>CM053600.1:12216010-12235727 GCA_028646575.1 Pseudocheirus occidentalis | reverse complement strand
GGTTTTTTGTTTTGTTTTGTTTTTTTGTTTTGTTTTTTTGGAGGGCAGTTGGGGTTAAGTGACTTGCCCAAGGTCACACAGCTAGTTTTTGTGTTAAGTATCTGAGCCCGGATTTGAACTCAGGTCCTCCTGACTCCAGGGCTGGTGCTCTATTCACTGCGCCACCAAGCCACCCCGTGGTTGGTTTTTTTAGGTCTGTGAAACTCTGCTTCCAAGGGGGGAAGCTCTGCTCCAAATTGCTGGGGCTTTCCCAACTGCTGGAGCTACTAGGGGGGTGTTGCAAGTCCCCCCAGCTTTGGCTTGCTGAAAGCGTACCCCAGGACCACCACCCAAGACCACAATCTGGATCCAGGCCACTCAACGCAAGAGTCCTTGGCCCTGATCAATCGATTCAGCCCCCCCTGCTGAGCCCACAGGTCAGGGGCTGTGAAGCAGCCTGGTGGGGGTGGCCACTGATTCCAACAGTTCCCTTCCCCCACTGCTTCCTTGCCCCATGGGCAGATTGGCCAAACTGCTTTACCACCCCCAAATTAATTTTCAAAGTTTCACTTTCACTAACAGTCTCTGAGGATTTGAAGCTCCCCTTAGGCAAGTGCTTTAGATTTTCTTTGAAGTAGACTCACCCTGTGGTTTGGGAAACTCAGCTCCTCCAGGCCGCCCTGGAGCCTAGCGTGGCCAGGGCTGCGGTTTGGGGCTGGCCAGGTCTCTGCTTCGTAGAGCTCCCCCTCTCTCCCGTCCCTGTTCCTCACGCCTTGGCAAATGTGGAGGTGCTGGAGGCTGTAGATCCTCTCCTCTGAAGACTGGCTGCGGCTCGGCTCAGCTCAGCCAGGCTCCTTCCCACCACCCCGGGCCTGGCCGTGGTCTCAGCTTCAGGCTGTTTCAGCCTCCATTCCAGCTGCCGCGATGAGCCCCTGCTGCCGAGCTGCCTTCAGCAAGAGGTGTGTTCTCTGTATTCTTGTGTGAGTCTAATAGTCGTAGGCTTTATCTGGGCTCATAATTTATGGGTGTTTAGGGTGGTGGTGGTGGTGGTGTGGGAACCACGGGACCTTGCTGCTTCTACGCCGTCATCTTGCCTCCCCTAAGGCAGTGGTTCTCAACCTTCCTAATGTTGTGATCCTTTAATACTCATATCTGGGTGTATCTGCATGTCGGCGGGAGATGGGTAGAGGAGTGGTGTCTCGGTTCCTAAGACCATTGGAAATAAGTGTTTTCCAATGGTCTTAGGTGACCCCTGTGACCCCTGTGAAAGAGTCATTTGGCCCCCAAAGGGGTTGCAACCCACAGGTTGTGAACTGCTGATTTAAGGTAATAGATGAGAGAGAAATGCACGACAGTACCTTCCTTCATGAAATTTAAACTTTGTTGAGGTTAAAAAATGAGTTTTAGAAAGCATTAGGGAGACAAGACTTAGAGGAAATATGTGTGTATACATACATACATACATATATATATATATATATATATATATATATATATATATATATATATATATATACTGTCTTAAACTATTTATTTTTATCTTTACTTAATAGAGAGAATTGAACCCACGAGAGAATAGAGAGAGAAAAGAGAAGGCTCCCGATAGGATCTTTGATAGGATCTTTGGGGTATAACCACATGAGGCATGATCTGAATCAGAATTCAGCAAAGGAGGCTGAGTTGTCAGGCAGGCAGACGGTGCTACAGAAAGCAAGAGGTTTAAAAGAGGTTCTAGGAGGCGAGGGTAGTCTAATGTGTATCAAAAGCTGTAGTGAAATTGAGACGGATGAGGATTGAGAGAAGGAAAATTGAGAAAATTCCACCAAATTTGGCAATCAGTAGATTCTTGTTAACTTTGGAGACCTCTTTCAGTCGAATGAGGTGAGAAAGGCAATTGCGAGGGACTGAAAAAAGGACAGAGAGCGAGTGAGTATAATCAAAAAAGTTCTTTGAACAGCTTTTTCTAGGTGTTCGGCTGTGAAAGGGAAGAGAGATATAGGATGCTATAGCTTGATTTTTTTTCAAGATTTTTTATTTTTATTTTTATTGCTTTTTGGAGGGCAGTCGGGGTTAAGTGACTTGCCCAAGGTCATACGGCTAGTTTTTGTGTTAAGCGTCTGAGGCTGGATTTGAACTCAGCTGCTCCTGACTCCAGGGCCGGTGCTCTATTCACTGCACCACCTAGCTGCCCTTTTTTCAAGATTTTGAAGACATGGTAAAAGGCAATAGGGAAAGGGCCAGTAGCTGGGGAGAGATTTAAAATTAGAGAGAAGAGATATAATCATGGAGGCGGTCTGTTTGGAGGGATGGTTAGGGGGTGGGATCAAGTGTATACATTGAGGAGTTGGTTGAACTTGGTGAAGAGAAGGGCTACTTTCTCATTAGAGACTGAAGTAAAGAAGAGAAAAATGAGGGAAAATGCCAAGAAATTCTGAGTTAGAGAGAAGAGTGAGTTCAGGCCTCTCTTTACTCAGTAAACTATGAGGCTAGGTCTTCTGCTAAGAGGGAGAGTGGAGTGCTGGAGGCGGCTCTACCACCAGGTCCCTCCTAGTTCAGGTTCTTTGTTGGGATGAAATGAGGGTCTTGAAAGAGAGCAAACAGTTCAGTCAGTCAGTAAAGGCTTACTAAGCATCTGCTCTGTGCCAGGCTCTGGAAATACAAAAAAAAAGTCTTTGACATCAAGAAGTTCACAGTATCGTGGGGGAGAGACACAACAAGCAAACAAGCTATATATTGGATAAATAAGAAATAATTAAGAGAGGGAAGAAACTAGAATTGATAGGGGTTGGGAAAGGCTTCCTATAGAAAATGGGACTTAAAGGAAGCCAGGAGAGCCAGTGGGAGGAGATGAGGAGGCAGTGCATTCCAGGCCTGGAGGAAAGCCAGAGAAAATGCCTGGAGTCAAAAGACGGAGAGTCTCATTTGTGGAACAGCCAGGAGGCCAATGACGCCGGACTGAAGAATACATGGAGTGGGGTAAGGGGTAAGGAGAGAGGAGAAGTAAAAGAGATTTCCAAGCAGAGGATTTTGTATTTGATCCTGGAAATTATAGGAAGGCATTGGCATTTTTTGAGTAGGGGAGTGGTCCTAAAAGGGACTTTGGTGACTGAAAAGAGGATGGTGGGAGTGGAAGCTTGAGGCAGGCAGACCCACCAGTAGGCTATTGCAGTAGTCTAGGCAAGAGGGGATGGGGGCTAAAATGGTGACCATGTCAGAGGAGAGAAAGAGGCATATTTGAGAGATACAGTAAAGGTGACATCAACAGACCTTGGGAACAGATTGGATATGGGGGTACAAGAGACACTGAGGAGTCATGGGTGAAACTGGGTTTTGAGCTGGAGGGACTGGGAGGATGGTGTTAACTCTCAACAGTAATAGGGAAGTTAGAACAGTGAGAGGGTTTAGAAAGATAACAAGCTTGGTTCTGGACATGTTGAAGATGTCTACTGAACATCTAGTTCAAGATGTCTGATCAGCAGAGAGTCTAAGTAGCAGGGTGGTCAGATTTGAGAATTGTCAGCATAAAAATGGTCATTAAATCAATGGGGGCAGATGTAAAGTGTCAGTAAAGTATCAAGTAAAGTAGTAGAGAGGGAAAAGAGAAGAGGGCCCCCAGACAACACTTTGTGGGCCACCTGCAGTTAGAGAGCATGATCTGGATAAGAAGCCAGTAAAGAAGAATCCAAAGGAGCAATCAGATAGGCAAGAATGGAGTAGTGTCCTGAAAACATAGAGAAGAAAGTATCAGGGAGGAGAGGGTGATCAGTGGTGTCAAAGGCTGCAGAGAGATCGAGAGAATGAAGATTGAGAAAAAGCCATTAGAGGGGCAGCTAGGTGGTGCAGTGAATAGAGCGCTAGCCCTGGAGTCGGGAGGACCCGAGTTCAAATATGACCTCAGTTGCTTAACACAAAAACTAGCTATGTGACCTTGGGCAAATCACTTAACCCCAATTGCCTTACCTTCCTCCCTCCAAAGAGAGAAAGACAGAGAGAGAGAGAGAGAGAGAGAGAGAGAGAAAGACAGAGAGAAAGACAGACAGAGAGAGAGAGAGAAAGAGAGAGAGAGACAGAGACAGAGAGAGAGAGACAAAGAGACAAAGAGAGAGAGAGACAGACAGACAGACAGACAGACAGAGAAGGCCATTAGTTTTGGGATCAAACTTTTATTTCTCATGTTCTCTCCCATTTGTTATAATTCTTCTATGCAACATGACTAATGTGAAAATGTGTTTAATAGGAATGTATGTGTAGAGCCATATCATATTGGATGCCATCTTGGGGAGGGAGGAGGAGAAAAAGTTAAACTTATGGAAGTGAATGTTGAAAACTAAAAACAAATAAGTTTGAAAAAGATTTGGCAACTGAAAAAGCATTGGTAACTTTGGAGAAAGAGGTTTCAGTGGAATTCTAAGGCTGGAAGCTGGACTGTAAGAGATTAAGAAGAGAGGGAGAGGAGAGAAATGGAGGGGCATATTGTAAATGGCCTTTTAAAGGCGTTTAGCCACAAAAGGTAGAAGAAATATAGGACAATAGCTAGCAAAGATGGAAGGATTATGGGATGATTTTTTCAGGATGGCGGAGACATGGGCATGTTTGTAGGTGGTAGGGAATGACCTAGTAAACAAAGTTCTAAGATAAGTGAAAGACAACATGATTCACATGGAAATATGCTTTACACGATTGTCTGTATAACCCATGTCAAATAGCTTGCTGTCTCGGGGGGGAAGGAGGGAGAAAATTTGGAACTCAAAATTTTATTTTAAAAAAGAATGTTAAAAATTGTCTTTACATGTAATTGGAAAAAATAAAATAGTATTTAAAAGGAAATAAGGGATAGAGTGGGGATTATAAATCTGCTGAAGGAGACTGGCTGCAACGGAATCCCTTGAACAGAACAACGAGTTAGCATCAGGAATGAATAAAAGCCACTTCATCTAGCGTGACAAGGGTGAAGGAGGAAGCAGCTGCAGAAGACATGTATGAGTTATGTGAAAGAAGGCAAAGGGGAGAAGGAAGAGCTGATGGTGAATAACTCCAATTTTTTCTGTAAAACATTAGGCAAGTTTCTCAGCCGAGAGAGTGGGGAAGGGGGCGATGGGAGATTTGAGGAGGGATGATGAAAAGGTCTGAGGGAGCTTCAGTGGAGAGAGGGATAGTGAATTGATACGGCAGGTAGAGTAGAAATGTCAAGCAGCAGAGGGCCCAGTTGAGGCTGTATAACTTATATGTGTAATGAACTCAAAACATTGATTTTCTCCACTTTGAGCAGCACAGGCATAGGAGCAGAGGCAGTGAATGGCAGGAGTGATCCAAGACTGAAGTTTAGCAGGACAGTCAGCAAAATGCTGAGAGGGCCGGGAACTCAAGAGAAGAGGATGGTGTAGAGTTGAATTGGTTCTCCAAGGTGTTGAGATGAGGAAAGGAGGGCAGTGGGGTTTGGATGGTGGCTACAAGGGTTTAGAATCACTGGGATGTGTAGGATATAACTGGTTACATCGAGATGTTCACCAGTGAGTAGAAGGCACCTCTCCTATTCGCAAAGAGAAAGGAGTCTGGAGTCTGGCTCTAGAGTCAACTCCCCACTGTCTTTCATGTTCCTCTTCCCTCAAGGAGTGGGCATCGTGGGAGGTGGAAGCCCTGAGTCAAAGGGCAGTTTGCTCCTCTTCATAGCAGAGGTTCTCCACGTTGCATTTGGGAGATCAGGCTGGCAGTGGGTTTGCTTTGCCCTAACACAGAGAGTACACAGTGGCACTTAGCTTCTCAGCTCACCACCACCCTCATCTCTATATGGAATTTAGTCTGATCCTTAGGGAAGAGTACGGTAAAGGATAGGGGCAGCCAGGTGGTTAAGTGGATGGAGTGGTAGGCCTAGAGTCAGCAAGACTCGAGCTCAAAACTGGTCTCAGATACTTACTAGCTGTGTGACCCTGGGCAAGTCACTTAACCTGTATTTGCCTTAATCGACTGGAGAAGGAAATGGCCAACTACTCCAGTATCTTTGCTAAGAAAACCTCATGTACAGTATGGTTTTACAGGGTCAAAAAGATGATGGGACTGAATGACTCAGTAACTACATGATGAAGGACATGATGTCTGGCCCCCATCTTGAGAAATCCACTGAGTCATAGGGGCCTCTTTTGCATGTGGGTGAAACTTTTTATGCCCTTAGGTGAAAGGGAAGCTGGATCAGTGGAGGCAAGGGCCCAGGACAGTTTTGTTCCTTATTGTAGGAAATGGGAGAATCCTAGTCCTACCACAGGTAAGGTGTGAGGCTTAGAAAAGAGCTTTGGAGCATCAATTGAGGAGAACATGTTAAAAAAAATCAGTTAGGTGTAGTAAAAGTAATATGTTTTTATAGTGTGGAGATTTGATAACATAAATTTGTGGTGATCCCAATAAGTACCATTGGGTAGATGACTTCCTGCCATGCCCTCCAATAGCATATGATAAGAAGAGGAGACATTTGAGTAACCCAGGGTTTGATTTCGCCTTAGCAACTGGAGAAGGTGGTTTCATAGTTCTTGTTGGTGGGAGTTAAACACTTTGTGGGGATGAAGAAATCAAGGGTGTGACCCTACATTTGTGTGCCTTATATAAACTGAAGGCATAGCTCTTGGGTGTGGAGGACATTGAGAAAGTGGAAAGTCAAAGTGTTTGAAGAAAAATCAACATGTACATTAAATGCCCAGGTATCAGAGCAGAGGTTAGTGCGGAGGGGAAGACGGAGAGCCAAGAACTAAACTCCCTGAGGAAGAAGGAGATATAATTTAGGGACCATTCGATAACTGCCACCAGGAGCAGAGGCTGTTAAGTTATGGAGAGGAACATGCTGACACTCCTATCCAGGACCAAGGTATTGAAGAATGACGAGAGAAGGTAGAAATCGTATGAGAAAGAATGGCTCTCTTATGAATGATAGCGGATATCCATTTTTTTAGTGTCAGAGAAGGGAGATTAAGCCTGATGTTCATCAACTCTCCTGTAGAAGAAAGCGATCAGGGGCAGCTAGGTGGTGCAGTGAATAGAGCACCGGTCCTGGAGCCAGGAGGACCTGAGTTCAAATGCGGTCTCAGACACTTAACACAAAAACTAGCCGTGTGACCTTGGGCAAGTCACTTAACCCCAACTGCCCTCCAAAAAGAAAAAAATTTTTTTAAAGTGTTCTTAATAAAAAAAAAAGAAAGAGATCAGGTTCCTGAGTCTTACACTCTGGGATAAATTGTACCTATTAGAAACAGTTGGTTTTTGGAGGCTCTTATTCTGGAGGTAAAAGAGCTGGTGCCTGGGACTGTGATCCTCATTTGGAGATATAATGACGTCAATGAAAATTATATTTAAGCAACTAAACTCACCTTCAGTGCAGTGACCAGAAGAACATATTTGGCCCCTCATTGCTAAATGTAGCATATAGTGACAGACTGATTGCTGTGATGATTCATTGATTGGATTCATTTGTCGTAAGGGTGGGTTTGGAGAAGGGGTCAGGAAGAATATATTGGGAGATAACAGTGGCATATCTTCCCCGTATACACACACACATACACACAAATAAAGTAATGGGAAATGTAGGAGGCCTTCCAAAGGAAACTAGAGGGAAATGCAAGGCTTCTTTGTATAAAATTAAGGAGGAAGGGTCAAGGACCTTGCCAGGATGTTGACTCAAAGTCTCCTCCCTGGCTAGTTCACAGAGGGCAAGTACTTGGCTGTTTTTCATCTTTGTACCCCAAGTATATAACATATAGTGGGTACTTAAATAATTTATTGAGTTCAATTTAATGCTTTGCAAGAATGGTTAGTGTCCTTGGCAGAAATAGAACAACAGCAAAAAGGAGACAGTTTTGTGGGAAAAGTGATTAGTTTGTTCACTGAGTTGCAACAGAGGTTTGAGATCATAGCACTTGTGTTTGGAGGGAGAATCCGGTACAGCACTCACGGCTTCATCTGGGTCTTGTGGCTTTCAGCAGACAATGCGTGGGACAGTGTTTCTGCTTAGTTCTAGTTCTAAGTTTCTCTGTCAGTAAGTTAGGAATTAGACAGGAAAGTTAGGAATTAGACAGGAAATCAGCACATTAGGCTTCCCTACCTGTACCTGAAAAGGCCCTATTTAAATGAAGAATCTTCCATTGGTCTTCCGGTGATAGGTGTTTCCAGTAGTATTGTTTCAAATAACATTGTTATACCCCATTTAATTTGTGAAATTATTGAGAGTTGGTCATGTAAAACCTTCAGTTTGATAACTCAAGGAAGTAAAATAAGCCATGGTAATACTATACCTTCCTCCTATCCTGCTGTTCTGCATTCTGGCCTCTCACTGAAGATGCCGCTTATGGCCTTTGAACTGGGCTCAAAACTGAACAGGAAGAAGTGAGTGAGGAAAATCACCTGATTCTTTTGGAAACAATTTAGGAGTGTATGTAGAATGTGCAGAATAACAATATAAGTCATCTTAATAATTATGTACAGAATAAACATAGGGATGGGGAGGGCACAGGGACAGGATGTATGATTTCATTGGTCCTGGGAGCTCCCTCCCGCTTGGTGAGGAACCCCACCACCACCACCAATACAAGTAAGACATTTTCTGAGCAACTAATACTTGGAGTACTGTAGAGTCACTTGGGGCACTAAGAGTTGGAACATGTATACCTCAGGGTCACACAACTAGTATATGTCAAAGACAGAACCTGAACCCAGGTCTAAGTGCTTCAAAGTCAGCTCTTTATCCACAACTCTCATAGCCATCCTTTAGGGAAAAGTGAAGCTGCTGTTGAGGAAAGGAGCAGAGAAGGAGCCCTAGTCAGGGGGAAACGGTGTTGTAATAGGGACATACAGGCCCTTTAAGGAGGACATGATGGGCAAGGATGGAGAAGGATGAGACTTAGAGAACCAGAGATGGGAGCTGACCATAGTTTACTCCTAGTGATTGGGTAATCCAGGAATAGGGAGAAAGCAGCCAGAGGGAATTGGTTAGCCATGGATGATGACAATAACAATTGGCAGATGGATAATAAGGCTTGAAACCTCCTATGGATGTTGTTACTAGACAAGGCAAGGGCCTTGGGTGCAGTCAATAGAGTGCTGGGCCTGGGGTAAGGAGATTCTGGGTTCAAATTTGGTATCAGATACTTAGTAGCTGTAGGATCCTGGGCAAGTCACTTCACCTCTGTCTGCCTCAGTTACCTTGTCTATAAATTGGAGATAATTCTAGCATCCACCTCCCAAGGCATCAGATGAGATAACCATTATAAAGAACAGAGCTTGGCCTGTAGTAAGTGCTAGCTAGCATCACCGTCATCATCATGAGTCACCCTTCTTCCCTTCTGGGGCTCACTGGGAAGGCCGTGATGCAGCTGGTTCACCTTGGTTGTTCTAGACCTGCATCATCTACCAGCTGCTATTTCACTGGCTTGGGTTGGGGAATTCAGGGGGTCAGGGATCAAATATAACTAGAGTTTATCATTCGAAGCTCTTCCCAACTTGGTCCTTTCCTACCATTACAGACCTCCTGCAATTTACCCCTTTTCTCCGACTCTGCCCAGTCTACCAGAATACCTTATTTTTGGGGTGGTGCTCCATCCCCCATCTCTTTGACTTCCAATTTGCTGTACCCCAAGCCTCGAATGTACTCCTTTCTCATTTCCCTGTTGGGATCTCTGGTTTCCATAGTACTGAGCTCAAGTCAACTGCTTCGTGAAGCCTTTCCTTGACCCTTACCTGCCATTCTAATTTCATTTTGCACTCATGTCATTTTGCTTCAGTACCTGTTCTACTAACTGTTGTCTAGTCACATTGGTGTGCTAACCATTCCTCATACACACCACTTCACCTCCATTTCTTTTCACATGTGGTCTTCCGTTCCTAAAATGGTCTTTGTCTTCACCTCTTCCTGGAGATATATTATAGTCCACTATTATCTAACAATCACATCACAAGAAGTTAAATTCTTCTTATATTTGAAGCACAGTTGCTAAGTTTTGGGGATACAAAGACCAAAAAAAAGACCCTGCTTCTTAGAATCCCTACTCGCATTGAAAGCATATATAGTGTCCATTGTGGAGATATTCTGAGTAACTACACGTGTAGAGCCTGTACTGAATTGCTTGTCTTTCCAGTGCGGGTGGGTGGCGAGGAAGGAAGGGAAAGAATCTAGAATTTAAAGTTCTATAATCAAATGTTAAATATATGTATATATATAATTATTGTTATTATTATTATTTATTACATACAACTGGGAAATAAGATATACAGGCACTGGGATAGGGAGATCCATCTTACCCTACCGGAAAGCTAGAGAAGTGATGGAGGAGGACATAGGAGAGAGCAAATTGGGGTAGGGGTATTGCTGTTTTGGGGTGGTGGGTGGGGGAAAGATGGGGAGAAAATTTGTAACTCAAAATCTCCTGGAAATGAATTATGTAAACAAGAAAATAAATAAATAAATTTTTTTTAAAAAGCATATATAGCTCACCCGAACCAGGAGAGCAATTTGTACACAAGCCACAGCATTGTAAAAGTGTACAATTGTGAACTTTGATCAGTGCAATAATGATAAAGAATGCTGCTCCCCACCCCCTGACAGAGAGGTGAAGGAGACGAAATGAAGAATGAGACACATTTCTGGACATGGCCACTGTAGGAATTGTTTTGTGTTACAAGGATTTTGTTTCTCTCTTTTTCGTGGATGGGGGAAGTAGGAAGGAAAAAGAAATAAATGCTCGATTATTGGAAAACAAAAACGACCATCAAGAATATCTGAGGTGCTACCTCCCCCCAGAGGCCTTTCCTGACATCTCCCCCAGTTATGAATTCTCTCTCCCTCTCCCTGTCTCTCTGTTATAATTCACATATACTTTGTATTTCTTTACTTATGTACATGTTGAAGATAAGCTTTTTTTTGGAGGGGGGAAGGCAAGGCAATTGGGGTTAAGTGACTTGCCCAAGGTCACACAGCTAGTAAGAATTAAATGTTTGAAGCCGGATTTGGACTCAGGTCCTCCTGATTCCACCTCTGGTGCTCTATTCGCTGCACTACCTAGCCACCTGTCGGAGATAAGCTTTTTGAAACAGAGAACTCTTTTTCATTTTTGCCTTTATATCTTCAATATCTAGCACCAGTGCCTCACGTAATAAGAACTTTTTTAACTGAATCAAGGGGAAGACTGAAAACAAGGAGATGAGTTATGCAGTTGCAATAATCTAGGTAAGAGGTAGGATGAGCCTAAACAGGAGTGGAAAAAATGGAGTAGATAAAAAAAATTAGCTGCGTATCATTGACAGACTGCGGCAGCTGGTTCTACGTGAGGCAGGAGGAAGAATCAGTGATGCCAAGGTTTCCAGCCTGGTTGTCTGAGGTGATGGCAAACATGGGGCCTGGGGGAAGGGTGGAGCGTGTGAATGCAGTGTGTACATAGCTGTGTGCTGTAATAGTTGCTACCAAACGTAAAACGTTTCGAATCATTCTGCTGGCTAGATCAGTTTTTCAGATACACACCGGGAGTTTCATTTATATGTCCATGTATATAGGGAGGAATAAAAAAAAAAAAATATATATATATATAGTATATATATAACTTATAGTACATATGTTATGTAGTCTATAGATGATATAGTGTATATATATATATATATACATATATATATAGTTTATATGTAGTATATAGGCCAGATGGTATATATCATCTATATAGCATATTTTATATACTATATAGAACATATAGTGTGAGTGTGTGTATAATATAAATAGAGATGTTACAGAAAAGGAGAGGTGCCTGTTCAGGTGCAGGGCTGAAATGAATGGCCTCTGAGATCCCTTCCAGCACAGTTTTGTGATGAAGAACTTCTTGCTTTTTCTCATTACATAAAAATGCTCTTGTGTTCACTTTCCAGACATACACCCGTTACTATATTTTCTTCTCCTCTTGATCTTTCACAGGTACTTCTTATTTAACAGACATAGTTTGGTGGTCTGGCACAATTGCAAGTAAGTATAACTTAAAATGACTTTTTTTTTTCAACCAATTGCTCATTCCAAGCATAGCCAGGGGCCTGGGGGAATGATATACTTACTGGCTCTTTCTGGGTGACTGTAATTTCATTCTGCTCCTTCTGGGTACCTAAAGTACCTTCCAGAACTCATTTCCTCTTTGCTGTTCTTTTTTTTTCTGGAATGGGATAAGTAAGAGTAGAAAGGACAGGGAGATGGAGAGTGGAGACGGATGGAGAGAACTAGTTAGGGGAATGGGGAGAAAACATTCCATATCTTTTTCTTCCGCCTCAGACTTTGTTTCCAAGTCAGCTTTTCCCAATGCACAAGACACACCCGTAGTTTCAGGACACTTATATCCTAAATATCCTATTTTTTAAAATTACCAAGGAAACACTTAAGTACCACATGAATTAATTGGAATTTCATGTATTGAAATATTCACTTTTGATCGTCAAAATAAATGCTGTACAGTAATTTATATGATAGCTTATATAGGTAAATGAGAATTTTAATCCTGTGCCTTAAATACCTCAGAGGAAAGACGTGTTAGAAACGGAACAGATTCTAAGAGGTTTATTTTTAAAGTGGGGTTTGTTATGGTAAGAAATGTGAAATGTCTTTTTTATTTAAATTCTTTCCTTTAAGGATTATTATAAGTTTTAATGGGCATTGAAATGTATACGGTATCCACAACAACTTGGGCCCCAAACCTGAGAGTCTTTCTTTATGAATATTTTAAAGACATTTATAGAGCACTGGATTCAAGATCTATCTCATGGACCTAAGGAATACATATATTATCTGTTATCTACCCTAATTATATAAGTTTAAGGCAGAGGCTCCGTAAAATTCATTTCCCATATCCTAATGTCACTCATTGTTCTTATTCAGATTGCCAGTGCTATTAGGTGACAAAAACCTAATTATTATTTCAATGCTGTATTGCTCTAACATTGGCCACAAAACTAAAATAGTTTTAATCATTTTAATGGTGTGATAATTCTCCAGAGTTTGGGGGTAGAGTATTTTGTAAAACATACATAGTAGTTTTTTCAAACTAACAGCTAAAAAGAAATTAGGTTCTATTACCATGCCTTCACTCCTTGTCCAAATATTAATTCTTTTATGCTAAAGGACATCTTAATGTAATGACTACAAGATATATTTTTATGTTTCTCTTAACAGTGGCTCTTGGTCAGATCGGAAATTTCTTGGCTTATACAGCAGTTCCTACTGTGCTGGTCACCCCCCTTGGTGCTCTTGGTGTTCCATTTGGGTGAGCATTGGAATTTTACATGGTAATATTTCATGAACTGGTTGGATATGAATGGGGTTTTTCCTTTAAACTTAGAGTTTTTCAATTAAGAGAATAAAAATAGTAAGTTACATAGCTTTGGTTTTTCTACACTAAGCCAAAATTTCTCACATTTAATTTAATCTTGCTTTTAAATAGCTTTTCCTCCAGAAGTTTGCTTAAGTATATTTCAGAATGTGTTAATATGACTTAATTATGGACACCCATAATTTCCAGTTATGGTATGAATGGATAATAGGTTTTGTTTTACCACTCTTTAAACGTGGTACTTTTCCAGAAGAACTAGCAACTCTTTTCTCACATCTTGGCAAATATTCTAAAGTTATGAATCCAATTAAAGGAAATTCTATAATTAAAAAAACTATAGCAATTATTTGTATGGAACATTCACTGCACAGTTTAATTGTTAAATAAATTCTTTGTTAAATACTTTTGCCTGGAGGAGAATAGAGAAAAAAAATCTAAGTTCTTAAAATCAGTGGCTTTTGAACTAAGCTTTTAAATAAAAAATTCCAGAGTCCTTTTGAAAGTATAGGCATAGTGGGCGTATTTAATTTTTGTGTCCTCACTGTCACCTTGCACAAAGAGTACAGACATTCCATAATTTCAAAATGTTTGAAAAATTGAATTGGAATCTGGTGCTTTATATGCATATAGTTATATCCTGTCTACATGGGGCATAGATATAAAGGTCACAAATATATAAAGTGTCTAGAATTGTTATTTTTATATTCAATTTGATTCAACTTTTAAGAGTTAATTTTAAAGTTAATCAACATTTATTTTCATTCCAATTTCTCCCTCCCCCCACCCTGGAAAAAGTTGGGGAGGGTGGAACAAAATCCTTGTGACAGATATACATACTTAAACAAAACAAATCCCCACATTAGCTCTATCCAAAAATATGTATTCTGCATATTTAGTCTACAAGCTGTCTGATGTCACTTCTGCTTTTTATACTTCACTGACAGTTTTATTAACCAAAAGTGCATTTAATCACATTTTCTCTCTGATTTCAATTGTAATGGAAGAGATATTCCACTTGGAAAAAAAATACTTAGATCCCAATAAATAACTATACACAGAATAAACCACACCTTCTGATTTCTCTAGGACCTTCCTTCATCAATTACACGTCCTTTCCTTTCGTATCTTCCATTTGTCTGTTTCTTCCAGTTCCTTGGCTTCTCCTTAGGGTTCAGTCCTTGGCTGGGTCGCTGATCTCGTCGGTTTGAATACTTCCTCCTCTAATACAGATTGCCACATATCTACACCTTCTCATGCTGTGCAATTCTTGTATTCCTCAAGAAATCCTCCTGAAAACATCTATCCAGTGGAAGCCTTCATCTAGGTTAGGGGATCTTAACCCGGAGTCCATGAATTTTTTTAATTTAATATTTTGATAAATGTATTCCAGCACAGTTGGTTTCCTTTGTAATCCTATTTGATTTTATACATTTAAAAATAAAAGTTAGGGGCGGTTAGGTGGTGCAGTGAATGGAGCACCAGTGGTAGAGTCAGGAGGACCTGAGTCCAAATCCAGCCTTAGACATTTAACACTGACTAGCTGTGTGACCTTGGACAAGTCACTTAACCCCAGTTGCCCTGCATTCTCCCCTCTAAAAGAAAAGCCAAAAAACAAACAAAACCCCCCAAAACATTATTAGCTGTTTAGTTGTTCAATCATATCAGATTCCTTGTGACCCCATGGACTATAGATAGCGCATTGGGCTCTTCTATCATCCGCTATCTTAGCTTTCCTTAAAGTTTAACTCTCACACTCATACATTACTGCAGAAAAAGCCATAGCTTTGACCGTGTGGACTTTTATCAGCACATGGACTCTATTTTTTAGTATATTGTCCAGATTTGCCATAACTTTCCTTCCAAGGAGCGAGTATCTTTAATTTCATGGCTGTGTCTGCCGTGATCTTTGAACCCGAGAACATAAAATATGATACTTCTTCCATTTCTTCTCTCTCTTTTTCAGGAAGCAATGAGACAAGTTGCCATGACTGCAGTATTTTTTTTTATGTTGTGTCAAATCAGCTTGATATAGATGAAAGAACAAAATTCTTCTTTCATCTATATCAAGAGACTTCTCAACTCTTCTTCACTTGCTGCCATCAGAGTGACATCATGTGCATATCTGAGATTGTTGATGTTTTTTTCTTGAAACCTTAATTCTGACTTTTGATTCATCCAGCCTTACGTTTCATACAATGTGCTCTGCATATAAGTTAAATAAATAAGGTGACAATATCTAGTCTAGTATTCCGTTCCCAATCTTAAACCAATCAGCTATTCTGTGGTCAGCTCTTATTTGTTTCTTGACCCACATACAGGTTCCTCAGAAGACAAGTAAGATGATCTGGTACTCTCATCTGTTTAACGGCTTGCCACATTTTGTTGTTATACGCATAGTCAAAAGCTTTAGTGCAGTCAATGAAGTCAGCTCTCTTGCTTTCGCCATAATCCAGCAAATGTTGGCAATTTGGTCTCTAGTTCCTCTGCCTCTTTGGAAACCATTATTAAGTAATCATCACCAGACTACCAAAAGTGTCTGTGATACACAAAAAACATTAACAACCTCTGATCTAGGAATTTTTTTTTATTCCCTGAGTATGAGAGAAACACCTTTTATGGAGTTTTGTGACTGGTTCACCTGTTTTCTGGGCATTTCCTGGATGATCTTTTATATCACCTTCTGCATGTAAGGTATCATTGGTTAATATGCTCCACCCTATTTATAGTCATTACATCTCTCAAAAAAAAATTAAAAGAATCTTTGACGCCCAAAAAGCTTTCCCCAGACCATGTTACCGTTTTAGGCTCCATTTTTTTTCTTTGCCTTCCATGCCAAACTTTACTTCTTTACCTTTCACACCTACTGCCTCCTTTTGTTTAACATTCACTCACTCTTCAACTCATCTGTAATCTTTCATTCCTACAAATTGTGCCTAAATTATTCTTAGATGTCGCTATTGATCTCCTAATCTTCAAATCCCATGACCTTTTTCTTAGCCTGTCATCTTTTTGTCTTTTCTGCTGTATTTAATGATGGTAATTACTCTTCTCCTTTGTCTTCCATGACATTGCCCTCTCCTAGTTCTTTTCCTACCTCTCTGGCTGGTGCTTTTTTCTAATTTGCTGGTTCCTCTTCCTTATTATGTTCTCCTTCCTCTACTCTGCCCTCTCCAAAAGTTGGTATTTTTTCATAGTCTTGCCAAACCCCAGAACAAAAAACTCTCTCCTATCCAAGTCATCTAAGTGGCTCAGTGGATAGAGCGCTGGACCTGGAGTCAGGAAGACTTATCTTCCTGAATTCAAAGAAGGCCTCAGACTCTTATTGGTTGTGTGAGCCTGGGCAAGTCACTTAACCCTCCTTGCCTCAGTTTCCTCATCTGTAAAATGAGCTGGAGAAGGAAAGGGCAAACCATCCCACTGTCTTTGACAAGAAAATTCCAAATGGGGGTTTTAGATGAACAACAACAAAACATCCAAATCAATAAATGCTATTTCTGTTGGTATGACATTATTCTTTTTTGCTTAGTTTTCAACATTCATTTTTATATGATTTTCAAGTTCCAAATTTTTCTCTTCCCTCCTCTCCCTTAGCCAAGATGGCAAGCAATCTGATATAGTTTATACATGTGTAGTAATGTTAAATACACTTCCACATTAATCATGTTGTGAAAAGAAACAGAACAAAAGGGGGAACCACAAAAAAAGTGAAAATAGGATGCTTTCCTCCCTTTTTTAACATTTGTTTTTAAAATTTTGATTTCCAGATTTTTTTCCCTTATTCCCTCCTCACCCACCCCTGCTGGAAAGATAAGCAATTCAATATAACTTGTACATGTGTAGTTACATAAAACGTTTTCATTGTAGTTATACTGAGAAAGACTAACCACATTTCCCTCTATCCTATCCCACCACCCACCCATTACATTCTCTACCTTGACCCTGTCTTTTTTCAAACATATGTGCTTCTAACTACCCTCTCCCCCAACCTGCCCTCCCCTCCATCATCCCTCCTCGTATCCTCTCCCTCCCCCCCAACTTTCCTGTGGGGCAAGATTCCCAAATGAGTGTGTATGTTATTCCCTCCTTAAGCCAAATTCAATGAGAGTTAAGTTCCCCATTCCCTTTCACTTTCCTGCTCTTCCCCTCCATTGTAGCAGTTTTCTCTTGCCTCTTTTGTATGAGATAATATATCCTATTCTCTCTTTCCTTTTCTCCTTCTCTCATTATATTCCTCTCTTACCTCTTAATTTTATTTTTTAGATATCATCCCTTCCTATTCAATTGACTCTGTGCCCTCTGTCTATGTATACATGTACACACATATACACACACTCACATATGCATCTATGCACACATACACCCTCCTATATGCACGTATATATTCTCTTCAACTATCCTGACACTGAGAAACATCTCATGAGTTATACAATTATCATTTTTCCTTGTAGGGATGTAAATAGTTCAACTTTAATAAGTTCCTTCTTATTTCTTTTTCCTGTTTACCTTCTCCTGATTCTCTTGCTTCTTATATTTGAACATCAAATTTTATATTCAGCTCTGTTTTTTTCATCAAGAATACTTGAAAGTCCTCTATTTCATTGAATGGCCATATTTTCCCCTGAAGCATTATACTCAGCTGAGCTGGGTAGGTGATTCTTCGTTTTAATCCTACCTCCTTTGACCTCCAGAATATCATATTCCAAGCACTTCATTCCCTTAATGTAGAAGCTGCTAGATATTGTGTTATCCTGATTGTGTTTCCACAATACTCAAATTGTTTCTTTCTGGCAGCTTGTAGTATTTTCTCCTTGACGTGGGAGCTCTGGAATTTGGCTATGATATTCCCAAGAGTTTTCTTTTGGGGATTTTTTTCAAGAGTCAGTAGGTGAATTCTTTCTATTTTGCCCTCTGGTTCTAGAATATGTGGGCTATTTTTCCTTGAGAATTTCTTGAATGATGATTTCTAGGCTCTTTTTTTATCATGGCTTTCAGGTAGTCCAATAATTTTTAAATTCTCTCTCCTGGATCTATTTTCCAGGTCAGTTGTTTTTCCAGTGAGATATTTGACATTGCCTTCTATTTTTTCATTTGTTTGGATCTGTTTTATAGTATCTTGATTTCTCATAAAGTCATTAGCTTTAATCTAATTTTGAAAGAATTATTCTCTTCAGTGAGTTTTTGGAATTTCTTTTCCATCTGGGCAATTCAACTTTTTAAGACATTCTTTTCCTCATTGGTTTTTTAGGCCTCTTTTGCCATTGAAGTTAGTCTATTTTTTAAGGTGTTATTTTCTTCAGTATTTGGGGGGGGGGGTCTCCTTTAGTAGGCTGACTCGCTTTTCATGCTTTTCATGCACCATTCTCATTTCTCTTTCCAATTTTTCCTCCACTTCTCTTACTTGATTTTCAAAATCCCTCTTGAGCTCCTTCATGGCCAATTCCTATTTTTCTTGGAAGCTTTTGATGCAGGAGTTTTGACTTCATTGACATCTGGTTCCATGTTTTGATCCTTTTTGTCTCCAAAAAAGGATTCTATGGTCTGATATTGCTTCCTCTGTTTGCTCATCTTGCCAGCCAATTGCTTGATTTTTTAGCTCTTTGCCATGGTAGAACACTGCTTCCAGAGAGGAGAGAGTTGTGTCCCAGAGGTCTATAACACCATGCGCTAGCAGATTCCCAAAAGAATTCTACTGTGAAAAGCTTTTAAGGTTCAGATTACACAGTAATGGTGAACACTCTGTTTATTCCATTACAAATTAAAGCAAACATTCCAATATCACAATATAATATTCACAACATTACATCTTATCACAGAAAATCAGAATATGGTGTTCATAACAGCTTAACATTAGAATGGCTACACAGTTTTCACTACAGTGGCCACAATATATAGAACAAGGAACAAAAGAATAATCATCTAGTTTCCCGAAGGGGGAAGCCTTCCTCACTTAATTATTCAATCAATTCACAATATATCAATCTTCCACTCATGGGGCAACCATTAACTTAATCAGTCACTAATCTAGTTTCACAATTACTAAATATCATTAATCACTAGTACAGTCATTAGAAAACCACACAAACCCTCCACCCCTTGGTGTCCAGCAAACCTCAGTTTCCTCAAAGGGGAGGCCTTTTCTTCATCTTGACTCTAGGTGGTCTCTCTGATTCCCTGGATCTCCTTCCATGGTCCCAGCTCCCTCCTGAATCCACCAAACAATCACCTGGATTCAGAAGCAGACAGCTGCCAGGTTCTCGTCCAGTCCTCAGAGCTCCCAGGTCCTTGTCCAGTTCTCAGGGCAGTCCCTGGCACACACTGAAGTTCACAGGGTCCAGCAAATCTCAAACCCTTCACCACTTCTCTTGCCTGGAACTCAAGGATCAGCCAGGCCATGAACAAACAAAGTCTTA
>CM053600.1:12196422-12215510 GCA_028646575.1 Pseudocheirus occidentalis | reverse complement strand
AATTAAAATTAAAAGAAGAATAAAGATCTATAAGTACCTTCTACCTATAAGGTACTGAGCTAAGCATTTTAAACAAACATAGCATTAGATCTGAAAGGTAGATGGTATTATTATCCCCATTTTGCAGTTAAAGATACTGAGTTTAAGTGATTTTTCCCAGAGTCACACAACAAGTAAATGTCCGGGGTTGGAACTGAACTCAGATCTTCTTGATTCCTGGCCCAGCATTCTATCCACTGTGCCATCAGTTGCCTCTAAAAAGCAGTTTCTTCTGAAATATGAAGTTACTCAATGCTGTAGGATCTATGAAATATCAGCACTAATATACTGCTATTAGAGCTGTAAATTGTCAAAGTGTTATGGAAAACAATTTGGAATTGCTCAAAAAACATTATTATTATTAACATTATTATTATTAATAATATCAAGATTTTTATTAAACATTTTATAGTCTGTGACTCAGAAATCCCACTATTGGTGATATACCCCAAGAAAGTTAGAGACAGAAAGAAAGATCCAATACATACATCCAAATATTAACAACTGCATTTTTTGTGGTAGCAAAATACTGGAAATAACATGAATGCCCAGCAAACAAGAAAAAGTAGAACAAATTTTGCATATGAAGTGTAACTCTATTAATGGGGTAGGGTCTCCTTCAATGACCCTACAGTGAAGCCTAACAAATATCTTACAGTAAGGTCTAAAGACAAATTGGGATCTTATGCCTCACACCTATTCACCAGTAGAGTAACTTTTCATCCCTCCTGCTATGTATGTTGTTTTTTTAAAAAAAACCTCATCAAATTGTTTTTCCTCTCCTACTGTTCTCTCACTACTTGACTTTCTTTGGTTTGAATAAAACCACCTTTATCTATCATAACTACCCAAATATTCTCTATCGAATCTATCACCCTTTAAAACTCGTATCTCCAAGTGTTTTGTGCTTTTATAGTTTGTCATTTTGTTAACTTTTAAGTAATAACACATGTATATGTAAATTAAGAGAGGTGTCCATCATACTGAAGTCTCCAGTGAGGTCCGATATCCCTCTGATGTCCTTGAAACTGTGTTTCTTATAATCACATTTCTCTAGTCTTTAATGAATAAAAAAATCTTTCTCTGCTTCTTTATAACAATAAATTGTTCCTATACAAATGAGGTATCATTTCACGTCATTAAAAAACAAAACCTGCCCAAATCCTATCTGAAAGCTGTTTCTTCATTCAGATATTTTAAGAGTTCTTTCCTTTTCCTATTACACATCAAAATGCTCTTCCTTAAATTACCAGTATTCCACGTCATTTAGCAATCAATATAAGTTTCTTCCTTTTCATAAAAACCTTTTTTTGGTCCGTTTTCATCATTAATTATTCCTTATGCAAAGGGTCTTAAAGAGACCACATAGTTTATAAATGTAATGGACAATCATTGCCCTGTTGAGAAGCAGTCAATATGAAAAATTCAGACAGAGTTGCATGAATTGATACAAAACCAACAGTAGAATAATATGACTGCAATAAAGCGACTAAAAACAACACAAAAGAGCTCAGAATAAATTCAGCGACCAATAGTAAATTCCAAGATCAGATGACTACTACAGATGCCAAATGTGGCAGATGTGAATGGTCATGCTGCTTTGGCTTGCCCACTTTTCTTTGTTCCAAGGAAGAATAGGAAGGTGGGGGAGGGTAGGCAAAGACTAGAAAGGAAAATGTAATTTAAAAAAAAAGATCATTAATAAAAGTTGAGATTTTTAAAATAGATACTGTTCTTAAATTTCAACAGTTTTTGTGAGATCCCAAGGTTCTAGTCTCAATCATTATTTTTACATGTCTTCATGAAGAAATGGAGTGTTACTTAGCCAATAGATGATTACCCTTTATTTAGAAGTACAAACAGGGGGCTTAATTAATTAACAAATGATTCCCTATTAATGTCTTAATCTTAACATACAATGATGGGCATGTTAGATGTTACCTGACAACAGGGAATTATAAAATTCTTATTTAAACATACCGAGCTTTGAAATAGTCTACAAATTAATTTATGTTAAAGTTCTCAACAGTGTGATGAACATTTTTATAGTGCTATAATATATTAAGGATAACGATAAGAATTAGGATAGGGAGGTGGCATAGTGGATACAGTACTGGACCTGGAGTCAGGAATAGCTAAGTTCAAATCCCCACTGTAGATAGTAGGTGTGTGACCTTGGGTAAGTCACTTAACCCTGTTTGCCTCAGTTTCCTCATCTGTAAAATGAGCTGGAAAAGGAAATGGCAAACCACTCCAGTATCTTTGTCAAAAAGCAAACAAACAAACAAACCCACACGGGCTCACAAAGATTTGGACATGACCAAATAACAAATGATAGGAATTATGACCCCAGTATTCCAAAGTCAATTGTATATATTGATAGTGTGAAACTCAAAGAGAAATGAAGACCACTAAGTCATACATAAAGATGCCTGCAAGCCACATATCAACTTAGAAACCCATATAGGAACATTATTTATGTTTCATTCTATTTTGATTTGTTTTAGTAAATATTTCCAATTACAATTCCCAATTACATTTTAATCTAGTTCCAGCTGCACTCTGGGGTGCTGTGGGCCACATAAAGACTGAAAACTATGCCTTTGACACTTGTGGTGTATATGAACCATATTTAATCTTGGGAGTGGCCCAAAGATTATATTTCTTTGGTTTATTCACCATCACCCAGTGTTTTCTCTGTGAATACCTCATATCTAGGTCTCTAGAGAAATGGGTAAAAAGGTTCCCTGGTTCCTGTGAAAGCATTCAAGGCAATGAATTTTTTTCCCTAAAGAAAATGAAAAAAAAATTCATAACAGCCCATAAAGAGTCCGCTCTCACCCTTCTGACAAGTTCCACTTTCATTACAAGGAAGGAAAATGAACTTTTTTTTTTTAGAAAGACAATCCCTTTCCCAACATTCCAGTGATTCCCTTCTCATCTTAGGGATCCATATAGCCCTTCAGTCTTATGGTGCAAGCCTAAGAATTTGGAATCCCTAAAGAGGGGAAAGAATTTGGGGTTGGTTGAGAAGCTACTACCTTTCCCAAGGAACTTGGACTGTACAAATAACTCATGGTACCCGTGGAGGACAATGTCCAGATGTTTTGTTCCTCCATAATACGTCCCATTTCCTTCTAGTTCCTCCAGCTCCGTCGCCAAGGGATAGATCCCCATTCTAGCAACACCACTCCTGCCAAAGGCTCAGGTTCAGGAATTCCAAGTGCTTGGCCACATAATTCCCCTTGCCCTGACTGCCATCTCTCAGGCTGAAACGTTTTATTTATATGGTCTCTTTTTAACTGGGGTTAAGAATTCTCCCATCTTCCCAGACTAGTTGGGCAAGACTACTTACAATCTAAATGTGCCTCATTAGTAGCTAGTGGAAAGACAATTAAAGTGCACAGAGTTCTATCTGTCTCAGGTCTGAGTTTTGGTCTTTGGTACATGGCTTGTGACCAGTTCTATCTTTGGAAATCTCTGAAAAAGGTTGACAAGGATAATTAGGTGGTGCAGATTAGGTGGTGCAGTGAATAGAGCACCAGAACTGGAGTCAGGAATTATCTTCCTGAGTTCAAATTTGACTTCGGACACTTATTAGCTGTGTCACCCTGGGCAGTCACTTAACCCTGTTTGCCTCAGTTTCCTCATCTGTAAAATGATCTGGAGAAGGATATGGCAAACTACTCCAGTATCTTTGCTAAGAAAATCCCAATTGGGGTCACAAAATGACCCAACAACAAAAATGAAAAAGGTTGAACTCTGTCAGCTCTCTTTTAAAAGTCCTCCCCTTCAGGAGAAGCTTTGATAACCCGAGTCACCAAACTCATTCCTCGTCAGACACTTCATCATTCATCCTCACCGAGGATCTAATGAGTTGACAAAAATTCAGACTTTCTGGGTCCCAAGATCATAGGATTCACATAATCTGAACTGAAAGGACCTTAGGAGATCAATGAACCACCATTTTAAAGGGAACAAAACTGAGAGGGTTAAGTAACTTGCCCAAGATCACAGAGCCATTAAGTACCTGAGGTTATATCCAGACCCACTCTTCCTTACTCTATCCATCCTTTCAATCAATTAATGAGAAAGAATATGTTCACCCTCTAAAGGAAGATGCATTCAAAGACTAGAATTTAAAAATGCATTCTCATTAGAGCTCACTTCACTGTAAATATATGAAGCTGATCAGATGCTCAGCGGAAATATAGATAAAATTCTCCTAAAATGAATGTTTGTTTGTTTACCATTTTGCAAAGCTATCAGATGCACAAAAAATAAATTCTGCTGTCAAATTATGGGCTGAAACGAAGTAAATGCTGCCCTAGTAAAGAAATCCAGTGGAGTTTGTGATTAAGTCCAGCGGTCACTAGAGGGAGCTCCCTTCAGAAAGGATGAAATGGATTTTCATGTTTCAAAGTTAGTTCTTTTCAGGCATGACTAATTCTGGGGTTTCTCAGCCAAGACCATGGAGACAAAAGTTACTAACCTATTTGCTGTCTAACTTTCTAACTTCAGTTGTAATTTATTATTGAACACATTCAACACTGTTGAAGTTTCAATGAGAAAATTCCAGTTCTCCAGGTTTTAATGACAGCTGAAAAGAAAAGTGTAATTAAAAAGAGAACTTTGGATTCAGAACCAGGCCTGAGACAAGAAGCTGCAGGTAGGGTGACCTGGGAAAAGAAGAAAGGTAGCTAAGATACTGGAAAAACAGCATTCACAGCACGGTCAGACTTTGACTAGTATTTCACTGGTTCATGTTGGGTTCTATGGTTACTCCTGTATGCATCCAAGCACACAAAGTGGTAGATCTTATTTCCTGAATGCCTGACAAATTTAAAACCTCATTAGGGAACTATTCCCCTGAAAAGGTAGCCTATAATTTGCAGGAACACCAACACCTCAGAGAAATAATGAGGCACTTTTATTATATCCACCATAGAGTAATAATTTTAAAACCACACACAGAGAAGCCTATTGCCCCACTACTGGTAGTGATGAAGAATGTCTCTACTCCTGCTTTTGACTTCTCTACCCTTATATATTGCAGATGCCTATAGGATATACCCCCTCTCTCCCCCTCCCCCTCCACTTAAACAGCTATAAAGATCCTATCTCTTGGTGCTTTAACTGCTAATTGAATTAATGACACCAAAATAAATGAGTAGATTCACCTTCAAATCTGAAAAGCATTTATAGGGGACTGGAAAAGATATATTTACATATGTATGAATCAATAAGTAAATAAATATAAAAGCATTTATTAAACACTTCCTCCACAGTGTTGTATTAAGTGGAGATACAGTCCTTGCTCTCAAGAAGGTAACTTTCAAAAAGGAAAAAAACTTACATGAGAGTTTTCAGTCGCAAGGCAAACTGAATGGTTCAGTGGCTCTTGGGGTACAATGGCAAAGCACATGGTGATGCACTTTCCTTACGTCGCCTTGATAAAATCATTCATTTCAGACACTGAGTCATTTCACAACGCAAAGGACTTTAAAGGGAGAAAGCTTCCTCATCTGACTCTTTAGCAGCTATAGTTGGTAAAGCAGGAGAGACAGTTACCCCTGCAGAAGAAGTCGCTGGTTTTCCCCTCTACAGGGGTTGTGCCCCAGCACGATGGCTGCTGGGGCTAAGTTGGAAGTAGGGCCAGTGATCTGGGGGACACTGCTGTCCCCAAGGCTTTGGGGTTTAGCATCCAGGGTCATCTCTGTCAGAGTCTAAGGGGAGCTGATGGTCAAGGTATTGGTTGCGGTTTGCTCACTGGGCACATCCTGCTTTCTGACTCCCTATCAGGGCACCTTGCTGTTTGTATGCATGCATGCATGCATGCGTGTATATATACATATATGTATATACCTACATGTATGTGTATACACACATATAAATTACCAGCTCCCCTTAGACTCTGACAAAGACAGCCAAAGACGCTGAACCTCAAACTCTCAGGAATTGGATGCTCTGGAGTGTTATCCCAGAACCAGGTGCTAGGAGTACTCTGAGGGGCTTTGGAGTAGCTCTCTTCTAATGCCATTGGTTCAACCCCCACTTTTAGGTACTAATGACCAGCAGTCCAGTTCCATTTAACTGCTAAACATCAATGAGATTTTGTAAATAAATGTTTACTTCAAAGATATGGCAGTAACAAGAACAAAAACAAAGCTTCCCCTAGCACCTTAGGCGGCACAATTTACTGTCTCCCACCTTGGTCTCTGGAGGATAATAGGCTCAAACGGAGCTCAGTTTCTATTTAATATTGGTCCAATTAAGTTTCTATCCAAAGTAAGCATTGTTGCCCGAAGAGTCCTTGTTTGAACTAAAACCAAAGTGGGTCTTGAAGATCACTCCTTCTCTATGGGGCATCAATGTATCGGAAATGGCCACAACACACGGATACTATGATGCTGGGATACCAGAACCTCATTCTCATTACCATTTGAAACCTGTAAGATCAGAGTCTTTTAACTTCTTCACTTAGAATGAAAAAGAACCAATTCAGAGGGCCGTTTCACAGGGCCAGTTGTTGGCCTCCATGGAGAGGGCCCAAGACAATTCCCCTTACTGCCCTGTCTCTCCATTAGCAAAGGAGTCCAAGAGATTCATCAAGAGGGTGGGTAAAGAGAAAACAGCCTGGTCCTTTCTGAATGCTTCTGTAGACAACCAATCTTCTTTTATCACATAGTTAGCCAATTGGAATCTGTTACAGATTGTCCATGCATGCTTTAATGTCCTTCTAAGGCAGTGGTTCTCAACCTTCCTAATGCTGCAACCCTTTAATACAGTTCCTCATGTTGTGGTGACCCCCCAACCATAAAATTATTTTTGTTGCTACTTCATAAGTGTAATCTTGCTACTGTTATGAATCAAAATGTAAATATCTGATCTGCAGGATGTATTTAAATTGAACATAACCCATAGGTTGAGAACTGCTGTAAATCTAAGGTGTGTCACACATAATCAGGACTCCCCTGAAACCAAGCTCACAGCTCTCCGATGTGGGATATGTCCTCTGGACAGGTACCAGTCCTCATCACAATACATACATGTATGAATGCTAGTGTATATACACATATATGTATATGCATACAACCTTATCGAGGCTATTATCCTAACTAAAATTATAAGAGTAGGTTCCTAGGGGGGTGATTATCCCCAGATTCAAGGTACTCTGTAGATCTGAACTTCCCCCATAAACCTGGGATGCATTCTAGTTCTACTACACACAGTATCAATGAGAAGAGTAGTCATACACATAAAATGCTCTATTAAGAGATACACAGGGGGGCGGCTAGGTGGCACAGTGAATAGAGCACCGGCCCTGGAGTCAGGAGGACCGGAGTTCAAATCTGGCCTCAGATGCTTAACACAAAAACTAGCCGTGTGACTTTGGGCAAGTCACTTAACCCCAACCGCCCTCCAAAAATCAAAAAGGAAAAAAAAAAAAGAGAGATACACAGGGGCAGCTAGGTGGGAATAGAGCAGGGAATAGAGCACCGGCCCTGGAGTCAGGAGAACCTCAGTTCAAATGTGACCTCAGATGCTTAACAAAAAAAAAAACAACAAAAAATAAACTAGCTGTGTGACCCTGGGCAAGCCACTTAACCCCCAACTGCCCTACCTCCCCTCCTCCAAAAAACAAAAGATAAAATCAAATTTTTAAAAAGAGAGAGATACATACATACATGGGAAACCCATGATCCAGGTAATTCATGCCTCTGGCACTGTAGCATAGGTCTTAGTGTCCTTCCCTTTTAGTGCCCTCTGGGCACAGCATCTCTACTGAGCAGATCTGATCTTTGTTTCCTGATCTTGTTCCTCTCTGAATTTCAGCTCTGGATGGCCAGGGATGATTCACTTTTCCAGAACTAAAGCTCAAATTCCTTAGAACGGTCTCCTGCCTAGATTATTCACAGCGGGTCTTTAACTAAGAGACTGTGAATTTTTTTAAATTTCCATAATTATATTTCAATATTTTATTTAATGCATTTTAAAACTTTCTGAGAAGTTCGTAGTATTCACCAGACCTCCAAAGTGGTATGGGACATGTTTTTTTTTTTAAGTTAAGAATCCTTGCAAGAATCTTGGGGCGGTTAGGTGGCACAGTGAATAGAGCACCAGCCCTGGAGTCAGGAGGACCTGAGTTCAAATCTGGCCTCAGACACTTGACACACTTACTAGCTGTGTGACTTTGGGCAAGTCACTTAACCCTAATAGCCCTCAAAAAAAAAAAAAGAATCCTTGTAAGAGAGTATATATATCACTTTTTTAAAGGGCCACCAGGATTGTGGTCAGTGGCTGATCTCCCTTTAACTCCATCCAATTTGATCAAAAATCTTGATATTTTACAAAGTATGGACACTTGCATTTCGTTGAAGATATTAACACCTTATTGTTTCTGTTACCTGCTCCTAACCTCTATAATTTTATGAATGGTGGTAGGGAGAAAGTCTTTTAATCTAAGGTGTCCTGATCATCCCCCATCATCTTACACTATGTATATGGATATATGTGTGTGTGTGTGTGTGTGTATATATATATATATATATATATATATATATATATACATATATACACACACGTATAAATGCACAGATATGTATGCATATGTATGTGTATCCATATATGCAAACATATACAGTTGCCTATTGTTGATAAAAAAGTATGGACAAAGGCTTAAAGAAAAATAGGAATATTGCCCACGTGAAGTTGGAAAGATATTTATCAGGTAGCACTGTAACATAAGTAGTTTCGTGTTTGGGCCAATGGTCTCTTTCAGAGAGTCCTCAGCTAAGACTTAGATGTCTAAGATTCTAGGAGTTCACCTGTCCCTAAAGACATAGTCACTTTCAGATCAGCTGAATTGTAAAGCCAGGGACCAGACAGGCCAGTGATATTATTTTAACCAGTATTCCTTGGAATATTATAGAGGTAAATGAACTTTTATTGCTTTCCTGTATGTCATGATAAAACCGGATGGCCCTTTTCAGACTTTACACTTTCCTCCCTTGACACAGTTTAGGTAGTGCTTGTAAAATATCCTTATTAGTGCAATTCTGGTTAATCAGTTGAGTGAGTTCCCTGGCCTGTTGGAAGGAGGGGAATGTTTGAGTGGGATCTCCTAATTGATCAAACTGAAAGTTTGATTCCAGGCAAGTCTGTTTCATAGAGTGATGCTTAAGAGATGCTTAACACAAAAACTAGCCGTGTGACTTTGGGCAAGTCACTTAACCCCAACTGCCCTCCAAAAATCAAAAAGGAAAAAAAAATTAAAAAAAAAGAGATACACAGGGGCAGCTAGGTGGGAATAGAGCAGGGAATAGAGCACCGTTTCTTATAACATTTACATATTCTAGTTAACCTCTAGGGCAAGAGGAATGGATAAGTTATTATCTGAACTGCTGGAAGAAGTATTTACATTGATAAAATTACAAATCCATAAAATCTATATAGCACAATAGAAGCAGAAGGTATATGGTAAACATTGGCATAATTTACAATCCATACATTATCCATGTGAGTAATAGATTTAGGAATGGAGTAGAGGGGGCCTCAGGGACTAATTAGTTCAAGCCAATAATTTGGGCAGCTAGGTGGCTCAGTGGATAGAGTGGATAGATTCATCTTCTTGAGTTCAAATCTAACATCACATACTTCCTAGCTAAGTGACCCTGGGCAAGTCACTTAACCCTGTTTGACGCAGTTCCTCATCTGTAAGATGTTCTGGAGAGGAAAATGGCAAACCACTCCAGTATCTTTGCCAAGAAAACTCCAAAAGGGGGCGTGAGAATTTGAAACTGAAAATGAGTAAAGAATAACAACAAACAATTTAAAATTCTCTCATAGGGCTCTTCACGTCACAGGAAATAAAGCCTTCCTAGAAAGTGAAGTAGCCATTTGTTTATTAGGTACCATGCAAAATAAGCCCTCTTGTTTACATATGTCAACCCTGGGTTTCCAATGGTTGAAATTCAGTCTGAGCATGTCATTCCTCATTCAAAGTGGCTCCCTGTGGGCTCCAGGAACAAATAAAAAATCCTTTTTAAAAGCACTTCAAAACCTGGCCTCTTTCTGCCCCTTCAGCTTCTTATACCTTATTCCCTTTAATTTTGTGTCCCACTGACACTGACCTCCTTATTATTCTACATATAAGACACTCCATCTCCCACCTCCCAAGTATTTTCACTGTCTGTTCTCTGTGTTTGGAATGCTCTCCCTCCTTGCTTCTCCCTCCTGGCTCCCCTGGCTTCTGCAGGAAGCCTTTGCTAGTTCTCCCTTAATAGCAGCACCTCTCATCTGTAACTATCTCCAATGTATCCTGCCTATATCTCGTTTCTATGTTACCTTTCATTGTTAAATTGTAAGCTCCTTGAAAGCAAGGACTATCTTTTTATTTTTTTACCTTACCCCAACTCCTAGTACAGGACCTGGGACGTAAGTGCTTAACAAATGCTTGCTGATTTGGACAGCATAATTATCAGGTCCTAATCGGGTCCTTTCTACTGCCTCAGTCATTTCATTTGTGATACTTAAAAACAGAAACGGATTTAACTGGGCATAGCATAGCTTTGCCCTAATTGGTCATTCTTCTTCCTGACCTCTCAATCAGTCCACAACATCATTGCCAAAATGATCTTTCTTGAGGAATTAAGTCATGCTACTTTTTAAAATTACCCGGTGGCTTCTTTGTTATCAGCTGCATCCCACATAAACTCTTCACTCTAGGCTTCAGAAATTGCCCCCCTCTCTCACTTTGTCATTTAATCCCTTACCTTTTCTTCAAAAAAGACAAGTTTCAGTGGTTCTGCATCTACTCTTCTGTCCTTTCATTCATAATATTCCAGCCTACAGAGTGTAGGTGGCAAGACCTCTGAACTTATGGTTACAATATGGATTCTGCTTCTAACTTCAGGCTCCCTGAATGCATGACCATGGAGATGTTGCTGGGTCTCAGTTTCTTCATCTGTAAAACAGGAATAATAACAATTTCACTACCTAATACATGGTATGTTTTTTTATTGTAATTTGTCCTTTCTGGAAGAGGGCTGTGACATCAGGGAGGTGATGGCCGCCACACGCAAGTGAACTGGATTTAAGTGAGGGAGGGTTGTGCAAAGCCACCAGCCTCACTTCCTCCTCAGGAGCTAAAGCATTAAAAGTACTCTCCACATGTGAGCCATCGCTGCCCCTGGAAAGCCAAATTACATGTCCCTCGTTCTTCAAAAACATCTTCATTTCCACATTTTCTCTGAACATTTCCCTAAATCTTGGCTTCAACCTAAGTTCTATTAGAGGAAACAAAACAACCACCTCTCTCCACTAAAATCTGTTATTTATGACATTGGTCCATGTTTATCTATTTTCTTTTTTCTTTAGATTATAACCTAGAAGTGACGAGTGCTGGACTTGGAGTCAGGAAGATCTAAATTCTGTCTTTCACTTCTTAGCTACGTCACCCTGGCCATCATGTAACCTATTTTAGCCTCAGTTTTCTTATCTGTAAAATGGGGATAATAATAGCACCTACCTCCCAGGGTTATGACGAGGCTCCAAAGAAATAAATTGTGTAGACTTAAGCGCTATATAAATGCTAGCTATCATCACCATCATCATCATTATTACAACCATAAATATTAATTAGCGGACTCGCATTAATTACTCGCATCCTGGAAAAATACAAAACAGGTGCTAGGGCTATTTTCTCTCTTGGCCGCTCGCATCCCCTCCCTTTTCTACCCTTGCGTTGAACCCAAACTTTTGCTTTTCTTCCTGCTTAATTCCCTCCCCTCTCAGGCGCCGCTAAAACCCGGAGCAGAAGCCAAATCGAGCCACCCAGGCTCTTACGTGATGCCCGCGATGCGCGGTGTGCGCAGGCGCCGGAGCCCGGACAGCTCCCGGTAGCGAGTAGGGAGGAAGCCTGGGCTCTGCTGGGGGAGGAGGATGATGACTGCAGCCGCAGCAGCCGGGGAAGGGGCGCACAGCCCCAGCCCCGCCGCCGTGTCCCTCGGCTTGAGCGTGGCTGTGGTGTCCAGCCTGGTGAACGGATCCACGTTCGTGCTGCAGAAGAAAGGCATCGTGAGGGCGAAGAGACGAGGTAGGGACCGGGGAGTTCCCAGGCGCTCCTTCCCCGGGGCAGCTCGAAGGAACGCGGGTGGGGTGGGATTGACAGCGATGAGAGCTTGGGGGGTGGGGGGGAGCGTTTAAAGCGTTTCGGTTTGGGTTGGCCGCGGGCCACCGAGGGAGGCTTCCCCCTCTCTCTCCCTGTCCGCGCCTCCCTCCCCCTGTACCTTCTGGTAGCTGATGCTTCTCCGGGTGATGCTGTCACCCTTTCCCCAGTAGCCTGAGTGGTCCATAGCGCCCACCCCTGCGGAAGATGGGCAGAGGCAGGAATGGAGCTGCAGCGCCCAGCCGCACTTAGGAGCGCAGCCGACCCAGCCCTGCTGCAGAGCCGCGGGGCTCCGCTCGGCTCCCTGGGTGTGAGTCCTGCTCAAGAGGAGAGAGCCTTTTCTGTAACCCCCCACCCCCACCCCATCCAACCTTATTCTGACATCGGGATAGGGTCTCTGTTAAGGTTGAGTTCTTCATTTTTTTTTTAGTCCTGTAGACGGTTAGCAGGTACACAGCTTGGGCTTTGGGAGAAGCATTGGGCATAGGTTAAAAAAAATTTTTTTTTTCACTTAAAGCACTAATTAAAGAGAGTTAGATCCCTCTGGGTATGTAGGTATGTGATCTACTCTGGGGTGACTCGTAAATAACACTGGCTACCAGAGAATGGAGGATGAAACTAGTGAAGAAACCTCCAGAGGTCATGTCCATTCTAGGGAACCTTCTATCCGGACAAACTTAAAGAAGTTATTCTTACGTCCGTTCAAATGCCTGCTTTCCTCTCCTCTTTCCACCCCCTTGTAAAATGAGAGGAAAGTGCATTTTAAAAATGTTTCTATTCCCTTCCTGTTGGATAATCCTATCCTCAATTGGGAAGCATTTAACCTTTTTCTGAGAATGAAAGTCTCTTAAGTGCTTCAGCCACAGTTTATCCTATATCAGCTTTCAAAGCATCAAAGAGTGGAAAATAATAGTTTTCCATTCAAGAGTTGGAAAAGGAATAACATACAGTAGTCTGCAGTTAAGGAAGTGATGTTCATTCACACTGCACTTTGTTTCTGTGTCCTGCTTAAAGTTCGATCTCCTGCAAAGTAAGTAACTATTTTCACATTCAGAGTTTTAGCTACTTTCACATTAAAGAAATGTTACTGACTTTGAGACCTTTACTTAAAGCCGAACTGTGCAAAATTACCTCTGGGGCTGTTAGCAGACTTTAAAATTTATTTATTTTTGTCAGTCTTATACTCAACCTCCAGATTTTTAATTAATTAGATAAAATAATTAGCAACATCTTAACTTAAATACTAAGGAAGGGAAGCAGTAGAGACATAATACTGATTAGATCCTGACTAGAAACATTCAGTTCATTGCAAAAATATCAAAGAATATGGTCATTCAACTCTTAAGGCTGGTGGAATTCTAGGCAGACCTGTCAACTCAGTCTCATCCTCCCCTAAAAACCAACTCTTGCTGGTATTCACTCTGCCACCCCTGTTCCTGGTAACATCTGGACAAATGGCAGTGATATTGCCAGTAATTTTTATCCTATAGTTTGAAGTTATGGTTCAGGATGATACATTAACCTTGGGAGTTGCAAATCAAGCTCTCCTTTTCCCTATACCCAGTCCTCATTAATTTTGTAGAATAACAATCTGAACCTCTTGGCTCAAGCTTAGCTCCTGGGCAGTCTCTTATTCATACCAATTCTATTCTACCATTATGGATGGAAATATTATTTTATATAAGTACTCCACCTAGACAGGTAGGTGATATAGTGTATAGAATGTTGGACTCGGGAAAATTTAAATTTGAATCTTGCCTCAGATGGTCACTTCCTGTTAGAAACTGGGCAAGCCACTTAGCGTTTCTTAGCCTCAGTGTCTTCGTCTGTAAAATGGGAAGAATGATGATATCACTTTATTCATAGAGTTGCTATATGGATGAAAGGAGACAATATTCATAAAAAAAACTTGCTTTGCAAACTTTTTAGAACTTTATAAAGATTAGGTGTTATAATAACCATTGTCTTCTATCTACTTGAAGGGGAAGCCTGAGCTAGATCAGTCCTAAGTTAATGAAATCTACCTGCTTTAATATTTAATACTTTGAGGATCAGCTGTTTCATTGGTATGCTTACTTCTAACATAAATGTAGATTGTAATCTGTCACTGCCTTTGTACGCTTCTGTGGCCAGTAAAATTCATCACCTGGGGCCCAAGCTTCTGATAATGAACTTCTTACCTAATCTGGTTTTGAAATAACTGTTAAGCAGTCTACTGCTGGGCCTGAATTCTTTGTGCTGGCGATGCTTGGAGAACCCAGAGTCACCTCCAGATCTCAGTATGACATAGGTCTTGAATATGATTTACTAAAACTGAAGCAAGTGGTTGACATGCTGTGCAAGAGTCAGGCTTTTGAGTGGTTCCCAGGAGAATTTTGTGAAAATAAAAACTGCTTTCTTGACACATTTTTTTCTACTTCTACATTAGTGGGAAGCCCAAGAGAAAACCATGGGAAAGATATCCAGATTTTCCTGAGAACAACCATATACTATGCCCATTGCTTTCATAAGAGTCATGGTAATAGAAAGAAAGGAGAACAGTTGAAAAGGGGGTGTCTGCCTATCCTTTTTTTTTTTTTGCTTTTTGGAGGGAGGGCTGGGCAATTGGAGTTAAGTGACTTGACCAAGATCACATGGCTAATAAGTGTTAAGTGTCTGAGACAGGATCTCAACTCAGGTGTTCCTGACTCCAGGGCTGGTGCTCTATTCATTGGACCACCTAGCTGCCCCATGTGTCTACCTAGCTTTGCTTCATTAAGCATTATCCCAGGAGTTGAAAGTTGTGCTCCAGAGTGGGCTTCTCAGGCATTAATTACTGAATCAGCATCATCCTTCCCTGAAACCCACCAGGACATACTGATTTCAGGCATTGTACACCAGACTGCCATTTTTTTTTAGCACTATCTGCTGCAGTTTTTATCAATGATTTGAATCAAGGTATAGATGGTATGCTTATTAAATTTGCTGATGCCATATAACTGAGAGAAATGGTTATTTCGGTGAATGAGTCAGGCTCTGAAAAGGTCCTTGACAGGTCAGAGCATTGGGCTAAACTGAAAAGTATAAAATTCAGTAGGAATAAATGTAAAGTCTAACCTTTGAGTAAAAAAAAAAACAATTCACAAGTGCACTATGGGAAAAGCTTAGAAATTTGTCTGAAAAACTTCTCAGGATTTTAGTGGTCTGAAAGTTCAATATGAGTCAGCATTGTGATGTGGCAGCCAAAAAATGGGTGGCTAGGTAGCACAGTGGATAGATTCCTGGGTCTGGAGTTAGGAAGACTCATCTTCATGAGTTCAAATCCAGCTTCAGACACTTCCTAGATGTGTGATCCTAGGTAAGTCACTTACCCCTCTTTGCCTCAGTTTCCTCATCTGTAGAATGAGAGAAAGAAATGGCAAGCAGCTCTAGTATATCTTCCAAGAAAACTCCAAATGGGGTCACAAAGAGTCAGACATGACTGAACAGCAAAGAACAAGTCAAGAAATAAATAAATACAACAAATGTGACCATCTGATGCATTGAGAAGTATGTCTCCAAAAATGAAGGGATGAGGTTCTATGGTACTCTGGTCAAGTCACAGATCTAGAGTATCGTGTTCAACTCTAAGCATCTGAAGAACTTTGAGGCCATGTTATATGAAGATTATTTGAAGGAACTAGAAATATTTAAAGATATAATAACTGTCCCCAAATATTTGAAGCACTGTCCTGTGGCAGAGGAATTAGATGTGCTCAGAAAGTAGAACCAGAAAGTTGCAAAAACAGAAATTTAGACTTGGATATCAAGAAAAAATTTCCATATTATTAGGGGTGGCCAAAGGTACAGCAGATTGCCTTAAGAAGTAGAGAGTTGGGACAGCTAAGTAGCTCAGTAAATAAAACACCAGCCCTGGAGCTGGGAGGATTTGTGTTCAAATGTGACCTCAGACACTTAACACTTGCTAGCTGTGTGACCTTGGGCAAGTCACTTAACACTAATTGTCCTGCTTTTCCCCCTCCAAAAAGACAAAAAAACAAAAACAAAAAAAGAAGTAGAGTTCCTCTGGGTAAGAGGTCTTCCAACAGAGACTTGACAATCATTTGTTGGGTTATTATCCCCTCTGCTAATTACTTCCTCATTATTCTGAATATATCTTTATTTGTATATACTTGTTTGCATGTCGTCTCCCTTAGGGCAGAGACTACCATTTGTCTCTTTTTGTATCCCTGGTGCTTAGCACAGTGCTTGGCAGGTGCTTAATAAATATTGATTGATTCATGGTTATAGTGGGAAATCTTTCAGGTATAGATGAACTAGCTTTTCTTGCCCCTTCCATCACTAAAATTCTGTGATTCTTATTGACTTGTTTATCATTTTTTAAAAAAGAAACAATTCAGCAAATCCATTGCGTTTTCCTGTGGGCCAAAACCAAAATGAAAACACTAAAACCATGATCAGACCCCAAAAGGAGAGACTCACGGTTCTTTGCCAGCAGTGCTAACGAGAGAGCCAAGACTTTCAAATATAAAAGAAGTTCCATACGGAAGTTGACCAAGAGTGAATTTTTTTTTCCTCTGTGCCTTTGGCAATTCATGGAATTGGCAACAATATTCTGAGCAGATTTTTAAAACTGTCAAGGGAAGATAATTATGTCAAAGTCGTTAGTTGTAAAAGTAATTAAATTAGTTTGATTAGCACAATTCTAGAATGTAAATGTACTGTTCTTAATTTCTAGAATTATGGCCTATGAACGCCTTCTTTTGAGATCTTTAAATACATTTAAATACATAAATATATTTGACTGTAGTACTCTAGGCAGGAGATAGAGGCTTCCTCACTTAGAGGGGACAGTTCTATATCAGAGTGAAAGAATTTCATCCTGTGTACAAAACAGGGATGGAAAAAGCTGAATGTGGAGCTCAGTAACATAGGTATAGCTCTCAGTCAAGTATCAGCACTTTGCTGCAACGGAAACAATGCTGAATTCGGAGTTAAGGGACAGGGTCTGACATCAACTACATTGAGAGCCTGAATAAGTTATTTAATCCCTACGTTTCATTTTTTTTTGTCAGTAAAATCAGGGGTTTGGATGGCTCTAAAGTAAGGTTCCTTCCATCTCCCAATTATGATTCTATGATTGCCTTCCTCATTTCAGGATCTCCCTTCATTCTTTCATTATCCATCATGTTTTCTGTGCACAATATCTATTCATTTTGCTTTTGTTTGTGATGGCAAGAGTTTTAGATATGGCTTGAAATTTACCAGCTGTATTGTGGGGTTTTTTTTGCACAGCTGTACAGTTTATTAATTTCAAGACATATGTGTTAGACAAGTGTACTGACTTCTAGATTACTCCCCCATTCAGGCACACATCCACCACTTAAAACTAATTAGCTTAAAGTAACTTTGATATTTGTACTAATAGAGAAGAGACAACATAAGATTTAAAATGGTCTGAGAATTTAAACAACACCTCTTTTTTTTTTGGAGGGGGAGGGCAGGGCAATTGGGGTTAAGTGACTTGCCCAAGGTCACACGGCTAGTAAGTGTTAAGTGTCTGAGGTTGAATTTGAACTCAGGTCCTCTTGACTCCAGGGCCAGTGCTCTATTCACTGCGCCACCTAGTTGCACCAAACAATACCTCTTATTAAGTTTTAGAATTCGCTTTTTTTTTTTTTGGCCAATTCTAAGGATGAGTAGAGTTGGCTGGTAGTTTTATTCATATATTTCCAATTTACTAAGTATAACCTAATGTTTAAGCTAATTGTTTAATTCAACCCCTGAATAATAAGATATTCTTTTTTCCATATATATATGTGTGTGTGTGTGTGTGTGTGTGTGTGTGTGTGTGTGTGTATTCCCTTTTGAAGAAAAAATTTCTGCTCTGCAGCATATTTAGAGTAATAAGTCCTTATCTTTATGGTACACAAATTCTAGAATTGAGACCTCTCCATTGTAAATGTTGTCAGTTATTCAGAAATGCAGTAGAATTCTTCAGTTCCTAAAATTGTGCATGGTCTCAACTGTGACCATGATGGTTATTATTCATTTAGGACTTTTACCTGAAGCATGAATGTTAAGAATTTAAGACTTTCATCTAGGTAGCATAACATAATGATAGTACCAGGAAGCTAGGTGGTACAGTGCAGAGAATGCTGGATCTGGAGCCAGGAAGACTCATCTTCCTGAGTTCAAATTTGACCTCAGACACTTACTAGCTGTGTGACCCTGGGCAAGTCGCTTAACCCTGTTTGCCTCAGTTTACTCATCTGTAAAATAATTTGGAGAAGGAAAAGGCAAATCACTCCAGTATCTCTGCCCCAAAATGGAGTCATGAAGAGTCAGAAAGAGTTGACGGGACTGAAGAACAATAACAGCACCAGAAAAAAATATACACGATTGTTTAATGTGGAAAAGATCATTGAATCTTGTAAGTTGAAGTTTTGAGCGATGTGGTTGAGACAAATGAGAAGAATATGGTTATAAGTATATGTGAACTTGGTATTGGGTCTACTTTGAGGTCCTATAAAATAAAAGGCAACATGGTCTAATGGATAGGTAGCTGGCTTTGGAATTGGAAAGACTTGGGTTCAAGTCCTACTTCTGAGTTTACTGGCTATATTTTGTTGTTGCTGTTCAGCCATTTCAATATTGTCTGACTTTTCATGACCCCATTTGGCTATATGGTCCAATGCAAATGACTTAACCTCTCAATATTATGAAGCAACTCTCTAAGACCACACATCACTGCTAAGTTGCCTAGCTGCCTTGGTAGAAGATGATTCCAACACCAAGTGAAACTGCAGGTCCTGTCTTTAAAAAGAAAGTCATGCATAAACTCTAAACTGAGTATCTTGCCACATAGGAGAATAGGGGGAAGGGGGATGAGAGGGGGGGT
>CM053600.1:12182208-12195922 GCA_028646575.1 Pseudocheirus occidentalis | reverse complement strand
CCCGCCTGCTGCGCTGCCTGTAGCAACAGATGTGCTTTTTGTCTTGTGGAGAGTTTTGGAGCTTGAAAATCTGTTTAGAGTCCCATTTTATGAGTTTTTTAGCGTGTTTGTGTGGGAGCTGCGGTGCTTTGCTGCTTCTCTAGATCCTTATTCTTTAATCTCCCTCCATTTTTTATGTCTGACAACTTGAAGGGTGTGAAGTGAAATCTTAGAGTTGTTTTAGCTTGCATTTCTCTGGTTATTAGTGATTTGGAGGGGTTTTCTGATTACTGGTCATTTCCATTTCTTCTTTTGAAAATCCCTCATATATTCTTTGCCTGCTGATTTCCTGGGAATAATTCTTGGTCTTATTCTTGTTCATTTCTTACGTAACTTGGAAATAAAACTTTTTCAGAAGCTTTAAGCCTTTTTTCATTTTATAACTTCTCTTATTTCATTTTTATTTCCTTCATGCAAAAGCTTTTAAATTGCATATGATTGAAACAGTCAACTTTATCCTTTATAAAATCCTCTATTTCTTGTTTCATTATGAATTATCCACCTAGCTATAATGGTACCTTTTTCTGTTATCCCCTTTATTAATGATATGATACCATATATTAAATCACGTGTACATTTGGAGTTTTATGTGGCATATGGAGTGAGATGCTAATCCAAACTTATTTTCTGCCAGACTGCTTTCCACTTTTTGTAGTAGTTACTGTTGAAAAGGAATTCTTTACTTCTAGACATTGTTTGTCTATTTTGTTCTACTTCCACTTTTTAAAAATATAAATGTATTTATTTTTAGTTTTCCCAATTCACTTTAAAAAATAATATTAAATTATATTCATTAACTATCACATTGTAGCAGAATTTGAAACCTAGTAATGCTAATTCCCCTTCATTCTTGAATTTTGAAATTATTTCCCTAGAGATTCTTGACCTTAGTTTCTCCAGATGAATTTTCATATTATTTTGTCTTATTCTCTGAAGAACTCTTTTTTTCCGTATTATTTTATCTTATTCTCTGAAGAGCTACCTTTGGTGCAAATTAGGATGATATAATTAAAGTCTAGAACTGGAAGGAAGCCCTCTAGTTCAACTCCACATTTTATAGTTAAGAAATTGAGATAGAAGTATTAAATTAAGTAGCATGATTTTTATTATATCGGCATGACCTAGCCAGAAACAGTAAATGTATCTCATTATTTAATTCTTTTACTTAAGTAATGAGTGCTTTGTAGTTGTATTTATATAAGCCCTGGGTATGTCTCCAAAGGTTAACTTTAAGGTATTTTTATATTTTGTAGTTTTTTTTGGTTTGGTTTTTTTTTTTTTGCTTTTTGGAGGGCAATTGGGGTAAGTGACTTGCCCAAGGTCACACAGCTAGTAAGTGTTAAGTGTCTGAGGCTGGATTTGAACTCAGGTCCTCCTGACTCCAGGGCCAGCACTCTATTCACTGTGCCACCTACCTACCCCGAATTAAAATCTGCTTTTTGGAGATTTTGAATGGCATTTCTCTTTCTTTATCTTTCTCCTAGGTCTTGTTAGTAATATATAGAAAGGATTATGGTTTTTATAGGTGTGATGTAACGTGTAACTTTTCTAAAGTTATTGTTTCAATTTTTTCCCTTGCATCACTAATGTGTAAATAAATTAAGTCAACAAACATATTCTGCAATTCAATTAATGAATTAACAAGTATTTATTAAGTGCTTGTTATGTGCTAGGCACAAAGACAAACAAAAAATAGTTCCTTCACTTAAGTAGCTTACTTTCTCTGGGGGAGAGAAAAGATATAAAATAAGAAAACATAAAATTATTTGCAAGTTCATTTTGTGGGGGAGACACCAGCAGCTAGGGTGATCTTGAGAGTTGTCATGTAAGAGGTGGAATTCAATTGAACTCTGAATGAAATTGGGATGCTAAGAGGTGGCAGTGAGGAGGGAGAGTATTCCAGCCATCGTAAATGGCCTATGGAAAGGTGCAGAGTCGAGATGAAATGTCATTTAGGAGGAATAGCAAGAAACTAAGTTTGGCTGGATTTTAGACTATGGGAAAAAGAGTAATGAATGTTAAGGCTGGAAAGGTAGGTTTCAAGCCAAGTTGTGAAGGGCTTCATATGCTGAACAAAGGACTTGGCAAGTGATCGTAGAATAAATAAGGAACTGTTAGAATTTATCTAGGAGAATGTGATGGTCTGCTTTAGGAATATCACTTTGGCAATTGTGGAGGATAGATCAGAAAGGGGAAATACTTGAGGCAGGGAGGTCATACAAAAGACCACGCGAGAGGCTGTAGAATAATAGGTTGGTGCACATAGACCTGGATGGGATCTTAGATGTGATGTCATCTAGTCCAACTCTGTCATTTTATAGGTGCAAAGGAATGCCCAAGGTCACACAATGGCAGAGTCCACTTTTGAACCCCAAGCCAGCATTGCCAAATCAATGGTGTGATAGGAAATGTTTAATAACAACCTCTCTAGGGAAAAAAATACACACATCACACACTTTTATATTTACTCTCCACTAGTAACATTTTCTCCAGATAGGAAGAAGTTAGGACATTGGCAGGGGGGCTGGGTAAGTACAGTGGACCTGCTGTTCAGTGGGGTCGGGCCTAGAATGAAGTTAAAATATTGGGGCTGGGGGCAGCTTTATTAGGATTCCATCACTTAGGCAAAATTGTCATTTTAAAAATTAGATCGGCTGTACTTACCCACAAACAATAAATAGTATTTCAATTATTTAGATCTGAGTTTATTTGTATAAAAAGTATTTTATGAAAAAAAAAGGGGGCGGCTAGGTGGTGCAGTGAGTAGAGCTCCAGCCCTGAAGTCAGGAGGACCTGAGTTCAAACCCAGACTCAGACACTTAACACAAAAACTAGCCGTGTGACCTTGGGCAAGTCATTTAACCCCAATGGCCCTTCAAAAAGCAAAAAGAAAAAAAAGTACTTTATGTATACATTCCTACTTTCCTTTCTACCATTCAAGATGTTATTGATGTCACTTCAGAATTACAACTCAGCCTTCTCTCATCTCTGGGCTAAGAACAGGGCAAAACTTCTCTTGCTGGACCGGACACAACCTGAGACTAAAATTTCATAGACTTCTACTTTTCAGTCTTTGACCCAACACAGAGACCTTGTCTCTGGGTCCATAGTCCCATTCAACAGTTTCTTACTTCCAGGACAAGAGGCGTCAATGCCAGACCCACACTTCAGTGAGTTCCGAAGGGTAATTCAACAGAGAGATACCCACGTTCACCCTTGTAATGAATACTAGCAACCAGTCAAATGAAACGATTTTCTCAGAACCTAATCTGCCCCATATTTGACCTTCAGCATCAGTAGTCTCGTCACTCCAAGGGAGAAAAATGTGTTTGATCATATTCATTTGATCGTTATACTGAATCTGAATTTAGCTGCCTGAATGCAATTTTCATTTGAATTATTACCTCTCAAGTTTAGGTACACAACCACAGGCACCCAGATCCTTTACTTCTAGAACCAGAGACTCCAAGAGACAATGGTGTCTCACCTCAATAGTCCAGGCTGAAGATTCAGATACCGGATCTCACAGTCATGGTGATCAAGCCCAATCTCCAGTGTTCTCAAACGCTTGAAAGAGAACTGATTTACTCTTTATCATTCACAAGAGTCTGGAGGGTAAGACCTCTAGTCCCAATGCGCTACATGGCTAGCAAAGTCTTATCTTTTACTCTTCCATTCCCAGTCATACAGAATCCATGACTGCTTAAATAAAGCACCCTCTTCCATGCCACTACTTTTCTGTCTCTCATCCCCATCTATTTCAGCCCTACCTCTTCCATGTTCCCATTCAGTGTTGTCTTTCCTTATTTTTTTAAGTAGGCAAGTCATTTTATTCTTGTTACTAGAATATTTGCAGGAAATAACATGTGTTTCTGAGAAGCTTAAGTATCCATGACAAATCAAGAGGGGAATTTAAGGGCCAGATTCTAACATGCAGGGAAGGCCTTTTGCTTCATCTCAGAGAGGGACATGTTTATCTCCATTCCAGTTCTGTCTGCTGCTACTACTGTTGTTCAGCAGAGAACAGGATAGAAAAGCAAAGGCCCTGCGCCGGAAGTCATAGGATTCTACCTCTGTGACCACAGAGAAGTCTGTATGCAGTGGCTCCCCCAGTGAGCAAGGGGAGCTCATCAATGCTTGTAGAAATAGAGGATGTAAAGGCCCCACTCATAGAATCAGAATGGTTCAGGGCAGAGTTGAACCTGTGAGTGGGGAGTTTAGGTGTCTCTTCCTAATCCCATTCCCCAGAGTTTGGTTAAACCTAGTGCCTGCCTCCCACCTCTAGCTTCATATGTAGCTTCATATCTAGCTCCAGAAATTTCCTTCTAACCATATCAAATTTCCCTTCATCTTAGACCTGGCATGACTTCCTTTCATCTTCTGGCATTCAAGGAGACCAGATTCCCTGCAGAAGACACTTTCTCACTGGCTATCCTTTTTAATATTAGTTGTTCCTATTTTCATGTTGCCAACCACACAGGTCCTAGGAGGGATGCTCGCATACTCCGCATATATTATTCTCCCCAGATCTGCATTGCAGTTAGCTGTTGGCTCCCAGATCATTCTCCTTCTTGTCTTGAATTCAGTACTTGGCTCACATTCTTCTTCTACATCCCATCCTCTGCCCTTACACAGGTTGATATTATCCAGTACCCTGACCTCCCGATTTCTAGGAACTACTATTCCTTCATTCCTCTTCAGCAACACAGATGGATGGTCGTACCTAGGATTTCACTGTCGTTCATGAGTGTTCTTTTTCCATCATCAAGAATTCTGAAATTCTTGTACTCTGTCATAACCTCCTATGATACCATCTCATCCTTCCTTAAACTAGTCTTCATTCTCATTGCTGTCTCCAGTCTGTCAGGACTCTCCCAAGCCATCAGCCTTACTCTGGATTCACTTTCCTCCATTCCCAGTATTGACTCTATCGTTTTATTTTTCTTATTTTATTCATATTATTTTATATTATGCTTATATTATTATAATATAATATCATTATTATATATTATAATATATACTATACTATAATATTATATATTAATTGATTTATTTATATTTATATTTTATTATTTTTCTTATTTTATTCATTTCATACCAGTGGTATCAAATTAAAATAGAACCAGATCCCTGTGGGCCACATTTTAGAAAATCTGAGTCATCCAAGATGACTTTGAAAACCACAAATTACCATTATCTGTATTGTATTTTTAAACAATTCCCACTTGCATTTTAATCTGGTTATGGCTGCACTGGGGAAGGTCAGGAATTTGACACATCTGCTTTACAGTGTCCTCTCCTTTCCATTCCCTCATGCCATTGCTGCTCTTGCCTTGAGAAACCCCAACCTTGGCTTGCCCCTGCCATCTGTCTCCTCTGCTTCATCTGTTGTTCATTAAGCTGGAGGAAGGCATCCAACTCTGCTGGTTGGGTCTGCTACAACTCTCTGTTATCTGAGCTCGACAGGGCTCTCATTGCATTAAGGCAGTACCTGTGCTCCTAACTGATTCCTTATCCCACTTCCCCCAGCTGCTCGTACATCGAAGCTTCCTGCCTTCCATCACAGGACTTCATTTCATACTTTACTGAGCAAATAGATCTTATTCACCGTGAGCTCTCTCTCCCTCCTCATGCTTTACATATCATAAGTCATTGACATCGTTCTCTCATTCTGTCATGCTTTACTTCTCTAGATGCGTAAAACCACTTGTAGGTTGTGCGAGGCTAGGCACTCTCCCTCTCTTTCCCAAGGGCCCCTCTTTCTTAGTGTGTATAGAGCCCCATCCTGAAAGAGGTTGCACTCTTAAGGAAGGTTCAGGTTCTTTTCCTTGCCTTCTCTGACTCCTTATGTCTCTCTTCCCTGAACCCTACAGAGAATGACTTAGATATGGTTTATATCTGGGGTGTTTCCAAAAAGTGAGAAGAAGGGATCTCAGTATACACTGTTGATCAGATATAGGCTATTTATTTCTTCCATACAAAAAAGATTCATAGGTAGGAGCAGGAGTTGGTGTGTCAGCCCAGTCAGGAGGTGATGGTGTCTTGCCTATACCAAAGAAGGTACTAGTAGGTGGTGGGAGAAAGTCTTTTAATGGAATGCTTCTCCATCACTGGAGAAAGCCCGGTAAATTACAGAAGTGGAAAAATAATGGGTGCTGTCTGTATATGTTGCTAGAGAAGAATTTGTCAGAGGGCTAGAGGATGCTGATAATGGAAGCCCAGAACTGGAGATGGTCCTGTGGCAAGGTGTACCTACTGAAGGAAAATCTTATCTTACAGAAGGGTCTTATTCCTGATTGCCTGCTTGGGGCTCATCACTGGAGATGGTCCCAGAGCAATGCTAAAGGTAGGTGGGTGGCAAATTCTATCAAATATTCAAAGGACAACTAGCCCAATTTTATATGAATTATATACAAAAACAGGGAAGGATAGCACCCTCTCAAGCTATGAGTCAATTCTGGCCCTGATATTTAAAGCAAAGAGAGATAAGTCAGAGAAAGAATTCTTTAGACCAATATCTCTAATGGATATTAATGCAAAAATGAATAAAATATTAGAAAGGGGTACAATAAAATATTTGAATATTATATGCTATGACCAGGTTGACCATAAGAATGTTATCACTCTACATATCTCCTAGGAATTTAGGGTTGGTTCAGTATTAGGAAAACTATAAATGTAATAGACTATACTAAGAACTAAAATTAAAATCACATGATTATATAAATGAAAAGAGGTTTAAAGAACTTTTGATAAAATACCATACCATTTATGTTAAAAACAAAGAAAGCAATTCTCATGGTTTCTCCTGTTCATTACAATTCTATACAACATGACTAATGTGAAAATACGTTTAATAGGAATGTATATGAGGCTGTCCTGGGGAGGAGAGAGAGAGGGGGAAATAATTTAAAATTTATGGAAGTAAATGTTGAAAACTAAAAATAAATAAATTAAATTTTAAAAAACATAGAAAGAAGAATAATAAATGGGTCTTTTCTTAATATGGCAAATAGTAGCTATATAAAACTAAGAGCTAGCAAATCAGTAATGGACAAATACTAGAAACCTGTTCTTTTTCTTTCTTTTTAAAAAAAGAATAATATAATTTTTTGAAATTAAAATTCTTCATTTGGTCAAAATCTGCCTTCTCTTCCTTCCTCTCACCCTGCTTGAAAAAGAAAAACAAAACCCTTTAATATGTATATATATACATACACATATGTGTGCATGTATGTACATAATATATAATGTATATATTTGTACATGTATATACACATATATTATCTTTTATATATGTATATACATGCAATTGATCAAAAGAAATTCTTGAATTGTCCATGTCTCAATAATATATATATATGTCTCAGTCTGTCCTCTGAGACTGTCAGGAGATCGGTAGCACATTTCATCCTGAATTCTCTGGAATAGCTCTTGGTCATTTTATTGATCAGAGTTTTTAAGCCCTTCAACATTGATTGTTTTCACAATATCATTTTATTGCAGTCTTCCATCACGCTGATGATAGTCTAGTTTGTAAGAAACTTTTTTTTTTTTTGCTTTTTGGAGGGCATTTGGGGTTAAGTGACTTGCCCAAGGTCACATGGCTAGTTTTTTTGTGTTAAGTGTCTGAGGCCGGATTTGAACTCAGGTACTCCTGACTCCAGGGCCGGTGCTCTATTCACTGCACCACCTAGCCGCCCCAAGAAACATTTTTAAAGAAAAGAAAATGGATTTTTATAATCTGGAAGATGTGGAAATATGGGATAGAAGAAAAAAAAGGGATGTGGGTGGTAGAGCATATTGTGGTGTAATGATAGGTACCTGGAGTCAAGATGACATGGGTTCAAATCTTTCCTCAGATACTTACTATTTACATGACTCAATAAGTAATTTAACCTCTCCTGGCCTCAGTTTCTTCATCTATAAAATCAGGAGAATAGGATGTCCGTCAGTTGGACAAGTGGTATATGATTGTGATGCAATATTATTGTGCCCTAAGAAATAATAAGCAGGATGATTTCAGAAAAACCTGGAAGGACTTACATGAGCTGATGCAGAATGAAGTGAGCAGAACCAGGAGAACACTGTACATAGTAACAACATAGTATGATGGTCAACTGGGAATGACTTAGGTTTTCTCAGCAATGCAATGATCCAAGACAATTCCAAAGGACTCATGATGAAAAATGCCATCCACCTTCAGGGAAAGATCTGATGGAGTCTGAATACAGATTAAAGCATGCTATTTTTTCCATGGTGGTTTCTTTTTGGTTTGTGTCTTCTTTTACAAGATGACTAATATGGAATTTTTTCTTTGCATGATTGCACATGTATAACCTATATCAAATTGCCTGCCTTCTTAAGGGAGGGGAGGGGAGAGAGGGGGCAGAGAGAATCTGGAACTCAAAGTTTGTAAGAAGAATGTTCGTTGTTTCTACATGAAATTGGGAAAAATAAAATATCATTAAAAGTATAATAGGGAGAATAATAAAACTTACTTCATTGGGTCATTGTAGGGGATAAAATGAAATAATATATAGCAAGCACTTTGTGAATCTTAAAGATCTGTATAAATTTTAACTATTAATATAAGAAGAGGCACTTAGATATATTGACAGCATTTGATTAAAACCAAACAAACCAACCCAACAAGACTCACAAGTAGTGAGAGTTCTAGCGTGACTTCTCTAAATTCAGGAGTCCAGATTGGCGCAGGGTCTTATGAGATTCTAGTAGGGGTTTAGCAACCAAGGAAGTTCACTAAGGGGTACAAGGAGAAAACGTCCCTGTGACTAAACATACGGTCTAATGGACTAACTGTGCCAAGATCTGGGTCCTGTGAAGCTGAATATAGAATACCTACATCCTAGGGCCATCCTCGTTTCCTTTGAACAGTTTGTTATCATTTCTCCCCAAATCTTTTCTTTTCTAGGCTACACAGTTCTTTCAACTGATCCTTTTATGGCTTGGTTTCAAGTTCCCTCAGCCTCCTGGTCACCCTCCTCTAGAGATGTACCGTCTTGCCGTCGTCCTTCCTAAAATATGATAACCTAAAACTGAACGTTGTATTCCAGATTTAGGTCTTCCCAGGGTGGAGCACAGCTGGATTGTTCTTCCTCATTCTGGACATTTTTCCTTTATTAATGCAGCCTTAGCCCCTGTTAGATTTTTTTCTTTAGTCACACTTGACTCACATTGAATTTGAGCTCCACTAAAATAGGTCTTGTCATGATGATAATGATAGCTAGCCTTTATATGCTACCTACTATGTGCTTTACAGATATTATTTCATTTGATACTTGGGAAAAACCCTGGGAAGTGACTATTATGTTAAAACAGAAAGTATAATTTTTAAATGGGGCAGATAAGTGGTACAGGGTATAGAGGATTGGACTTGGAGTTAGGAAAATCTGAGTTCAAATTTGGTTTCAGACACTTCTTAGCTGTGTGACCCTGGGCCAATCACTTAATCTTCATTTGCCTCAGTTTCCTCATATGTAAAATGGGGATAATAAGTGCACCTACCTAAAAGGCTTATTGTGAGGATCATTCCCATTTTACAGTTGAGGCAACTGAGGTAGAGGCGGTGACTTGCCTAGGGACACACAGCCAGGAAATATCTGAGGCCAGATTTGAATTCCATTCATTCTGACTCCAGGCCCAGAACTCTATCCACTGCATCATCTAGCTATATTTCACACAAATTTTGTTAGTCATGGAGTGCTTGCTTCTTTTGCACCTTGGTTTAGAACTTTATATTTATTAAAGGGTGGGGTTGATTGAGTAAGTCCATGAGTTACCCCACCCTATTTAAAGTAGGTGATTAATATGTCCCATGCCTTAAAAAAGGCGAGAACAAGTCTCAAGCTGTTGATCAACCCCTTTAGATCCAATGTAAATAATCCTTGGGGAAACTGGAGTGATGTTGACTGAAAGAGTATTCTGAATGGTTGAGGAAATTTAATTGTATTCTTTTAGTCATGTGTCTTCTATAAACTAGAATTCCAGTTCATAAACCAAGTTTTTCAAGCATCTGACAGAGATTCCGATTGGTGGAGAATGGTGAACTGAGAAAGAATGTTCTAATTTCTCCTTAGAAGTCTCTGGGTGGGCAGCTAGTTGGCGCAGATAAAACACCTGATCCTCGAGTCAGGAGGATCTGAGTTCAAATTTGGCCTCAGACACTTGACCCTTACTAGCTCTATGACCCTAGACAAGTTACTTAACCCAGATTGCCTTGAAAAAAAAAGTCTGTAGGAGTAGGAAGTAGGAGGTAGAATGGGAACGCTAACTTTACACCTTGCTTTCCTCCCTCAGCCATCAACTTCTTGGCTAGAGGAGGACCTTGCAAACTTTGCAAATTCCAGAGGACCTTAGACTTCCCATTTTCCACATGGGTACCCTAATATTGTTCCCTGGGACTCCAGCAGCATGCAGCAGAGTTTGCCTTGGGAGCCAAGGGTATACTGGATGTAGACTCAGCTCTCCATAGAGCCTAGCAAAGAAGCTATGCCACACCTAATGAGAACTTCCAGAGCCTTCCATAAAGGTGAAGAAGAGGACTTACAAGTTATTCTTTTGCCACATGGGCTCTCTAGCCTTGACTGAGCTTACTTTTCCATAGAAGTACTTGTGGGTCAATGTATCACAGGCATATTTTCTATCAACTGTTCTTACTTTATGTAATACCACAGTAAACATCCCTTTCCGAAAGAGCTACTGGGCTTTCCAGGCTCAGAGTGAATGTCAATAGTGACTGTTTCTCTTTTCCCTAGCAACTCCAAGGCTCTTCCCCTCCCAGTTTGATTTTTTTCCTTTTTTCTAATTAAAGGAGGTGATTAACTCACTTCTTAAAAGTGGCCTGTTCACTGAATGGGCGTTAACTCACTCAAAGCAAGAACCTGAAAAGACCTTAGCCTAAAAGGATCAGGGTCTCCCGTTGTATCCTGGGTCACGTCCAGTCATCCTGAGGAATATCAGGCCACTGAACCCAGATGGCTCTGGAGTAGAAAGTGAGGCTGGTGACCTTGCGCAGCCCTGTCTCACTTAAATCAAATCCAACGCAAGTCATGTCATGGTCCTCTTCTATTATGAAGGACAAACACAAGAATTTTCATCAGATTGACTGGATGATTCTCCTCCAATAACCACGGTGGGAAACCTCCATGAGGACTCCTGAGCTACATAGTCTATAGTGAGTTCTACAATAACACTCGTTTTGAAAATGAGAATTTCTTCCAACATGATTGATCTGTTAGGGAGTGTTCAGAGCAAAACTCAGATTTTGAGTTTGATTATTTGGAATTTCTTCTTCAAGAACTACAGAGAAAACTGCACTACTTCCCAGTAACTCACAAGCTGGGACCTTTCAGATGCCCTTGGCCACAAGCAAACCTCTGGGCTTTTTCAAGGTAAAATACCATATTTATCATATATCTTTGGTGCAGTAGGAGTTGTGCATGGAGGATTGGCTGGTCCTTATCTACCTCCTTCCCTACTTTACCACGACTGAGGCCCCCCAGCCTTGCGGTATGGCTCACCAACATTCCATCCTCCTACCTGGCCTGTAGCTGAGTAATAGATGAAGGCTGAGGTCATTGCCACCATCTGTTGTAATATTTATGTATCTCTTCACCATTTAGCATGTATAAAACTGCACTCCCATTTTTAAATGTTCCTATCTTTTCTGTAATGTGTCACTAATGAAGCTTTTGAATACTGTACCTCTAGCCCCATTTCCCCCATAAACCTTTGCGTTTTTTGTTATGAGATTTGGGATGTTTTTTGGAAACAAAGAAACAGGAATAATCGTACTAGAAAGATAACTCTCCAAACCGTCAGGAATTTCTCTAGACTTCTAAGGTGACATTATAGCTGAATTCTGGGATCAAACTCATCAGTGCTAGTGTTACATTTAATAATATTAACAACTAACATTTCTATAGCATGCTTTGTGCCCTCTCATCTGATACTCACAACAGTCCTGTGGAGGTAGGTGCTGTTATTATCCCCATTTTAACACATGAGGAAACTGAGGCAAAAGAGATTATGTGAACAGCTCAGGGTCACAACAAACTAGTTAAGTGTCTGAGGTCAAATTTTAACTTAGATCTTCCTGACTCTAGGTCCAAATTGCCCCATTTAAAACAACATATCTTATTCTGACATGGCAGGCACTTTCCAACAAGCACCTGAACTCAAGTAGACTATCTTTGTAGAACCCTTTATGGGCTACCTCCCCAACTCAGCACTGAAAGATTTGCAGCTTGGGTTCCCAGGGAGCTAAGATTTTGGGTTCAAAGGTATTCTGTGGGTTCATAGTCCTAAAACCATAATTCATGAGGTCCTATCAGTGAGCTTATCTTTAAGCCAGCTAATAGTTCAGATAATTTATTAAAGTGACATAGAAAGAGTTCTAGTTACAAAGCATGATCTCCATAAATTTGGGTGGTACTCTTCTACAAATATACAATGGGAAGAGTGGGTACAAACTCAGGGTACTCCTAGGCAATTCATGGTTCTGGTACTCTAGCACCCTACTGGGCTTTCTCTTCCCATAATTCTTTGTGCTGCAGGCATAGACAGGGTTTCTCATATAGTTTAAAATATGTAAAATGACCTTCCTGGAAAAGGAAATGGCAAATCACTCCAGAACCCCTACTAAGAAAACCCCAAATGGGGTCATGAAATGTTAGACATGACTGAAGAATGACAATAATAATTTGTATGTGTGATAATTCATATCTGTTAATAAATCTCACTGATTACACAAGAATTATGTTGAATTTTGCTTTCATAATAGTGGGAATTGTGTTTTCCACTTAACTATTTAGACAGTTTTAGTTGCTGATTCTTGGCCAACGTTCAGGAGAGCCTGATTACAGGGAAGGGCAGAGCCAAGATGATGGCGTAGAAGCAACAAGATTTTGCAGCTTACGCATAACCACCTCAAATACCCATAAAATATGACTCTAAACAAATTTTAGGCCTCCCAAACTCACAAAAATGGAGAAAAACACAACTCCTGCTGAAGGCAGCTTGGCACACAGGGCTCATTGCAGCATGCTGGGAGCCAAAACCAGCTCAGCCTCAAACAGCAGCTTGGCCCCGGGCAGCCAGGATGAGCCACAGCTGGAGTCTTCAGGAGAGTAGTAGTAGTAGTAGTAGTAGTAGTAGTAGTAGTAGTAGTAGTAGTAGTAGTAGTAGAAATAGATCAGCAGCAGCTGTGGCAGTTTCCAGAATTATCAAGCCATAAGACACAAGGACTAAGTGAAAGGCCAGTGGAACTCAGCTAAATTTGGGGGAGAAAAGCAGTCTGGCCAAAGTGCCCCCAGGGCAAGGAAGCAGCTGAAGCAGTGGCCCTACAGCTACCTCCAGGTGGCTGCTTCAGAGCTCCTGGTCTGCAGACTGCAGGGGGGCAAAGAGATCATTCAGAGGCTAAGTGCTCTTGCATTGAGTGGCCTGGATCTGGATCGTGGTCTTGGGTGGTGGTCCTGGGATGCATTTTCAGTGAGCCAAAGCTGGTGGGGGCTGCAGCAGCCTCCCAATAGCTCCAACAGCTGTGAAAACCCCAGTGATTTGGGACAGAGCTTTCCCCTCTGGAAGCAGAGTTCCACAGAGCTAAAAAAAAATCAAGTAATTCATTGGCAACATGATCAGGAAAAGGAAGCAA
>CM053600.1:12117851-12182108 GCA_028646575.1 Pseudocheirus occidentalis | reverse complement strand
GCATGGAACAGGGGGAAGACAACACAGTCAGAACTCCTGCACCAAAAGCTTCCAAGAAACATGAAGCATGCCTAGAAGCCATAGATCAGCTTAAGAAGGATTTTGAAAACCAAATTAGAGAAGTGGAGGAAAAATTGGGAAGAGAAATGAGAATGATGCAAGAAAATCATGAAAAGAGAGTCAACAACCTGACTGAAGAAAAAGATACCTTAAAAAATAAATGAACTCAAATGGCAAAAGAGGCCTAAAAAGCCAATGAGGAGAAGAATGCCTTAAAAAGTAGAATTTGCCAGATGGAAAAAGAATCTCAAAAGCTTTCTGAGGAGAATAATTCCTTCAGAATTAGAGTGGAGCAAATGGAAGCAAATGACTTTATGAGAAATCAAGGTACTATTAAACAGATACAAACAAAGGAAAAAATAGAAGGCAATGTGAAATATCTTCTTGAAAAAACCAATGACCTGGAAAATAGATCCAGAAAAGACAATTTAAAAATTATTGGACTCCCTGAAAGCCATGATCAAAAAAAGAACTTGGAAAGCATCCTTCAAGAAATTCTCAAGGAAAATTGCCCTGATATTTTAGAACCAGAGGGCAAAATAGAACTTGAACGAATTCACTGATCACCTCTTGAAAAAGATCCCCCCCAAAAAACTCCTAGGAATGTTATAGCCAGGTTCTGGAGTCCCCAGACAAAGGAGAAAATATTACAGACTGCCAAGAGGAAGCAATCTGACTACTGTGTAAACACAATTAGGATAACCCAGGATCTGGCAGCTTTTACAATGAGGGATTGAAGGGCCTGGAGCATGATATTCTGGAGATCAAGGGAGCTAGGATTAAAACCAAGAATCATCTACCCAGCAAAATTGAGTATAATGTTCCAGGGGAAAATATGGTCATTCAGTGAGGTGGAGGACTTTCAAACATTCTTGCTGAAAAAATCAGAACTGAAAAGAAAATTTGACATTCAAACACAAGAAGCATGAGAAGGTAAACGTGGAAAAGAAATCATAAGGAACTTATCAAAGTTGAACTATTTACATGCCAACATGGAAAAGTGACAATTGTAACTTATGCAACTTTTCTCAGCATGAGGATAGGTGAAGGAAATACAAACACACACACACACACACACATACACACACATATATATATATATACATATATATACAAACATATATATATTTAGATATAGCTACAGATATAGATACACATACACATGTCTATGTAGAAGGGTTTATATATGTGTAGGAGAGCCTGATTACCTCTTTAACCTTTGGAATTATCCCAGGGAGACTGAAATATTCATTCTTCTCATAACCACCCCCTATATTCTTCTAAAACAATTAAGAAAATGCACCTCATAAAGTGATTTCAACTGAGTACATATTTTCTATTTCTGTTATTTGCTGATTATTAATAGGAAGGAAGGATTTCTACTATAACTTTGATAATTTTCCACCAACTTTGGCAATTATATATGAGCTGAATTTTACTTTTAGTGTGATTTTTATTTACAAATTCCATTAATTTTATATATCGTTTCTCCAGATCTGCTTTTCTCACTTCTGAGCCTACCTGTATTTTTCTGAATATTTCATATTCACTATTTTTATGTTGTAATAATATTTAAATTACATTTGTATGCGATAATTTGTTCAGTTATTCCCTGCATTTTTGCTATTACAAATAATGGTGCTAGGAATATTTTTGTAAATATGAATTTATAAGAATTTGGAAAAATCAAAGAGATTTAAAAAATTGAATAAAGACTACTGAACTGATAAACAACTTTAGAAAAAAGACTAAGACATAAGTCAATCAACATGTATTTATTAAATAGTATTATGTGCAGAACACTGGGTTAGTTGCTAAAGATACAAAGATAGAAAACAGTCCTTAGATTGAGCATAATAATAGAGCAAGCAAATTTATCTCTAATTTTGTATGACAGAAATATATTGGCTCCTTAAGGGAAGGAAATGTTTCATATTTATCTTTGTATCTCTAGTACATTCCTAGCCCAGTGTCTGGCACATATTAGGTGCTTATGAAATGTTTGCTATTGACTGTTAGTCTTGAAAAAAAACCAAACTAGTCATTTGATTAATTTGATAGTCTCTTAATTTCAATTTTATTAATATTTCCAGAGCACAGTAACTGGCATAAAATAATAGGCTTAGTAAATACTTATCTAGAAATGCTAGGGAATAAGAACATTAACCAAAACGATTACTAACTTGAATAAAGTAGTGTGAGGCAATATTAGTATTGTGGATTAAAGGCTGCTGGTAAATATTAGCTTGTGACTACCAGCAAATCATTAAATTATTCAATGCTTTATTCACATCTCTAGACTATATTGGCAAATGAGTTGACTGTCTGAATAGATTTTTCTGTGCCAGAGTTCCTAACATAGATAAAATCATAGACCTAGACAAAATAAATCCATAATTAATACCTAAATATGTCTTTCTTTTTAAAAAAAATTTAAATTTGCAAATGGTCTATTGATTTTGTTAGTTTGAGGGGAAAGAAAGCTTCCTTTTGTTTATCAGTTAAATAAGATGCTAGCTTCATTGAGGATGTCCAATGGAAGAGGATGGTGAGATTTTTCAAATGTTCTTGTTTGCTGATGTCATTGTGTTGATTGCATCAAGCCATAGGACATTTCAGGACCCCCTAAATTAAATCTCCCTTGTTTTGTGGACCTAACCTGTGATTTCACAGGAATAAAGAACTCTTGATGAGGAAAGTCCCTCTACCAGTGCAGATTTCTGTTCTATTCTGCAACCTACAGACTTGGAGGGTTGCCTAGAGCAGTGTGAAAGGGATAAAGGGAAAAAAATACTTACTAAGTGACTACTGTGTAGTGCAGTGGATAGAGGGCTGGGACAGGAAGACCTTAGTTCAAATCTAGACTTAGACCTTTCCCAGCTGTGTGACCCTGGGCAAGTAACTCAATCCTGTTTACCTCAGTTTCTTCACCTGCAAAATGAGCTGGAGAAAGAAATGGCAAACCACTCCAGTATCTTTTCCAAGAAAACTCCAAATGGGGTCAACAAAGAGCCTGATGCAACTGAAAATGACTCAATAGTATCATTGTTCTTATATGCCTATTATTTACAAGTGGGTATTAATATAGCACTAAATCAGTCCTTATTACTGATGGCACAACTTTGAGTTTTGGTTTCAGGTATAAATATTGTCACTGAACACATACTACACCAGCCAGTCCCTGTAACTCTATGAGCACAGATGTTAGCTGACACCGAGTGTCCCAATCACGGTATGTAAAAATGCTGATGATCTTATCATACCTAAATTGGAGGTCGTCCTTGGCATGCCCCAGACAGTAGAGTACCAATCAGGTCTAACACACCAAGTTCAGGGTGGCACAGTAGACAGACCACTCACTGGACTTGAAGTCAGGAAGACCTTGTTTCAAATCCTGATTTGGATGTGTATTAGCTCTGTGACCCTGGGCAAGTTACAGCCTCTACCTTAGTCTCCTCAGGTATAAAATGGAGACCTTCTTCCTGGAATTGTTGTGAGAATCAAAGAAATAATATTTGTAAATCACTTCACATGGAGTTCAGCACTTAATAGGAACTTAATAAATGCTTATTCTATTCCCAAGTAGCTTAAATAAGTCAAGTGGTTCAAAGACTGATTAATATTAATGACTCACATTTGACTTTTGTTTTAGATCTTCATATGATTTTTGCAGCCCCCCTTGGAACCACCTAATCTCTTTCCTGGTTCTTTGCTATAACATCAGCATGTTCAGGAGTATTTTTGCATAAGTTTCCCAGACTGGCTCTTGGCAGTGTCAGTCACCTGGAATTTATAAGTGCCTACTGTGTTCTGGACATTGTGTTAAACTTTGGGGATAGAAAGACAGGAAAAATAAAACAAAACAAAAAGACAAACCTAAAGCAAAAATCCAGCCCCTATGCTAAAACAGCTCACAGTCTAATGAAGGAGAAAGCATGCAAACAACTATATATATAATTAAGATGTCCTGTCTGCAGGGTAAATTGGAGATACACAACAAAGGGAAAGAACTAAAATTGAGGAATGGAAAAGGCTTGTTATAGAAAGTGGACATTTATCTGAGACTTGAAGAAAGCTAGGGCAAAGAAGAGATGAAGGTAAAGGAGGGGGTTCCAGGTGTGGGGCACAGCTAACTGAAAATGTTCAGAATTAGGAGGAGGAGGAGATGTCTGAGGAATAGCAAAGGAGGCCACTGTCACTAGATCACAGAGTATGTGGAGAGAAACAGGATATAAGAAGAGTGGAAAGTTAGAAGGGGCCAAGTTATGGAAGGGCTTAGCAAAAGGGAAGACTTTGTATTTGATACTAGAGGCAATAGGATGCCACTAGAGTTTACTGAATAGAGTGGGAGGAGGGGAGGGCATGACATGATCAGATCTGTGCTTTAGGAAAATCAGTCTGAGAGCTGAGTGGAGGATGCACAGGAATGGGAAAATACTGAGACTGGGAGACCAAGTAGCAGATTATTATTGCAATAATCCAGGTGTGAAATGATGAAGGTAGTTGCAGGGTCAAAGGATTTGACCTCATTGGATATGGGGAGGAAGAGATAGTGAGGAATATAAGTGGGAGTCTGTGTGGAGTGATGTCAGTAGAATGATGGCCATAGCATCCCTTGTAATGTTAATGGGATATAAGATGTTCCCCACTCGTTAATAGGTCTCAAATGGAGCCCATTAAGGGAAAGCTTGCTTAGGGGAGGCTTGTTTGTAGGAAGACTTTCACGCCATCTGTTCATTTCTGATTAGGCACTGAGTCATGAGAGTTGTGGTACCCTCTGGCTCTAAAAAGGGTATGTATACTCTGAGGATAGCATTTTGCTTTGGGACTCACACATTGGAAGAGTATTCCTGTGATTTGGCCAGATGAGACTCTGGGTAGCTGTTAAGGAGCCCCTTGACTATAAAAAAACCCCAGGTGTTGGTGTTTCTCTCTCTGGTAACTATATATGCATTACCTTGGTCTGTGCTAATTTCTCAGACAGTTAAAGCCCTGTCTGTTGGTCTTTATTTCTCTGCTTGTATTTTCTCTGAAGTTCAGGGTGCTAACTTTCCCCCTGAATTAGTGAATGTAATTTTTAAAAATTGTTGTTTAACAAGTTTAAGTTTAAACAGCTATCTTTCCTAATAAAGAAGATCTAAGAACCTGTGCGAACAGTTATCCTGTGCATGCCAGTGTGGTTGCCACTGCACCCCTCCATCACAACAGGCATGCAGAAGCTACCGTGGCTCATAGGGAACAACCAGAAGATGTCCAAATGTTAAGAGAGTCCTGAGGAGATGGGAAGCCACCAAGGGCCAATCCACCAAGGGGAACCAATTGGTCTATACAATTGCTCCTTCAGTAACCCACAACTGCTCTTTTAGTGACTCATTCCATTAATTAATCGGGTCTGTAGGTGTTTGAGTGCCATGAGAGGCGGAAGAACCAGAGAATTCTACATTCAGTTGAGTAGTCTCAAGATACTAACCACAGTCTGAAAAGATGATAGACATAGTTGTCTGGTGAGAAGGTAATATGGTTTAATGGACAGGCCATAGATCTGGACTCAGGAAGACCAAGGTTTCAATCCCTCCTCTGATACTTACTAGCTGTGTGACCTTGGACAGATCCTTAACCTCTCAGTGCCTCAGGTTTTTTCATCTATAAAGTGAGGAGTTGGACCCAATCGTCTCTGCAATCCCTTTTAAATGTGTGAGCCTATGATTGAGAAGGGAAAATCCTCATTTTACAGGCAAGGCTCAGAGAGGTTGCAACCTGCCCAAGGTTGCAGAGTTAGTGAATGTGTAAGATGGGATTTGATCTGGGTTTTCCTGAGTTCAAGTTCAGCCTTCTTTCCAATTTTCCATGGTGTCCCTCATAAAGTTTAAGAGCTCAGGGAAGGAGATTATGGCAACCTTTATTTTTATTTTTATTTTTATTTTTGCTTTCTGGAGGGCAGTTGGGTTAAGTGACTTGCCCAAGGTCACACGGCTAGTTTTTGTGTTAAGTGTCTGAGGCCGGATTTGAACTCAGGTACACCTGACTCCAGGGCCGATGCTCTATTCACTGTGCCACCTAGCCGCCCCGAGATTATGGCAACCTTGATCGTGTGTTGTGGAGGGTGGCACACACTCTAGGGCAAGTGGGTAGAGAATTCAGCTCCAGTGTGGAAGAGGACAACTGGCTGCTACTGAATTTTTTTTCTGGCAAACCAACCAGGACAAACACACAAGCAAACCCAAATGGAAGCATATTCCCTGGAAATAATAAAGCAAAACAAAAGAGAGATTGTGGTTGACGGTCTATGCCGCCATGCCCTTTTGTAATTTGTAGTATAGAGTCACGGGTTCTCTTCCTCCACAAGAATGCCTTAGACTGATGCCAGGGACAGAAAGGTAGATAATGCGCTGTGCTTTCCTCAGAGTGCAATGTGGACATCAGCCACCAGGTGGTGGTCAAACTTTAGGTTGTTCAGCTCTTTTCCTTTGCAGGTGGGACCAGCTCCCAGAGGGACCTCATCTTCCTATTTTTTAAGTACCGTAGAATTCAACTCATTTTCTATCTCATCTCATTTGCTCTAAGAATGAAATTATGAAGATGATCACAACTTAGCTGGCTTACCTGCCCCAACCACCATTAAGATTCTAATATCTTTCCCAGCTTCTCTTGTTGCTCACTCATATCCAATTCTTTGTAACCCCACTTGGCAAAGATTGCCCTTTCCTTCTCCAGCTCAATTTATGGATGAAGAAACTAAGGCAAACAGGGTTAAGTGACTTGCCCAGGGTCACTAGTAAGTGTGTGAGTCCAGATTTGACCTCAGGAAGATAAGTCTTCCTGATTGCAGGCCTGGCACTGTATTTGCTGTGCCGCCTAGCTGCCCTCCTCACTTCTGAAGATGCACAAACATTCAGTACTCACACTGTTATCAGAGTATTAGAGTACTTTTACTCGATGGAACTGAAATTAAAATTCCTAAGCAGGTGAGCCCAGTTACTCCTACAGAGGTCTGAAATCTCAACTTTTGCTGGTAGCAACTAGGAATCTGAATCATTTGACACTATACTTCTTCTAAAGGAACAAGATTCATCCAGAATCCTTTTGCAAAGGAAGGTTATTAAGCATTCCCTTCAAATCAAAGCCCCCAAAAGGGGAAAAGGGACCACAGTTATAAGTAGCAATGCTGTCAATTCTACTTGTTAGATCATTTGCTTCCTGGTCAATCACCCAGTGAAAGAGTCTGAAGGTGCCTGTGATATCTCTCTAGAGCAGCGGTTCCCAACTGTGGGTTATGTTCAATATGTAACAATGAAAATACATCCTGCGTATCAGATAGATTCATAACAGTAGCAAAAATACAGTTAGGAAGTAGCCACGAAAATAATTTTATGGTTGGGGGTCACCACAACATGAGGAATTGTATTAAAGGGTCACGGCATTAGGAAGGTTGAGAACCACTTCTCGAATGGCTCTAATCCCCTAAAACTCAAGCTGTGAGCTCCTTAGTTATCTATACTGTATCTCAGGCAAATTACCTCTTCCCTTCCTGTTGGTACGTGTCCTCGCTGGACCTCATTGGACATGATTCTACTAGTACACATGCTCCCAGCTCTGACCCATAGAAACCCAGGGCAGTGTGTCCTCTGTTTAACAGGTGGAATGACCTCAACCCTGTAGCACATATCAAGCCTGCTGGCACGGATTTCATTGTTCTAAAACTGGAAGAAACTCTGAGGCCAGCTAGTCCTGCACTCTTGTTTTTTTAAAATAAAGACATTTAATGAAAAAGAACAGTACAAAAAGTAACAATAGAACATTTCCCAAAAAGTCCTGGGGCATACACTTCCACAAACACATGCACCAACGGTGCTTACACAACTACGCGTGCAAGTGCACGCGAGGGGAATATATTTGACCCAGGCCACATGCGTGGAGCAGCCTGGGAAATAAATGATGATACTAGTTACATGTACAGACAACTCCCAGCTGTAACACTGTAATGTTAGGGACACTAATTTCTTCAGCTTTACGGTTTCACCGGGCATTGCTCTGTTCTGGGCCTGTTCCTCACTAGTTTTGTCAAATGAGATTGTATTTGGTCTTTTAAAATTGATTTGTTTATTTACTTTTAGTGTACAGCATTCAGTTCCACAGTCCCTTGAGCTTCAAATTTTCTTCCTCTCCCTCTCCCCCGTCATGGCAGCATGCACTCAAATATAGGATCTACAAATATCCACGTTAATCATTAGTCAGGTTGTAAAGAAGGATTATAACTGATAGAATAAGTCACATTCTTATTTTATTTTATTTTACAAATGAGGAAACTAAGCCCTATTTTTTTTTTGCTCTTTTTGGAGGGGGGAAGGCAAGGCAGTTGGGGTTAAGTGACTTGCCCAAGGTCACACAGCTAGTAAGTGTTAAGTATCTAAGGACAGATTTGAACTCAGGTCCTTCTGACTCCCATGCTCTAGTCACTACATCACCTAGCTGCCCTGTGGAAACTAAACCGTAAGGAGATTAAATAACTTGCCCAAAGTCATGGCGAATTTCAAGAGGTGGGATGTGAACCCAGGTCTTTTGACACCAGTCGGTGTTCTTCCCACCATATTGTTCTGTCCCCAAATTACATATTATTATGGCATATTAGGCATGTTTCCCACAAAGCAAGAGGCTATTTTTAAATGTCCCAGTATCACAGACATTGAATAATTTGTTGGCAGCTCCATTTATGTAAATCCCCTGAAGCTACTCAAATCATAATTGGCACCTTCAGGATCAGAATAATGCAGAAGGAAATTTTGAGAAAAACAACACTTTCCGATAGCAGCTCTTTGACGGCCAGACTGCTTCCCAGTAAACGTCAATATAGAGACTTTAGGCTTTTTACACTTAGCAGTCCTGTAAATAACCTCATGTGAGGCAAGCAATCCTTCCAACATCACAGACAGGATTTTTTTTTAAAGTCTGCTTTTTCTCATTAAAAATAACTAATTTTTTTCTGGAAAGAAAATTTCTAATACTACTCTTTGCAGAGGAGAATCCAAGAAACTTCCAAGCGACCATGGATTACTAGCCAAAAAAAATTCCAGAATTGTTCAAAAGAGAAAATTTTTAAAAGAAAAAATTAGGAATTCCTCTGGAAATAGGAATTTGATTCAAAGATTTTTCCCCCATTTGACCATTTCCCTTCATATCCTATAGAGTGCATTAATGTTGTCTTTATAGAATTTTTTTCATTTCAAATAATGAATGTTATTGGTTTTATCTTTTGTAGTTACTTCTCTTATTTGATTAAGAATACATCTCTTACCCATAGCTAAAAGAGGTGTGTTTCTCTTCTAAATTTTTTATACTTTGATTTTTTTACATTAAGGTCATATATCCATTTAGAGCTGCAGTTCTCAACCTGTGGGTTGTGACCCCTTTGGGGTTGGACGACTCATTCACAAGGGTTGACCAAGATCATTGTAAAACACGTATTTCTGATGGTCTTAGGAACCTCCTCTATCCATCTCCAGGCGGGTCCACCCACTTACAACTATTAAAAGGTCGTGGCATTAGGAAGGTTGAGAATCACTGATTCAGAGTGTGGTATAAGGTCTTGTTCTAAGCCTAATTTCTGCCAGACTGGTTTCCATGAGAAATCTATAAAGGGAGAAGAGGCTTCCCAGTAACCAGGATGAGTGTTACCCCTTTACAGAGATGTCCTAGAGCCAGCCACTACTTGCTCGTGGGAATCCATTGTTAAATTAGCCATATGAGTTCTTACACCCCAGAGATCAGCATGTACTACAAATCAGGTTTGGTTTTATTTTATTGTCAGCTGTCTATAGTATAGATGCTATGTATAGACACATTAACAATTTCCCCATCATTTCATATTTCTTAAGAAATGATACAGAAACTGTGTTCTTAAGAAATGATAAATCCTTAATAACGTGGATTAAACTTAAAAGTATGCTGTATCTGTTTTCCTCCCCCTCCAAGAGCCAGTTACGAATCTTTATTAGCATGCCTCCACCCCTTTATCACATTTATACACATCTTTAAACTTGTAAAGCGATTTACAAATATTATCCCAATTTGTCTTTACAACAATCCTGGGAAATAGCTGCTAATATAATATTTATTTTACAGGGTGGAAAGTAAGGGAGATAGAAGTTAAGTGACTTGCCTAGGGTCATACATTTAATACAGGGTTGTGGTAGGAATTGAATACAAGTCTTCTTGAATCTAGGTCCAGCATTCCACTCACTTTGCCACATTACATATGTGCCTTACTATCTATATGTTTTATATTTGATACAGGGGTAGGGAACTGTGGCCTCAAGGTTCCCACTCCTGTATTTGGACCTATCTCTCCAGAGACCTTTTGTTTGCAAAGGGAGAGTGCAGGTTGGAGGAGAGGAAACTGTTTCTATAATTGTTCTTACTATATGTGCTTATTAGCAAATACCCTTTATAATAAATAGCTCATTAAGTTTGGCTTATAAGGGGCGGCTAGAACACCGGCCCTGGAGTCAGGAGGACCTGAGTTCAAATCCAGCCTCAGACGCTTAACACAAAAGCTAGCTATGTGACCTTGGGCAAGTCACTTAATCCCAACTGCCCTCCAAAAAAAAAAGTTTGGCTGATAATCCACAGGAAGTTCATGGGAGCTCATAGATATCAGAGAACAATGAGTTGTAGAAGTCAGGTTCCCCTCAATGACCTGACCTTTGAGTACAAGTGAGAGCTAGGATAATGGTCCCAGAACATGTACTGCATTGTGGGCACAAGGGGCAGGACTTGAACTCATGTCTTTCTGATTTCAGATTTGCTATTATATATACTATACCAGGGTAAACATAATACAGGGCCCTATAGTTTAAAGAATGTACAAGGAGGGGCAGCTAGGTGGTGCAGTGAATAGAGCACTGGTCCTGGAATCAGGATAGACCTGAGTTCAAATCCTGCCTGACACGTAACACTTACTAGTTGTGTGACCTTGGGCAAGTCACTTAATCCCAATTGCCCTGCCTTCCCCCCTCTAAAAAGACAAAAACAAAAATAAGCAAGCATGCGCAATGAAGGATTTCTTAAACAACTGATCATTAAAGTTTTTATTAGTTTATTTAAACTAATTTAGCAAACTACGTAAAGTAAGATTATTATAATGTTAGAAACCTGGCACACAGTCTCCTTTTCTCATGGTTTATTCACTTAACTTTGGTGATTGCGATTGTCTTCCTTTTTCTTCCTCCTCCTCAACATTTTCTATTTGGAAAAAAAAATATGAGGGAGATATATTTTAATTTTAAACAGTTTTAAATTCTTAAATTATTTAGCAAGGCTTTAGTCAATATATGCGTGAAGCCATATGTACATTGTTTTAAAAAGCAGGAAACGAATATGCCTTATTAATATGTTTTTAATGCCATACAGTAAGGACAGTTTGAATTTCAGTTCAGGAAACACTGTAGTACAATTAATTCAGTGCTGGTGACAGAAAGACAAAAATGAACTTACTAAGTTAAGGAATTTAAATTTGCCAAAAGAAAAAGTTTAAAGCAAAGAACTACATAAAAGTCACATGCATTTCTAAATACTGTATGTGTCACTGTGTAACAGCAGTCTACAAGGGTCCCTACCACATAAACTAAGCTAGTTGTTCCCCTAAGAAGCAGGGAAAGTTGCCCTGAGATTTCATTGGTCCAGGGGCTGATGACACAGCTTCCCAGTCACCTAGGGTACATTAAAAGGCCAGACTATGAGAAATCAGTGTCCTTTGGACTTAATGGATATCTCACTGAGAAGACTATCTGTGACCAGAACCACCACAGCCACAGAATGCTCTACTTGGCCGTCGGTTCTCAGCCTTGCCATTTTCCCACTTCAACTATAAAGTCAGCTACAAAGTCATTCTAATCTAATCCTGACACCTTTCAGTGGTGGAATCCTCACAGTCCAAAGGCACATGCAAAATCAATTGTCCTTGGTGAAAGTCAACATAATACTGTACTTTTGTAACTGAGCAACCATGTAATCAACCACTCACCTATAATTATAATTTTAGCGTTCTCTGTGTCAGTCTTTTTGCTAAATGTTCACATTTACTATTAAGACCTAGAATGTGATAAAACTTTTAAGCCAAATAGTTTGTTGTATTTAACTTAATGCTCAGATACTGTAATGGTAATGGTAATTTGAAGATCTTCCCTACTCCTTAATAAACCTAAGGGAATTTGAAGACAGTCTCTGCTTTGAAAATAAATTCTGCCCTCTAATAGGCTGTTTACATTCATGTAATGTAACGTAATCACATGGAACCTATGGTGGGAGGAGTTTGCTGAAGGGTGGAGCAGAGCCCACAGGAAGCTGGGAGTCAGAGCATCAAGACCAAAGGGAGGAGAGGATGCATCTGAGAGAGATGGTTAGACTTGTGAATAAATGTTGGTTTGTGGGAAGGCTAAAGAATGCTGTGGTTCTCTGTGCTGTTATGACTTATTAACATCTTTGCTACTATGATGGAATTGGCTAACTGGTTTTGGGATTTGGTTTTCTAGTGTCTGAATAAATGTTTTGCTTCTGTCTTCTATATAGGATGTCTGTTATGTTTTGCAACCAAGCACTATACTGGCATATTTATAGTGACCGTTGGCACTGTGAATACTGCGTTGGCACTACAGATATATAGATAAGATTAAGGGAATTCTTTCTCAGACAGGAAATTCGGTTCAGCTGAAGTAAAATTGATTTCAAGAGCTAAGATTATGAGCAAAGTAGAGGGAATAGTGTTATACTTTTGACAAGCCTGGCAAAAATGCCCCAAAAGATCTGAGGCCAAGATATCTCTAGGTTCCTTTCACTTTTTTTCTTCCAAAGTAAAGAAGGTAATACACTAGAAGCAGCCCTGAGTGGAAAATAAAAATCCTCACTTCAGTGACACTGATCTAGGATTTCCACTGAATAGCTCTGTTAGCTATTCAAAAGCTAATCTCTGAAGAAGGAGGGAAGAGTGAAGAGAGTGTGCAAGCTATGGCCAAGTTGGTAGGTTCCAGTTGCACATGAGCAATTGGTCTGACCAGGATTGATGGCATCCCATCCAATACTATCATTGCCTAAGATGACTCACTAACTCCCTCTGGTGGTCAGATTGTAAGCGTTGCATCCCTCGGTATAATATAGGGGTCTTGGAGGGCAAACTATTGTTTATTTTGTCTTTGTATTTCCAGTGCCCTGAAGAGTGCTTAGCAAGTAGTAGGTGTTTAATAAGTGCTCGTTGATTGATGTATTGATTCAACGTTTGATGCCACTGCTTCCTATTATTAGTGGAGATCATTGAGATGTGTAGATCAGTTTTCTAAATTATAATGGATAAGTACCTATTTCCTTTAAAAGGTCAATGATGACAGGAAGAAGTTGGTTGTGAATGATACATACTCAAAAGATTTCTCAGTTTACTGTTTCCCCTGTTAAAAGCCAAGATAATAGTTTAGTTAAACTTCTCACTAATTTTTTTTTGCAGTTTTGAGAGAAAATTTTATTTCTTTTCATGAAGGTTCATTGTGATCTATTTTTTAAAATGCAGTGTAATATCTGTCAGAGTGATAATATTCCCTTAAGAGAAATTACTTTCACTTCAAGATCATAATATAAAGGTGTCTGGAGTGACAATAACTAGCGATTACCTAGCATTTAATAATTAGTGATCACTAATGCTTTCTGGTGTCTGGAGGACACACTGATCCATATTATAATTTCTGATTTCATCTCTACCTTGCATTATGTCTTCAGTCATAAGGCTTTCCAGATTTTCTTTTGCTTCCTTTCCTGCATCATCTGTTCCTGAATCATCAGGAAGGGGTTTAAAAACAGCATTTTCACCAACTGAAATACGACAGAGAATAAAATAGAGAAAATGAACATAAAACAAGATTATACCCCTCTTTACAGCAAACTACAGGATTTTAATGGATTTGTGAGAAGTCTGAAAACCGTTTCCAGAACTTTAATAATCTAAATACCTCCAGATGTTTGGGGCTCTTCTTGGGCTGATGATATGTCAGATTGTGGTGGTACTTCAGGAAGAGGTGGTGTATAGAGGGTTAATGGAGTAATCTTTTTAGCTTTCCATACTAGAACAGGATCTTTTAGAGATTCCTCTTCCTCCCCCTCTTCTTCGTCCTATTTTAAGTTAAAATATATATATATATATTTATATATGTTTAAATATATATATATACATATATATATATAATTTTATCTACAAAAGTATAAGTTTAGAAAAGACAGTGGTTTTCCTTCCCTTTACCCCGTCTCCCATTAACACCAGCAAGTCATTATTAAGAAATCATTTTGCAGTTATAAAGTCTTTAAAATGAGACAAAAATGGTCACTGTAGGTGATTTATTTCATGGTGTTTTATGATATTACTGAGTTATGAGGCCACCAAATTTATATAATTCTGAGGAAAGAGGTGGAGAAAAGGAGAGGAAGAATACAAAGGAAAATTTGTTATCTTTTATAAATGCTCATAATTTTATTTCTAAAAAGTTTCATTTACCATGTGTAATGAGAATGAGAATTTGAAGATCTTCCCTGCCTCTTAATAGACCTAGGGGGGAGTGTGAAGACCTCCCCTGCTTTGAAAGTAAACTCTTCCCCCTGCTGAGTGTGATCACATGGAGCCTGTGGTGGGAGGAGTTTGCTGAAGGGAAGCTGGTCAGAGCTAGTGAGTAGGTGGAAGAGAGAGAGGATGCTCATTAAGGAGACAGAGGTTTGTGAATAAATATTGATCTTGTATTAGTTTGTGGGAAGGCTGAAGGATGCTATGGCTCTCTGTTATTATGGCTTCTGAATATCTTTGGTACTGTGATGGAATCAGTTTACTGGTTTGGGGAGTCCATTTTCTGGTGTCTAAATAAATGCTTCAGTTCTATCCTCTACCTGGAGAATCTGGTATATTTTGTGCTCGAACATTATCTGATATTTATAGTCACAGTCTTTATTGTGAATGTGGGCACTGTAAATATTGCATTGGCATTACAATATGGCACAAAATTATTTATTTTATGATACTAAAATTGTATATACTATGGTTAAAAGTCCATTATTTTTTCATTATTTGCTTCAGCAAGTCCTCTATAAATGAATGAAGAGATTGGAACATGTTATTCCAAAAGGCACAGGGTCTAGGTTTATAACCAAGAATAACTGACCCAGCAAAACTGAATATGATACTACAAATGATCATATACATATCATCCTACAGGATCATATATATATGATATATACACACACACATATATCATATATCATGTATATATATCACATATATGATACATATACATATATCATATCACCCTACAGGATCATATGTATATATACACATCTGTATATATATATACATACATATATACATATGTATATATGTATATATGTATGTGCATATGTCTATACACATATACATGTATGTATATGTATTTAATGAAATAAAAGACATCCAAAGGTTCATGATGAAAAGACTAGAGCTGAGTACAAATTTGACATACAAACACAGTCAAGAGAAGAAAAAAAAAGGGTCATATAGAAAAGACTGAGGAGCCATAAGGGACTGAAAAAGGTTAAACTGTTTATATTCTTATATGAGGAGATGATACCTGTAGCTCCTGAAAGCTCTTATTATCATCCAGGGTCATAAGAAGAGGCTAATGTTTTTAATGATTTTAGAAAAAGAGTGGAAAAGGTGAGGGGGAGGAGCACATTGGGAGAGGGTGGAAGGGTGAGGAAGAATGAGTAGAATTATCTCACATGTGTGTGTTGCTCAAGGAGAAGTTCATACAACAGGGGAGGAACACTATAGAGAAAAGGGTGACATTTGAACTTAATTCTCATCTGAGCTACTCAAAGGAGGGAAGAATACACAAGGGAACACAACTGGGTTCAGAAAAACATCTTATTTTATAGGGAAATAGGAGGGAGTGGAATTAAAAGAAGGAGGGATGGCAGATTAAGAGAAATGTTAGTCAGAATCAAAATAAACTCTTAAAAAGGTAGCAAGGAAAAAGAGGAGAAGAAAAAGAATAAGAGGATATGATTGAGGGAAATATACAGTTAGCAGTCATAACCATGAATGTGAATGGGATGAATTCACCTATAAAACAGAAAAGGATAGCCAACTGGATTAGATACCAGAATCCAACAAAATGTTGTTCACAAGAAACATATTTGAAATAAAAAAGATACACACAGAATCAAAATTAGTGGCTGGAGCAGAACCTTATCACACTTTAGTTAAAGTTAAAAAAAAAAGAAATAAAGGTAGCAGTCATGATCTCAGACAAAGCAAAATCAAAACCAGATATAAATGAAAGAGATAAACAGAGAAAATACATTTTGCTAAAAGGTACCACAGACAGTGGATTAATATCAATACTAAACATATATGCAGCAAATAGCATAGCATCTAAATTCTTAAATGAGCTAAAGGAGGAAAAATCTGGTAAAGCCAAATCAGGTGGGGACCTCATTTTACTCATCTCAGGCCTAGCTAAATCTAAAATAGAATAGAATGCAAAATGGAAATAGAAAAGGATACACCTATTTCTCAGTTACACAAGAAAATACAAAAATTGTTCATATATTAGGGGATAAAAACCTCACAAACAAATGCAGACAATTATTATTATTGAATGCATATTTTGTCTACCATCATATGATAAAAAATTACATGTAATAAAGTATCATTGAAGGAAAGATTAAAAATTAATAGGAAACTAAATAATTGAATCCTAAAGAATGGGTGGGTCAAAGGACAAATCATAGAAAAAATAATTATTTCATTGAAGATAAGGAAATCAGGAGACAGCAAAACCAAATTTTTGAGATACAAACAATGCAGAATTTAGTGAAAAGTTGCATCCTTAACCACTTTAATTATTAAAAGAAAGAGTATATCAATTAATTGGGTATGCAACTAAAAATATTAGAAAATCAACAAATCAGTAACCTTCAATTAAACACCAAAATGGAAATCCTGCAAATCAAAGGAGAGATTAACAAAATTAAAAGTTGAAAAGTTGAACTAATAAAAACCACCAAGTTATTCTTTTAGAAAAAAACAAATAAAAATAAAATAAATCAACCATTAAAAAATTTGATTTAAAAAAGAAATCAAATTACTAGTATCAAGAATTAAAAGTGCAAATTTGCAAACAATAAAGAAGAAATAAAAACAATTACTACAAGTTATTTCAGCCCATTATATGCCAATAAAACAATTTAAATGAAATGAATGAAGTTACAAAAGTATAAAGTGCCTAAATGAACAGAAAAGGAAATAACATACTTTAGGAATCCTATCTTAGAGAAACTGAACAAGTCATAAATAAACTCCCAAATGAGAACCTTCCAGGACCAGAAGGATTTACAAGTGAATTCTATTTTTTTTTTTGCTTATTTTTTTTGGAGGGCAATTGGATTTAAGTGACTTGCCCAAAGTCACACGGCTAGTTAGTGTGTCAAGTGTCTGAGGCTGGATTTGAACTCAGGTCCTCCTGACTCCAGGACCAGTGCTCTACTCACTGCGCCACCTAGCCGTCCCTACAAGTGAATTCTACCAAACATTTAAAGAACAATGAATTCCATCACTACATTAACTATTTGGAAAAATAGGGAAAGAAGAGAGAGATCCTACCAAATTCCCTCTATGACACAAATATGACCTTGAAATCAGAGAGTCAAAAGAGAGACATAAAACTGTAGATCAATATCCCTAACTAATATTGATGTAAAAATATTAAATAAAATATCAGCAAAGAGACCATAGCAAAATGTCACAAAGATCAGATACGATGACTAGATTGGGTTTATATCAAGAATGCAGGACTGGTTCAATATTGGGAAAACTGTAAACAAAATTGAACAAGGTAATTTTTTTTAAAAGCAACAAAAATCACATTATTATTTCAAAGATACAGAAAAACTTTAAAAAAATTAATACAATATCCATTCCTATTAGAAACGCTAGAAAACAGGAATAAATGAAGCATTCCTTAAAATGACAAGTAATATTTATCTACAACCAAGAGCCAACATTATTTGTAATGAGAATGAGCCAGAAGTCTTTCTAATAAGATTAGGGGTAAAGCAAAATGTCCATTGTTACCATTACTACTCAGTATTGTACTGGGAATGCTAATTGTAGCAACAAATAAATTAAATGTCTAATCATAGCCAAAGAGGAAACAAAACTATTACTTTTTGCAAATGACACGATGGTTTTCTACGAGGACCTTAGAGAGTCCACTAAAAAACTGAGATAATTAACAATCTCAGCTATAGTTGAAGGATGGAAAATAAAACTCACAGCAGCATTTCTGTATGTTGCCAACAAAATCCAGCAGGAAGACATCAAAAGGGGAACTCCATTTAGAATAAATACTGACAGTGCAAAATACTTGGGAGTCTGCCTGCCAAGACATACATAGGAACTGCATGAACACAGTTACAAAATATTCTTTTCATAAAAACAGATGTAAATATTAATATTTAATTAATAATAATAGAGAAACATTAATTGTTCATGGGTAGGCTGAGCCAATATAATAACCATGACAATGACTCCTCTGTTATTTTACTCATGCAGGGCCATATCAAACTAACAAAGAATTACTTTATGGAGGTTGAAAAAAATAATAACAAAATTCATCTGGTCATAAATATCAAGGGAATGAATGAAAAAAAAGTGAAAAGAAAGGGGGCCTAGAAGTACCAGATCTCAACTCTACTTGTAAATCAAAATCATTTGGAAAATTGATATTGGGTAAGAAATAGAGATTGATCAGTGGTACAGATTAGGTGAAGCAAGCAGGGTTTGATAAACCCAAAGATCCCAGATATTGGGGCAAGAACTTACTATTTGACAAAAACTGCTTGGAAAATTGGAAAGCGGTCTGGCAGAAAGAAGGTATAGACCAACATTTCACCCTATATGCCAAAAATAACCTTCAAATGGGTATACTATTTAGATAAAAAGGATGACATCATAAGCAGATTAGAAGAGTTTAGAAGAAATTACCGGTCAGACCTATAGACCGATGAATTCATGACCAAATAAGAGAGAGAGAAGCTTGGCAGTTTTGATTACATAAATTTAAAAGTTTTAGTACAAATAAAACCAATGCAGCTAAACTTAAAAGTGAAGTAAGAAACTGGGAGGGAAATTTTTGCAGTAATTTTTTCTTGCTAAAGTCTCACTTCTAAGTGAATATATGGGGAACGAAGCCAAATTTATAAGAATAGGAGACATTCCCTAGTTGGGAACTGATCGATAGATATAAATTCTTGTATCTTGTCTGCTGTTTGTCCTTCATTTTCAGAGAGGACAACTGACATTATGGGGTGATGTCTTGACTCATAAGTGAATTGGATTTAAGTGAGGCCAAGCTGCACAGAGGTGTCAGCTTCACTCTCTCTTCCAGAGTCATTGAAATCCAGTGGCAAGTTAAAAGTCAGAATGACTAGCGATGGCCCCAGATACAGTGAATAACCTTGTTATCCTCAATGTCTGACCAATCTCTAAGAGCTCCGTAGAGCCTGCTTTAGCAGTCTTCCTGGCTGCAAACTGTCCTTCTCTATCCATTCTGCTGGGGGAAGCCTTCGCATGCTTAGGGTAGATATTCCTCTCACTCGCTGATGAGTTTGAGGCCTGTCAGTTACCCTCAATCTGGTTTAATCTATCTGCAGAGATAGTTTTACCAGGCTGTGGCTGCTGTGCACGCTACAGCTTTTTGAAGCAACAGGTGAGAGCAGGACACCAAAGGTGAGTAAGCAGCCCTGAAAAGGGCTTGGCAAACCCTTATACCAGAGGTGCTGGTCCTCTCTGAGCACACCTCATACACTATGTACACACACACACACACACACACACACACACACAATTTTATGTGTATTTGTGTGCATATTTATGGTTTTCAGAGGAAGAAAAGTGTAAATAGTCATATGACTATTTGGGGGTCAAATGACCCTTTCACAGGGGTCACAGGGCACCTAAGACCATCAGAAAACACCTATTTCTGATGGTCTTAGGAACGGAAACCTTGCTCCTCTATCTGTCTCCAGGCAGGTCCACCCACATGCAGATACACCCACATACAAGTATTAAAGGGTCTCAGCATTAGGAAGGTTGAGAACCACTGTTCTAGAGGGTAAAATATTCAGAGGGTAAAACAGAAGTTGAAAGAATCCACTGATTGCCTCTTTTTGGGGGAAGATAGGGAGACTCAACATTTATTAAGTACTTTTTGTGTCTAAGGCACGGTGTACAAAGACTGACACAGACAAACATTCTGCCCTCGAGAGGGCATAAAGCCTAATATGGGTTTATGTAATCCAAAAAAAAAAACAACATGTAAAAAAAAGGAACAATGACCTCCATTCTTTACTGTTTCAAGTCTTGACCAGCTGTCATTCCCACCCACCCCTAAACATACTGATCAGTTTTTAATTAACAGGCCATCCCTTTAGATATGGGAAGTCACTTGATTAATACTCTGAAAACAAGGTACAAATGAGTTTTCAATTAATAGGCCATCTCTTTAATGAACAGGCAATTAAATCATTATAATTAGTTCTCCACAACCCAAACAGATATGGAAACCACTTCGTTAATATTTTGGAAACAGGGTGATGACGTAATTACTTTTAATTTGCTGGAAGCCTATAAAACAGGGGCTAGCTATCCCTATCTTTATTACTTTGTGGCCCTGATTCCCCCACTCCCAATGTGCCTGGGAATCCAGGCTGTCAGTAACAATTTTAGCCATAACACTAATGACCAAAGTCCCCAGGCCCCCTAGAAATGTCCAGCTGGGTCTTTTCTCCATCACACAGAAATTTCATTAAGTAGATGATTAAAGTCACAACATTCAGTCACATCCTCAAGAACTTTTCCTACAAAGGAAAAGCTTCACATAGTATGAGACTTGCTTTTACTCAAGACTCTTCCTTTTCAAGACAGAAAACACAAAACCAAGGAATGGAATGGTTTTTTCTATTAAGACAAAAACAATGAAGTACAGAACTGGGTCACTTGGCCCTTTCTCTTCTTATCTCCTCCCAGTCCAAAATGCTTACATCTCTTAATGGCAAGCATCGTCTTAGACCTGTAGTTGGGTTCCACACATTCAAGCCTCAGTACAATCTTTTTTGTGGTCTTCGCCTTTTTCTGGAAAGTTGGTTTTGTTTGACCACCACAGCCACTCTGCTTCCAATCATATTGCCTCTTCCCCTGTGAGTATAGGGAATCCCTGCCTTTCTTGTACTGCATTACTTTGTGAGGCTGGGGCTTGCTGCACTTTCTGCAGAAAGTTTTGCGGGTTTTAGGGACATTCACCAAAGGGCAGCACTGCGTTTCCCACTGGGCTTCTCTGATGTCTAGGCCACTGGGATCCCTCACCTTTGAGTGCTTGGCCAAGGACAACAACAAGGAGCTGAAGAAGATGACCGGCTTCCAAGGATGACAGAGGAAGACTCCACTGATTGCCTCTTGAAAGAGATCCCAAAAGGAAAACTAGGACTGTTGTATCTAATTCTAGAGTTCCCAGGTCAAGGAGAAAATATTACAAGCAGCCAGAAAGAAATAATTCAAGTATTGTGGAAATACAATCAAGATAACACAAGATCTAGCAGCTTCAGCATTAAGGGATTAAAGGGCTTGGAGTATGATATTTTGGAAGTCAGAGGAGTGAGGATTAAAGCCAAGAACCATCTACCCAGCAAAACTGAGTATAATCCTTCAGGGAAAAAATGGAAATTCAGTAGAATAGAGGACTTTCAAGCATTCTTCATCAAGAATGAAAAGACCAGAGCTGAATAGAAAATTTGTCTTTCAAATATAATGAAGAGAAGCATGAAAAGGTAAACAGGACAGAGAAATCATAAGGGACTTACTAAAGTTGAACTATTTACATTCCTAACAGAAAGATGATATTTGTAACTCATGAGACCTTTCTCAGTATTAGAATAGTTGGAGGAAATAGACAGACAGACAGAGACAGACAAATAGATGATACATAGATAGATACATAAATAAATACATAGATACATAGAGAGATGGAACAGTGTGAGTTGAATATGAAGGGATGGTATCTACAAAATAAAATTCAAGGGTGAGAGAGGGATATATTGGGAATAGGAGAAAGGGAGAGATAGAATGGGGTAAATTTATCTCACATAAAAGTGTCAAGAAAAAGGTTTCATAATAGAAGGGAATGGGGTGGGGGGACATGAGAGGGAATGAGTGAACATTACGCTCATTGGATTTGGCTTAAGGAGGGAATAATATATACAGTCAATTAGGTATCTTACCCTACAGGAAAGTATGAGGGAAAGGGATGGGGGTTGGGGGCAGATGATAGAAAGGAAAATAAATTGGGGGAGGGGGTAGTCAGAAGCAAACACTTTTGAAAATGGACAGAGTGAAAGGAGAAAATAGAAGAAGTGGGGGTGGGGTAGGAAGGAGGAAAATATAGTTAGTCTTTCACAACATGACCATTATGGAAGTGTTTTTCATAACAACACATGTATAACCTATATTGAATTGCTTGCCTTCTCAATAAGGGTTGATGGAGAGGGAAGAAAGGAGAGAATTTGGAACTCAAAGTTTTAAAAACAAATGTTAAAATTTGTTTTTACATGTAACTGGGAAATAAGATATACAGGGTATAGAAATCTGTTTCGCCTCATAAGAAAGTAAGGGGGAATGGGAATAAGAGTGGGGTGATAGAAGGGAGGACAAAGTGGGGTAAGGGGTAATCAGAATACATGACATCTCAGGACAGGGGAGAGGGGAGAGATGGGGGGAAAATTTGGAACTCAAAATCTTGTGGAAAGGGAAGTAGAAAACTAGAAATAAATTAATTAATAGAACTGTGCAACTGGAAAAAAAGCCCTCAAATAAAATTTCAGTGTGGCAGAGTTAACAGAAGGTTGGGTGGGACATTTTTATGGTCTAAGAAAAGTTTTAAGATGAGCAGAAGAAACCTGTGGCACCTAGGTGGAGACCTGGTCAGAGGCCACACATGTGACTGGCAACAGGGACAACAGGAGCAGCAGTTTTGGGAGCTCTCAGCCCAGAAACAATAAAGGGGTCAGACAACTGGTAAGAAAGACATTACAGGGGACCCTTTGCTGGCACTGGCTACAGCTGGTGTTGATTGGCATGTCTACTGCTTATTCACAGTTCTGGGTTGTAGTTTAAGGGGAAAGGGGAGAGCTGGTGGTCAGCCACAAGGGAATGGTGGCCTGGTCATAGCATCAAAGCAAAGAGGAGTACTAGTGCTTACAGCTGCAAGGGATCAAGGACTTTTCCTGGGTGAAGATCAGAGTATATACCAGAAGAACAATGATTGTACCTCTCCCAAGATCACACTACCTTGGAAACACCAAAAACTTGCAGACCCCCAGAACAAGCTCTGAAAATAGTAGTACGAAAATGCCTGAAAATTGGGACAGTGGCTTCCCACCTACAGGTAAGCATAGTTCAACTTTAAAATAAAGTTCAAAGTTAAGAAATAGGCTGGAAAAATGAGCAAACAAACAAACAAAATTGACCAGGAAAAGTTACTAGGGTGGCAGGGAAGACCAACACATAAACCCAGAAGAACATAATGTGAAAACAGCAACAATAAAGCCTCAAAGAAAAATGCTTATTGGATCCAAGCCCAACAAACATTCCAGGAAGAGTTCAAGAAAGAGATAAAAGTGGTAGAGGAGAAATTGTGAAAATAAATGAGAATGATGCAAGAAAATAATGAAAAAAAAGTAACAGCTTGGTAAAAGAAGCACAAAAAATACTCAAGAAAACATCTTTAAAAAACAAAGCACAAAAAATCACTGAAGAGAACTCATTAAAAAATAGAATTGGCCAAATGGAAAAATAGGTACAAAAACTCAGTGAAGACAATGATTCCTTGGAGCAAAGGCAGGAACTCACCTGGGCTCTCCCCCCAAATTCTCCAAATATCTGTAAATTACGACTCTAAACAAATTCCAGAGCAACAGAACTCACAAAAAGATGGATGAAACAATTTTCCAGCCCAAGACAATGTAGAAAGTCAGCAAGAAAAGTCTGTTGCACCAGGGTAATGTTGAAGCACAGTCCAATGCAGGCCATGCCAGCACAGATAGGACTCTAGCAGATTAGAAGCAAGCCTCAGGGCAATTGAATCAATAGCAGCAGCAGCATTTTCTAGAGCTCTGAGGTCACAGATGCAAAAGACAACCTGTAAGGACAACAGGAAAGGTCTGTCACACCTGGGTGGGAGTGGAGCACAGTTCAATGCAGGCAATGCCAGCACAGTCATAGCCCCAGCAAATCAGGAGCAGACTTTGGGAGTCACTGAATTAGCAGCAGCAGCTGCTGCTTCCAAAGCTCTCAGCCCACAAGGGGTTGAACAACTGGTTAGAAGGGAATTACAGGGGTCTCTTTGCTAGCACTGAGGCAGGACTCTGTTGCTATGCCCATGCTTGGATCCTGGTCACAGTCCTGGGTAGTAGGACACCAGAACTTCTGACCAGAGTGGAGCAACAGCAGTAGAGAAGAGACCCTTCTCATAGTTCCAATGGTCACTCACAGTAGAGTAGTAAACATCTCTCCTTAGGTCATACCACCTTGGAAGACCTGAAAACTTACAGGTTCCTAGAAATATTTCAGAAAACAGCTGCCCACAGGATCAGTTGAATCAGAAGGGATGATACTCTGAAAGGTGAAATTCTGAGGTAAGAGAGGATTATAATGAGAGGAGACAGGGAGAGACAGAACGGGGTTAATCATCCCATAGAAGAGAAAAGGGATAACTGTTACAATGGAAGAAGAACAGGAAGGCAAAAGAGAAAGGGTCAGCCTTACTCTCATTGAAGTTGGCTTAGGGAAGGAATGACATACACTCTAAACTAGGTATCTTGCCACACAGGAGAGTAGCAGGGATGGGGATGAGAGGTGGGATGATGAAGGGGAGGACAGGATGTGGGGGAGGGTTGCTGGAAGTGCCCACTTCTGTAAAGGGACAGGAACAGGGTAGAGAACAGAACAAGGGGGGGGAATAGGAAGGAGGGACATACAATCAGTCTCTCACAATATGTCCACTGTGGAAAAGTTCTGCATAACTACACATGTACAGACTGTATTGAATTGCTTGTCTTTCCAGCGGTGGTGGATGATGAGGGAGGAAGGGAAAGAATCTAGAATTTAAAGTTCTATAATCAAATGTTAATATATATGTATTGCCCTACCAGAAAGTCAGAGGGGTGATGGGGGAGGACATAGGAGAGAGCAGATTGGGGGAGGGGTTATACAGTGGGATGGCTGTTTTGGGGTGGTAGGTGGGGGAAAGATGGGAAGAAAATTTGTAATTCGAAATCTTGTGGAAATGAATGATATAAACTAAAAATAAACAAAAGTTAATTTTTTAAAAAAGAAAATTGAATGGGGATAGGAGGGAATATATCTTTTTTTCAGTGATACATGGCACCTTCACAAAAATTGACCATGTACTAGGGTATAAAAACCTCACAATCCAATGTAGAAAGGCAGAAATATTAGATGCATCTTTTTCAGATCATGCTGCAATAAAAATTATATGTAATAAAAGGCCATGGAAAGATAAACTAAAAGTCAATTGGAAACTAACTAATCTAGTTCTAAAGGATGAGTGAGTCAAACAGTAAATCATAGAAACAATCAGTAACTTTATCCAAGAGAATGAGAGTAATGAGACAGCATAACAAAACTTATGGGATGCAGCAAAAGCAGTAATTAGGGGAAGTTTTATATTTCTCAAAGTGTATATGAATAAAATAGAGAAAGAGATCAATGAAATGATTATGCAACTAAAAAAGCCAGAAAAAGAACAAACTAAAAGTCCCCAATTAAATACAAAATTAGAAATACTGAAAACCAAAGAAGAGATAAGATTGAAATTTTGAAAACTTTTGAACTAATAAATAAAACTAAGAGCTGGTATTATATATATTTTTTAAAAACACCAATAAAGTGATTTTAGTTAATTTGATTTTTAAAAAGAAGAAAACCAAATTAGCAGTATCAAAATGAAAAGGGTGAATTCACCACCAATGAAGAGGAAATTAAAACAATAATTAGAAACTATTTTGCCCAACTGTATGCCCATCAATCTGATAATCTTAGTGAAATGGATGAATATTTTCAAAAATATAAATTGTCCAGATTAACAGAAGAGGATGTAAAATACTTAAATAACCCCGTCTCAGAAAAAGAAATTGAATAAGCCATTGATGAACTTCCTAGGAAAAAAATTTCCAAAGCCAGATGGATTTACAAGCAAATTCTCTCAAATATGTTTAAAGAACAATTAATTCCCATATTCTATAGACTATTTGGGAAAACAGGCAAAGAAGGAGTCCTACCAAATTATTTTTATGATACAAATATGGTACTGAAACCTAAATCAGGGAGAGACAAAATGGAGAAAATTATAGAACAATTTCCATAATGAATATAGATGCAAAAATTTTATATAAAATTTTAGCAAAGAGATTAAAGCAGCTTATCACAAGAATAATATACCATGACCAGGTAGGATTTATTCCAGCAATGTAGGACTGGTTGAATATTAGGAAAACTATCAGCATAATTGATTATATCAACAGCAAAACTAACAGAAATCATATCAGTAGATGCAGAAAATACAAATGACAAAATACAACACCAATTCCTATTAAAAAAAACTAGAAAGCCTAGGAAAAAATGCAGTTTTCCTTAAAATGATAAGTAACATCTACATAAAACTATCAGTCCTCAGCATTTCTATATATTAATAACAAAACCCAACAACAAGCGATAGGAAGAGAAATTCCATTTAAAGCTACTGTAGACATTATAAAATATATGGGGATCTACCTGCCAAAACAAACCCAGAAACTATAAGAACACAATTACAAAATGCTTTTCACACAAATAAAGACAGATCTAAATTGGAAAACCATTAGTTGCTTGTGGGTAGGATGAGCTAATATAATAAAAATGACAATCCTACCTACATTAATTTACTTGTTCAGTGACATACCAATCAAACTACCAAAAATTATTTCATAGATCTAGAAAAAAGAATAACAAAACTCATCTGGAAGAACAAAGGGTCCAGAATATCCAAGGAATTAATGAAAAAATGCTAGGGAAGGTGGCCTAGCCATACCAGATCTTAAATTACATTATAAAGCAGCAATCATCAAAACTACTTTTTACTGGATAAGAAATAGAATGGTGGATCAGTGGAATAGGTTAGGTAGTTAATAACTACAGTAATCTACTATTTGATAAACCCAAAGACTCTAGGTTCTGGAATAAGAACTCACTATTTGACAATAACTACTGAGAAAACTGGAAAATAGTATGACAGAAACTGGGCATAGATCAATATTACACCATACACCAAAATAAAGTCCAAATGGGTACACGATTTACATACAAGGGCTAATACTACAAGCAAACTGGGAGAGCCAGGAATAATTTATCTGTCAGGTTTATGGAGAATGGAAGAATTTATTACCAAACAAGAGATAGAGAACATTATGTAATGCAAAATGGATCATTTTGATTACATTAAATTGACAATTTTTTGTATAAACAAAGCCAATGCAACCAAGAGTAGGAGGGAAGCAGAAAACTGGGAAAGAATTTTTACAACCAGCATCTCTGATAAAGGCCTCATTTATACAATACACAAAGAACTCGGTCAAATTTATAAGAACACAAGTCATTTCCCAATTGATAAAGAGTCAAAGGATATGAACCAGCAGTTTTCAGAGGAAGAAATTAAAGGCATCTATAGTCATATGAAAAAAAATGCTCTAATCACTATTGATTGGATAAAAACAAATCAAAACAACTCTTAGGTACCATATCACACCTGTCAGCTTGGCTAACATGACAAAACAGAAAAACCGTAAATGCTAGAGAAGATGTGGGAAAATTGGAACAATAATGCATTGTTGGTGAAGTTGTGAACTGATCCAGCCATTTTGGAGAGGAATTAGGAACTATGCCCAAATCGCTATAAAAATGTGCATACCCTTTGACCCAGCAATATCATTTCTAGGGCTGTATCCCAAAGAGATTATAAAAATGGGAAAAGGAAGCACATGTACAAAATTTATAGCCGCTCTTTTTGTGGTGGTAAGGAAGTGGAAACTGAGGGATGTCCATCAATTGGGGAATGGCTGAACAAGTTGTAGTATATGAATGTAATGGAATACTATTGTGCTATAAGAAATGATGAGTGGGCAGACTTCAGAAAAACCTGGACTTACATGAACTGATGCTAAGTGAAGTGAGCAGAACCAGGAGAACATTGTAGACGGTAACAGCCACATTGTGTGATGACTAACTTTGATAGACTAGGCTCTTTTCAGCAATGCAAGGTTCTAAGACAATTCCAAAAGGCTCATGATGGAAAATGCTGTCCACATCTTAAAAAAGAACTATGGAGTCTGAATGCGGATAGAAGCGTACTGTTCGCTCTCTTTTTTTTGTTTTGTTCTGTCTTGTTTTGTTTCTTCTTTCTCATGGTTCATTCCTTTGGTTATAATTCTTCTTTACAACATGACTAATCTGAAAATTTGTTTAATGTGAATGTATATGTAGACACTATATTAGATTGCATGCCATCTTGGGGAGGAAAAGAGGAGACAGAGGGAGAAAATTTAAATAAGGGGGCCTTAGCAAAGTGTATTACATGCCATCTGACCTAAAATGTCATTGATGGAAGAAGTTCCAAGTGTTCGGTCTCTCTCCAATGATATAGATCAACAGCCTGTCTATAATTTATATTCTTAGAATGGGAGTTGTTAGCCTAGGATCTGTGCATTTTCTTTCGAATATTTTGTTTCAATATAATTTGTTTCCTTTATAATCCTATGCATTTTATTTAATGCACTCGATTACATTCTAAGAAGGGAGCTGTAGTCTTTACCAGACTGCCAAAGGGATCTGTGACATAGAAAAAGTGAATAACCCCCATCTTGGTTGTCTGGTAGCAGTGAGAAATTCTTGGCCATAGTCATTCAGTAAGTGTCAAAGAGGAGTTGGATCCAGGTCTTCCTGATGCCAAAGTTGGATATTTCTCTATTTTGTCACCTTGATGTATTACACTAGTAGTTGTTTAATAAAATGTTTGCTGAATGAATAAATACAGTGGTTATCATTTTTAAAAAAATCAAAAGACTACCAAAAAGTATCAATATGGAAACAATTTACTAAATTTCTGGTCTTTGGTAGACATGAACCAATTAGACATTAGATGTAAGTTAAGACATTAAACATTAGTATGCAAGTGGCACATACACACATAAGGGATATTTAATTTTGAATAATATGACATTAGCTGGGTTGTGTTCATTTTTGATCCCTTCAATCTGGTTAATATTTAATGCTATTTTTAAAAAGATGTTTCATATGTCATCATCCACACTCTTGAAATGAATAGTATCTATTACAGGCTAGTCATGTTGTAATAGAAACATTGAAAAGTTCACTCAAAAAAAAAAGCAAAGTTCACTCAAATTTTCAAAGATTTAATATCCAAAGTTTTCTTGCTAAATATTGACTGCTTGATTTTAACATGCAATACAGTGTAGACTTTAGCAATAAACACCGAGTATGACAACCCAATCTGCAAATGTGATCAGTATTTTGATTTTGTATTTACAGACAAGTAAAACAAAAAAGTAGGCTATTTCCCAGTTTTTAAATCACACTACTTCTAATTTTACAGCAGCAATATATAAAATAAGCCACAATATGCTAATTATACTTTACTATACAACTTACCATTTCTTTATGTTCATATTCACCATGCTGCTCACACCCAATATCAAATATATACTTTCCAGGGCCCACTGGCTATGCATAAAAGAAACAAAATGTTACCTCAGACTATGATGATTCAGTTTATAATACATTTTATTATAATACATAATAGTTTTATGTATAGTTTTCATAGTTTTCAGTTTATAATAATTTTCCCCCAGACCTATGATTTCACCCATGTTGAAACTCCCTCCATTAATGTAGATCAATATTTTGTCTGTAAGTCTTAGTCTTAGAGAGGTATCTGGGACACCAAGAGGTTAAATGACTTGCCCATATACAGCTAATTTCTGTAGGGGTTAAACTTGAGCTCAGGTCATCATCCTAATAACAAAGTTGACCCTCTATCCATTATATCACAATGTCTCTCCTAGAGCATACCACAGCACCATCTGCATAATATGGAAAAATTAAGGGAGGAACAATGTAAATTAGAGATTATTTTTATAAATTAGTGATTATTACAAATCAAAGTTCCTTAGCAAAGCCTAATTTACGTTGATTTTAAGAGTATCTCAAAACACTGCTTTATCAAAGAAGCTAAGTATTTTCTAAGTAATCTTGAAACCATTAATTTTCTTAGCAAATTCTTTTTATAATTAATGGAATGTAAAATTTCAGTTCGTTCCTTGATTAAACTACCATGATTTCTAGACTGAGGTTCTAAATTAAATAAGTTTTTATATATTACACTAAAGTACAACATGATATCTAAAGAAAAAGGAAAAACTTACAAAATGCTAAATCTGTATTTTAAGGCACCTGAAGAATGTAGTAGAATAAGTGATACAATATAAGTATCCTTTGTTATACCTTATGAGGATAATAATAGCATCTAACTCCTAAGGCTGTTACGAGAATAAAATGAAACATTTGTCTGGGGGAGAAATTATTATAGAGCATACATACTCTACTTGTATTTGTTAAAATGTCATATTAATGCTACCATTCAATATACTTCATTTTTCTCTACTTTTTTTTAAAGTCATGGATAAAATTTGACAAAATTATCTGAAAAAATTAGAATAATAAACAGCAAATAACCCCAGTCTTGGTGAATTGTCTGGTAGCAGTGGGAAGTTCTTGGCCATAGTCTTTGCTTAAGTGTCAAAGAGGAATTGGATCCAAAAGTTTTCTTGAGATCCAATTAGGCCATATCACACCAAGAGCAGGACAGGAAAATATATAAAAAAGCATGAAAGATCTGTCAGTCTGTCCATCAACATTTTTTTCCTTAGTAACAATAGAGATATATGTGAGAGCTGCGGCGTTTTCCTGCTTCTATGCTGCCATCTTGGCTCTGCCCCCCAACAATGGAGATACAGCATTTAAACTCTAACATCACAATCCTGATGTGATCAAATGAACATCACATGTAAAGCATTTTGCAAACTTTAAGCCCTATACAAATGTTAACTATTATATTATATGAAATAATACCAATAATACTAAAGAAAATAAAGATGGTAGCTAGACCACATCAAGAAATCATAAAGTGTTTGAGAAAACTAAATTTTAAGGAGGTTGAAGGATAAAAGAGAGAACAATAGCAAATGAGTGGGGGGAAACATCACAGATGATAGAGCAATTTATAAAAAGATGATCCCAAAGAAATAAAAAAGTTATCGATTCATGCTTTTCTCACTTCTATAAAATCTTGATGCCAATGATCTACACATAAATGTGCATGTATACATTTGCACATATATACAATTATACATATACATATAACATACAGAAATACACACAGATATCATTCTAGAAGACAACACAAGAAGAAAACAGGCAGGCTTTCACAATGATATTCTATAATAGATCACATTTTTAGAGTGACACGGATTACTGAAAGGTACATAGGACCCAAGAACAAGCTCTATTTATTGCTTGTTAACTCTTTTTAAAAAGTGTTCAATTGGAACAAAATGCTTACTTAAAGACTCTTCCCATAATGGAGTGATTCTCATGTATGTTAGGATCATAGATTTCACAAAAAAATAAAAAACCACTAACCAAACCAAACCAAACCAAAACAAAACAAAAAACCAAAATCTTTGTTCAATGATCTTCTGTTTAGCGTCAAGTGGAACTCCAAACAAGGAATCCCAGTGATGGAGGATACTTAAATAAGATCCAAATTACAGAGACATTACCTTTATATATTAAAGTACTACAGATGATCCCATTTATGGACCACATGGAGTTGATTCAATTAAGACTCAGAATATTGTAAAGCTTTCTCATTGAGAATTCACAACCATTTAAACTAGGTTGACCTAGGTTAAATCTATTTCTAATAATCTATACAGGATAAATGAACTGGATACACAATGTCCAGATTATGTTACAGAGTTGGATGGACGGATCATTGAGATGATCTTTTTGACATATATTGGACAGAATGCAGATCTTAATAGAGAGAAGAAAGTGAACTCGAACATTCTCTATGAAAAAAAGCCTCAGTTTTATAAACACCAGTCTTCTTGATGCTGCTCCATGGTTCACCACAATCTCTGAATAATCAAAGTTACCCAACATATAATAGAAAGATGTATTAATTGCTCATGGTTGGGCAGTGTCAATATAATAATACTATCCAAATTGATTCACATACTTTCCCTTCCATTTTAGAATATCATTTCAGAATATTTTAATTTCATAATCAAGGAGAAATCCTGGACTTTTCCATTTGATTTCCATAATAGCTGAAGTCCTATCTCTTAGCTTCCTGAAATCTTTACTGTGTAACACTAAAATTCTGATATTTAATTAGTCCTTGGAGATGCAAACTTGTGTTATTCTTTTAGTAATCTATGGATTATTAATCTGTATTTGTGTTTGTCCTCCATTTCTAATATTTATGAGCAGTTTTCATGAATTATTTCCTGCAGTGGGATATTTATGATATTCATTGTGTTTATCTGAGAGACTCATGATCTTTATCTCTATACATTATTCACAAAATATCTCTACCCATCCTACCTTCAAAGTCAGTTTCTCTGGCTAGTTGTGGAAATCACATTTTTCCTTGATGTCTTTTGATTTTGTTCAATTTCTCCTCCATTCCAAATTTCAAATCTGTCATTCTCTTTTTTGGAGCCTAAATATACTTTTGAAGAGATTTTCTGTGATGTTACAAATTTTCTACTTTATTATTTATCTTTTTTCTTTCATATCTTTATTTTCTGTTCTAATCTAATTCTTAGTTCTTCTTTTAAATGTTTTTTTTTTCCTCCTATCTTGATCCATTATAGAGTTCCTTGCTGTTGTCCCATTATTCATAGTCCATCCTCAACATTTGTACCTTTAACTTTGGGGACTTCAAGTATCCATGTAATTTTATTAGTAACTTCATTTTCATTTTTGTGTTGCAACCTGCACATTCACAGCTATGTGCAGCAAAGAAAAAAAAATGAGAGGCACACTGCATGCAAACTTGTGGAATGGCTGGTGTCCTACTAGGCACTTCATTTTTCTTGTGTGCTGAATTCCCCACGCTTTCATTGCATATTTTCATTGTTTGGCTTTAAAACTCAAGTTTTGTGTTGCAGTTATGCCCCCAAAGATAGTGCAAGTCCTTTGGGCTCTAAGGTCAAGTGTGCAAAGTCAGTGACGCAACTTAGAAAGAAAATAAAGGTGGTAAATAAACTTTGTGCCAGAATGTCTGTGTTAACAAATCAGCAATTGGTTACATCCTCAAAAAGGAGTTGACTCATCATCCTTCATGATTTTCTGTGCCATACAGTAGTAGCAAAGGACAGAACGTCAGAGATGATGTTGAGACCTCACCAATTTTGGTATCTTCCAACAGCAGCAACTAAAGCCCAAGCAATCTCTACTTTGGTTTTCAGATGGTGACCAAGGTAGAGAAATTCACAGCAATATACTATTCAATACCACACTCTCACACCACCATCTGATATAGTGGAAAGTAAAGATTCAGGTTCAAGAATGTTTCTGTTTTAAGAATTTTATTTGCTATGCTGCATTTATGGCACTGTAGATTTCATGTGTTATAAAAAATGAATATTGTATGAAATTAGTGTTGGGTTTTTTAAATTGATGTTAACACAAAAAGTCATAGAATTCTATAGAATTAGTAGTGAGAAAAAGGTTTTGCATGTTACGTTTATTTGGTAGACTGCATTTTATGGGTTATCTCATGGTTACTATGTCAGGAAAAGTACATATTGTCCGAATTAATGTTTTATTATGAAGAACTGTATGCAGAAAAGTGTATCTTCAGCAACCTCTAGTGAAAGATTATAATTTGTAGTGGTTGTGGGAACCTAACCCCTATTTCCCATAGGTTCAGTGTATCAGCACTTGGCATTTTTGGCTTTTGCACTGCTTTCTAGTAATATTAGCCCTTCAGAAGTTGACGATTGATTGACTGATTGATTGTATGTAGTCTTTTTTTTCTTCTCATTGCAGGTTTTCATCCTTGAATGCATGGTGATTGTATCACGACGTCTTCCAGATTGCTTGTTCATTTTTCTTTGTAAATTTTTTGTGATTAATTTATTAGAAATCTTACTCTTCTTAATTTGTGCCTTTTCTGTTTCATGTAGCAATGAATCTGACCTCTTTGTTCACTGACCCATTTTACTGGTAAGATGTAAGCATTATTAATAAAATGATGAATTGCTCAGAAACTACGTCTCTCAAATTTTTTAAACATCGCAATGATAAAAGTAGAAGAATTTTTTCTGGAAAATAAACATTTAATTTCTGAATTTTTGAAGTGAGAGCATATTTATAAAAAAGGAATTAAAAGGTCTGACTAATATTTTTGGAGAGGTATAATGAAGTGGCAAAAAAAGGTATGTGAGAAAAAAATGTTATTGGGATACTCACAAAGTCTCCCTCTACCTAAATCTTGTTCTTCTGTGGATAATAAAAATAGAAGTGGCAAGATAATGATTCATGAATTGAGGCAGAGGATCTTAATGCTCTCAAACATACTGTACTGTACTCTCCTTTCTCAGGATACCACCATATTTTTTAAAATTTTCATTTTGTAAAATTTACACATTGACAGATATTTATAATAATTTTTTTTACATTTATTAGGAAGCTGCACTTTAAAAAATTACTTACATTTTTTCCCATGAACTTGCCCTGGTATCTGTGCTTTTGGTGAATGAGTTCTCCTGCTCCTTCTTGCTGTCCATTTACCCAAGTACCAACATACTTGGAGCCAGTCTCTGCATAGAAGTAAGTTCCTTGCCCATGCCTATTGTGAAAGGGAATACTTTAAATTTTGCATAGGCTAAAATTGAGGAGTTTAAAAAAATGTATTGGGAAATAAAGTTTCATAGGTGAAAAAAGATGAAAATCAAGGTAAAGCCAAATTGCTGGGTGTAGAAGAAAGAGCAGGGAATTAGGAGTCAAATGATTTAGATGTACTTCCCTGCTTCTTCTTCTTACCATATGGCCTTAGGCAAACCACTGTGGATTTAAAGCTTGAAAGGATTGTGGAGATCATCATTCTGCATTTGAGGCACAAGTGGGAGACAGCCTATGGGCCTCAGTTTTCTCATCTGCAAAGTGAATGGGTTGGACTAGATAATGTCCAATGTCCCTCCTAATTCTAAATTTTTTTTTAAAAAGTATGAAATATATTATAGCCCTTCTCTTTTATGGATGCTTATAAACTCATAGAATCTCAGAGTTAGAAGAGACCCCAAGATGCCTCCCTAGATCTGATTCAGTTTATAGCTAAATAAGAATACATACCCCCAAAGTGGGTTCCCTGTTCCCTTTCAGCAGCTCTAATTTTTAGGAAGCTTTTCCTTATATCAGGACTTGAATTTGTCTTTGCAACATTCACTACTTAGAACATCACTGAGTCATGCCCTCTAGGACCAAGAGAACATATCTAATCTTTCTTGCACATGAAAATACCATGTAGACTTGAAGACAATTACTGTCAGCTCTTCTGACAGTATAAGTCAGTATAAATAGTATAAACATCCCCAATTCTTTTAAATGATCTTCATATATAGCATGATCTTAAAACATTTCACCATTGCGATCACACTCCTTTGGTCGTCTTTCCAGCTTATCAATGTCTATTCTAAAATATAACAACTAGAATTTAATGCTCTAATTTAAATATGGTCTGATGAGGATGGAATACAATAGGACTATCACTTCCCTAGTGTTGGACGCTATGCCTTTCTCAAAGTGGACTAATACTGAGTTCGCCTATTTCGCCATTGCATTAGCTAATGTCTGATGTTCATTATAACTTGAAATCCAAACAAAACTATGAATTACCCTATGGATTTCCCTTTTGATGGTCATTTATAAACTCCATAGATCCTTACTGGTCCTGAAGTCTAATAAAACTTAGATGTTTTTAGACTAATTATTGCCTAGTCACATGGCCCCCATTTTGTACTTATGAAGTTTTTTTTTTAACCAAGTTTAAGATGTCACATTCAGCCCTATTTAAATTTCATTCTGAGTAATAGTATATGTAATAGACTATATATTCTAGACCTCGTGTCAGGAAGACATAAGTTCAAATTCTGACACAATCACTAGCTGTATGCTTATAGAAGAGTCTCTTAACCTCTCAGACTCAGGAACTAAGATATAGCCAGTTCACAAGCTGCATCAGTAGAGGACATTCTACATAAAATAAATCATAGGTTTTGTCTCATTAAATTTGGTCTAACCTATCCTTTTGAATTGCTTCTAGATTCTTCTGTTATTATTTGGTTGACTTTCTCACCTAGCTTTGTGTGATCTACAAATTTCTTAACGATGCTATCTAGTCTTCTATCCATTGATAAAAATATTAAGTAAATTTTACCTCCTCGTTTCCTTTAAGTCCCAGCAAAAATCCTACCTTTTACTCAGGAATTCTTTCCTGATTCCACTTAACTCTAGTCCCTTTCCTCTGCTGATTATCTCCAACTCATTCTGTACAGATCTCATTTGCACACACTTGTTTGCACGTTGTCTTCCCTGATTGTGAGTGCTTTGAGCATGTGCAATGATTGCTTGAAAGATCTTCCTCCTTACATCTCAGTGTCTTACAAACTTGTTCCTTAGGACATAAAAATTAGCTTGGTTCTAAAAGAGGCACAATCTTATAGAGGTGAGTTCCACAGTATTGCTTGTTGGGGGGGGGGCGGGAAAACACATGCCCAACTCAATGGGCAACACCACTAAAAATAAGGCTGAAGGTTGACAAAGGGAAGCTGGGTGCCCCATGGCCCTTCCTCTGCCCACTCATTGATATGAGAGGATGGGAAAGACTTAGGAGTTTAGGGAATAAAGTAGAAATACACCTCAGAGATATTGCTGGTTGACTTCTAGACCACTTTGATAAAGTGGATATTACAACAAAGTGAGTCACATGAATTTTTTGGTTTCCCAGTGTACATAAGTTATATTTACACTATACAGAAGTCTATTAAGTGTGCAATATTATGAAGTTTTTTTAAAAGTATATACCTTAATTAAAGAATACTTTATTGCTAAATATTCTACCCACCACTTAACCCGTAGTGAGGTGTAATCTTTTTGCTGGCGGAGGGTGTTGCCACAGCATTTGTGATGGCTAACTGATCAGAGTGGTGGTTGCCGAAGGCTGAGGTGGCTGTGGCAGTTTTAAAATTAAGACAATAATTAAGTGTGCTCCATTGATTAACTCTTCCTTTAATGAAAGATTTCTCTATAGCATTTGATTCCGTTTGATAGCATTTTACCCACAGTAGAACTTCTTTCAGAATTAGAATCAATTCTCTGAAACCCCATCACTGCTTTATCAACTAAGTCTATATAGTATTCTTCAATATTGTTGTGCCTGAGGCATTAGGGAAGCCCAAGAAAAGGGAGAGGGATGGAAGTATGGCTGGTAGGTGGAGCAGTCAGCACACACAAACATTTATCAATTAAGTTCCCAGTCATATGGGTGTGACTCATTGTACCCCCAAACAATTACAATAGTAACATCAAACTGATCACAAATCACCATAACAGATATAATAATAATGACCAAGTTTGAAATATTGTGAAAATTACCAAAATGTGACACAGAAGCATGATGTGAGTGCATATTGTTGGGAAATGATGCCAATAGACTTTAATTTGTAAAAAACAAAATCAAAAACAAAAACAAACAAACCCCCAAACGCAATCTGTGTGAAGCACAATAAAGCAAAGTACAATAAAATGAGATATGCCTGTATATACAGGGAAGTGGTGGCCAAGAAGGAATACTTTGGTTTGGAATAATGCAGGACCAGTGAGTAGAGCATAAGGGAGTAGAAAGACACACTCTTTTCTGGAGAAACAATAGAGTGATTTGATAATAGAGACAGAATTAAAATGGAGAGGGACAGAAAGGAGATCTAAGCAGTACACTTGGGCTGGTGCACAGCCACAGAAGATGGCTTATTAAAACAGGAGTGCTTGGCAGCATTAAGGGAAGGAGAATTGATCTGGTTTTTCTAGTGTAGGGGAAGGTCAGATTTCTGTCTGGAATATCTTTTGTAGGACTTCTGGGACATGCCCACCCACAAGAGGAAAGACAAGATATTTTCTCGGATCCTTACAAAGTCTCAAACCTCTCCAAATAAGAATTACGTGTTGCTGTTCAGTGTTTTTTCAGACATATCCAACTCTTCATGACCTCATTTGGGGTTTTCTTGGCAAAATACCTCAAGTTCGCCACTTCCTTCTCCTGCTCATTTTATAGGTGAGAAAACTGAGGCAAACAGGGTTAAGTGACTTGCCCAGGATCACACAGCTAGTTAGTGTCTGAGGCCAGATTTGAACTCAGGAAGGTAAGTCTTCCTGACTGCAGACCCAGTGCTTTATCCACTGCACTACCTAGCTACCCAAGAGGTAAAGCAATTACAATGGTTTCCATAGACCAAGACTCTAAGAGCTCTAACAACATAATCAGTTGATGAATTAACAGCAGAGAAGGTTAATCCACAATCCCTAATGCACTTATCACTCAACCTCTCCCCAACCAGCCAACGTGCTCTGGAAGGGATGCACAATGTGGACAACATGCTTGTGCTCTGGGATTTACTGTCATTTTCTTGCTTTTCCACAAATTTCTTCTAGCCAACCCTTTTTCCTCTGCCTCCCCCAGGTCTCCTAAGCTGTATGGCTTTATTTCAACTAGAATCTTCTGTGAGACTTTAGGTGCAATTAGTTATGTGATCAGACAAAGCAAAGACAAAAAATTACCAGCATATAAATAATAAACAAGGGAAATGGTAGAATTGAACATATTGCTGGAGAAAGTAGAGCTAAAAGGGTTACGGCATTCTTTTAAGTGGTACTGAAAAGGAATATATATATATATATATATATATTCTTATACATACAAAGAATACATACTTAGCAAGGTTTTGTTTGTCCTTTTTTTCAAAGAGGACAATGACATTGTGGAGTGATGTCTTGATTCACATACAAATTGGATTTAAGTGAGGCAGAGTTGTACAGAATTGTCAGCCTCACTCTTTCTTCCAGAGTCATTCAAGTCCAGTGGCAAGACAAAGTCAGGAAGACTAGCAATAGCCCTGTATGCAGTGAATGACTTTGGCATCTTCAATGTCTGACCAAGAGCTCCATGGCACATGCTTCACCCACCTGCATGGCCTTTGGAACAAATTGTTCTCCTCCATCCATCCTACTGGGAGATGTCTTCATATGCTTAGGGTAGACACCCCTCTAACTCACCTGTGGGTTTGAGGCCCATTGTTACCCTCAACCTGGTTTAGTCCATCTTCTGAGAAGGTTTACTACAGCGTGGCTTCTTGGAGCCACAGGCGAGATTTGGGGACAGGTGGACACCAACAGTGGATAAGCATCCCTGAAAAGGGTTCAACAAGCCCTCACCCTAGAGGGGCTAGTTTTTGTTTTTGTTTAACATGGTATATATTTGCAAAGGATATACAACCTTCCTAGACATTCCATATGTACATGCTTCTCTATTTTTGACCTCTATGTGAATGCTGCTCTTTTCAATTGATGCTTTATGTCCTTGACGGATAGTATAATCCAAGTTCATGGAGTAGACGTTTTATTACTATACCTTTTAATGTTTACTTACTAAGCAAAGTAAATACCTTTGCTTTTAGCCAACTGTATCCTTTGGCAGAATACTGCAAGCAAATTCACCGGTGAGATTTCATGAGCTACAGTTTTAAGACAGTGGAATCAGAGAATACCTTAAATCTGGTATAGTCATTCCTTTGAAGGACTCGGTCTGACTGGGGTTGGTATCTCATACAGGAAGTTACATAGTTCTAAAACAGGAAATATTTTTGCCTGACTCTGTCATGTACACTGGTCAAAGTGGGGGGAAAATTCTCAGTCTGTGCTTAGAGAGAGGAGCCGATCATGGAATGGCTTTCTGAACATGGTGCATGATTATAGTAATTTTGTATATCACTCTAAAAGGCACACAAAGAAGGTGCACATTTCCTATAAAGGAGTATGAGACAATAATTCTTCTCTGGGATTCAACACAGCCCCTTATATAGCTATGTATATAACACATATATATAGTATATTATATAGTACAATAAGTTTTAGTAAGTGACTTACGTACATTATTTCATTGGAGGTTCGCTATAACACTGTGAGATAGGTATTGCATACAGTAATATTCCCATAAAGTTCAAAGATGTTAAATGACTCATCTCTAGTCAAATAGAGCTAAGCATCAGAGGAGAAATTAATGTTAAGGTCTATTCAGAGCTATAGACAGCATTTTTACACTCAGGGAAAGTTACAAAATGCAGGACAAAGTAATACTGCTCTACTCTAGGTAAGGACTGCAGAAAAACTCACCTGGGGTACAATAAGTGGGGGAAAGAAAACATATTCCATCTCATAGCTTCCTATGATACCTAATTATTTTTGCTATGTAGGTTCTAAACTCATTTTTTTACACATTGCTGAAGGTAAGTGCTAGGAGCACTCTTCAGATTTCTTCACTCCAAGGCAAAGCACCAATCACTGTAACCTGGTTATATGTTGCCTGAATCCAAGCCTAGCATTTTATTTCCTATGTTCTTCTATGCTCTGTTGATAACAAGAACAAAGTCCAAATATTACCTTCTCTAGTTGTATGGTGAAAACTTTTCCTACATCAACTTGTGGAGGGCTATCTTGATAAGTGATCATGGACCTGGTTTTCTTACATAGATAACACACAATTGTACTGAGACAGATCATTTCCAGAACGCTTTCTTTCCAATTCGTGTAAGAATTTGAGAGTTATAGATGTTATTGTTATGAATTTTCTATAATAAATCTAAAGACACACTAGAGTCTCATGCTTGCCTAAATAAAAAAATATAAGACTGCAGAAATAGTCAAACAAAAACAAGAACCAAACCTTTGGCCAGCAAACCATTCTCCAGTATACGTATCATTATTTGGATAGCGATAAACTCCAAAGCCGTGCCTTTCATCATTAACCCAGTCTCCTGAAATTGAAAATGCAAAAAAAAAAGCCAACATAAAAAAATACAATTTGGGCTATCTTTGAAATTTTATAATTTACTCTAGTGCAGTACACACACATCTAAAGAGAAATATTAATTGTTTGAATAGGAAAAAAAATTAAAGAAAGTCATAGCTTTCAGAGAGACCCTAAATAATTTGTCAATAAAAGTATTTAATGAGTACCTAAAGTATGTTAGGCACTTATACAAAAAGAAGACAGTTTTTTCCCTAGAAAAGCTTACTAAGCTTTCATACATAAATCAATTGGAGAATAAATATAGTAAAATATAAAATATAATCTGTGCTAAATTGCATAGCATAGGCTGTATTTGCAGTAATTCAGAAAATTATAAGGATGAATGAGGGGGGATAGTAGGAAGACTTTATATAGAGGTAGAAGGACTTGAGTCTGGCAATAAAGTCATAGAATATTAGAATTATAGGGGACTTTTCAGATGAACTAGCCCATTACCCTTCATTTCTTTTTTAACCCTTGATATGGAAACTGAGACAGAGTGCTGAAAGTTTGCCCACACAACCATTCTGAGGGGGAACCAACAAACTTAACTCTCAGTCCAGTATGCTTTCCCTTGCACCACGATATCTTGAAGAGCGATAAAGATATTGATGGCTAGTAGGGAACAGAGGAGCCCTTGGGGCTGGGAATAATTATGGTGTGTGAGTACAGTGAAAAAAATTGTCACATACAAAGTGGGGCTAAGTTGGAAAGTAATGAGCTTTAAAAAATTGCTTAGCTAGGATGTAGGCACTTGCAAAAGGGTCTTGGAAGTGAGGTGTATAATTCTGGACTTGTCAGCTACAGCAGCTTTTTCAGCAATGAAGAGCTATGAGATGACACCATCATCTTATAGGTTTGGAGAATTCAAGCTGTTTGTTTACTCCTGGGCACTTGCGATTCAATTCACTGAGAGTTGGTTTAAAAAAAAATGATGCAAAGTCCAAATAGTTTAGGATTCCCATAGATGCAGTTAAACTATATACTTCTCCAGTATACAGACTGTTATAACATAGTAATAAGCTCCATAACCCAAGGCACCTCCTCCATCTGGAGGCTTACAGCAGTTCACTGTTTGCGTTATGGAAAAGATATTCCTACTGAGTTTATGAGATATCTAACTTCAGATAACTCTGTCACAACACAGAGATTCCAGATGTTATTTTTCTTAAACACAGGTTTAGAGCTCAGAAAAATAACTCTGTATGATGATTAGGGTTCTGACATAACTTTTAAAAATCTATTATTTATTTATTTTTAACATTCCTTTATTTTTAAATTTTGAGTTCCAAATTCTCTCCTTCATTGTCACTCCTCATACTCACTAAGAAAGCAAGCAATATGATATTAATTATACATATGAAATCATGCAAAATATATTTTCATATTAGCTATATTTTTTAAAAAACAAGAAAAAGAAAGTAAGGAAATTATACTTCAGTTTGCACTCAGAGTTCATCAGTTCTCTCTCTATGGTGGATAGCATTTCTTCATCATGTCTTTTGTATTGTATTGATTATTGATCAGAGTAGTCAAGTTTTCCATAGTTAATCATCATTATAACATTGCTGTTATGTGCACAATGATCTCCTATTTCTTCTCCCTTGACTTCTATTAGTTCATACAGGTCTTACCATAATTTTATGAAACATCCCTCCCTCCTTTCTCCCCCCTTTCCCCTCCCCCAGTCATGCAGGGCCAAGGAGAAGGATCTCTTTCTCTCACTTTTAACTTTTTACTTGCAGCAATTCTTGGCTAAAGTTTTACTCTGGTGCATCACTGTGATAAGGGGATAAATGCTAATTTACTTATTAGTTAATGATTAGCTAATTAGTTAATTGCTGATTCTGGCCAGTCCTACCAAGTTGAAACGACTTTTAGTATCAGCTTGTAATAGACTAGTGCTGAAGTCCATCCTACCATGACATCAATAGACTCATTAACAGACACTACCTGATGATTCTTCTTTTTCCTATGCAATTAATGTTTTGACACAGAGGCCTTACCAGCTGCCTCCCTGAAGGAAGTACCCTCAAAAAAATGAAATAATAGTACTTTAAAAATGTTTATTGAAGTTTTTGTTTGTTTTTACACCATTTTCTGTTTGCAACCAAACTGAAGCCAACAAGTCCGCCTTTTTAATTGTAGCTTAATTCTCTGGCAAAGAGACTTTGAAGAAAGGCTTGGCCAAGGCACAGACAGTGAGTGACCTTGACTCCCAACCTTCACCCTCTCACTTTTGGAAAAAGAATATTTAGGTGGAAGATAGAGAAAACTAGAGACAGGTAACCCAAACAATAAGAAAGAAGAGATGTGAGCACAGGAGCACAGGAGCATGGAAGTATAAAGCTTCTAAAGAGATAAGCCATGAGAGCCTGTTAGAGAGTAGGGGAACTGATCTTATGTTTCAGAGATTCATTAACAGGAATTCTCAGCTCCTGGGTAAGGAGAACCAACCAAGAACAGAGCTGATCTTGGGACCCTATTAAGTGTTTGGCATTATGCTTAGTGTTTCATGAATATTGCCTCATTTAATCTTTACAACAACTCTGGAGATATGCTTTATACCAATTGGCATTCTGTATAACAATGAAATCAAAGATCTGTTCCAGAAAAAAAGTTTTGTACTAATTTATATGGCCCAATGGTTTTCATTAAATATAGAGAAACCACTGGATGTCTTTTAAAGTATATATTATGTTGTTGAAAAAATATTTTTAAATGTTCTGAAGAAAAATGGTCTTTGATTAGTAGGACTGGCATTTTTTTAAAGAATATTCTAAATGTTCACCACTTGGATAAGTCACATTTGTAGGTCTTATTTTCCTTATCTATTAAATGGGGAGAGGGAGAAGGGAAGGAAGCGAGTGCATTATCCAAGAGTAGAAGAGTGTAGTAGGCCAAGACTTTCAGGGGCCTTGGCCACACTAGCTCCCCAGTTCTACAAGGTCATTAGGCAGATATGCAAGGAGAGTGTAATCATGTTGGGTGGATGCTCTCATTGACTTCCTGAATATCTAAAGAAAGTACTGAAAGGTAATTTGCCAGTCTTGATTGGGACTCTCGGTTTGTTTGTGCCTCCGGAGATGGTTCTAGGATAAAGATCTTAATGAGTGATTAGCCTTGGGCTGGGGTAGGGGAAAGTTGAGACCCAAGTCACGTAATCATCCCTGCAATAGGAAATAAAAGCTCTATGATTTTCTTGTATCCTTGGCTCTGTATGAAATGGTTCTGCAATAAACAGACTATGGAATACATCCCCATCTCTCTCCCCCTTTTCTTATTCATCTGGAAGCCCTCTCTTACTTTCTCTTTATTTTACTCAGCTGGTAGCTAGGCCCAGACTGTGCTGGCCGCAGCAGAAGAGAGTGCCCCACTAGTGTTCCCAAGGGATGGCTAGATGATTACTCATCAAGGATGTTGTAAAGGGTATTCTTGGTCAGCTATGGTTGGGTTAGGTACAGCTTTATAGCTGCTAGCACTTACTGTGTCTTACTCTGAGAGTATCTGAAGTCTTTTCTATCTCTAAGATTCTATTATTAGCTCCATTCTTCCTCTAAATCCAATGATCTTCTAAGACCCCTTTTAAGACCGCTTCTAACCATGGCTGACAACCTCACTTCAGACTCTTTCTCTTTATCTGTCCTCTCTTCTCTGACTCCATTTCTTTTGTCTTCTTTTTTCTTGGTCTTCTTGCCTCCTTGGTTTCCCTTCGTTCCACAAGTTTTCTTATTTCCCCCTAAAATTATACTATATCCTTTAATCAAATTAAAGTGAAAGTTGCTTTCTGTTATATTAATCTAAACAGAAATGACAAGGAAAGAAAAACGATGATTTCTCTCACTCAGAGACCTTTTTTTACCAGCAACTACTAAAATAGAAGAGATTTTCTGCTAAGTATTACACCCTGGCATTTACTACACTCATATATACTTTATTGTTTGAAATGTATTGGAGGGAAATATATAGCTATAACAAATATTCCAGTGGTTCCTTTTTCATCACTGACCCTGAATTCCTAAAACTGATCCAGTATCCACATCAATTGTTTGACAAGAATAGAAGATTTTCAAGCATTTCTTGATGAAAAAGCCAGTATTCAGTAGATATTTTGAAATGGAAGTTCATATGCCAAGAGTAACATAGAAACATACACATGTGTTTAATTGAAAGGAAATGTGCAGGGATAAATTGTTTATATGTTGATGGAATGGGACAATAAGAAACAAATGTCTCCAAAGAACCTTAATATCTTTAAGGGTCATAAAGAAAGGTCTGTGGGCAGCTAGGTGGCATAGTGAATAGAGCACTGGTCCTGGAGTCAGGAGGACCAGAGTTCAAATCCAGCCCTGTGACTTTGGGCAAGTCATTTAACTCCAATTGCCCTCCAAAAAGCAAAGAAAGAAAGAAAGAAAGAAAGAAAGAAAGAAAGAAAGAAAGAAAGAAAGAAAGAAAGAAAGAGAAGAAAGGAAGAAAGGAAGAAAGGAAGAAAGGAAGAAATGAAGAAAGAAAGAAAAAGAAAGAAGGGGAGGAAGGAAGGAAGAAAAAAAGAAAGAGAAGAAAAGAAGGAAGAAAGGAAGAAAGGTCTAAATGATAGAAGGGTCTGTGATAGTTTTATAATCTTTTGAAAAGACAAAAATTGGAGGGATAGGGGACTACACCAAGAAGGAAAGAGTCCTATATTTTTATCCTCTCCCCAAATCACTGTTGTATAATAGAGGCACACAAGATGAAAAGAGTATAGCCATGCTGGAAGACTTGAGAGGAAGTGGGCATCCAGTGATCCTCATTTTCATCTTAATCATAAAAAGGAAGATTGAACACAATGATGAACTCACACTGAAAATTCACATTTTAAAAGATTTCTGTAAAGAAATGTAATAAACTCCAAATAGAAATAAGAGGGTACAGGAACAAGAGAGAGACGGAAAGGGGTCTCAGAGGGAGGGCAGAATAAGTAAAGGAATAGTTATAAGCAAAATGAACTTAAATACTGGAAGGAGGAATATGAAAAGAAGATTAAAATGGTAGGAAGAAACACTCAAACCCTGGGATCAGGGCTAAGGTAAAAGGAAGAGAACAGCCATAACAGAGAAAAAACAGGTTTGCTTTTTTTTTTCATGCTCTCTTTGACCACCTTCTTGTTTGTAATGAGAGAGGTGGGAAAAAAGGAGGGAAATGTACAAAAAGACAAGATGAGAGGAAATATACAACTAATGATCAATTAATTCTAACACTGAGTAAATGGTTTGCAATAATAAAAAGATGACTTCTAATCTCTTTTTAGGATACAAATATAGTCTTGATACCTAAAACATGGAGAAACAAAGCAGAGAAAAAAAATACAAACTAATATCCTTGTTGAAAATTAATGCAAAAAATTTAAGTAAAATTTAAATTTAAATAAATCTTAAATGTTAAATAAAAATTTTAGCAAATGAATTACAACTGAGTATCATAAAAATATATGGTGTGATAAGTTACAGCTTATACCAGTGCACAGTTGGTTCAACATAAGGAAGACTATAAATATGATAAACCATCCATATTAATGATATAAATAATAAAAACCATAAGATTATATCAATAGATGCTGAAAAAACTTTTGATAAAATCCAACACTCATTCCTATTAAAACTCTAGAAATCTTAAGAATAAATGGACTCTTCATATAGTAAATAGTACTTATCTAAATCCAAGAGCAAATTCTTTTCTCCATTAGAGAAAAAAAAAGAAAAAGCCTTTCCCAGTTCTAGTAAAATCATCAGTAAAGCAATGATGTTTATTATCTCCACTTCCATTTGATATAGAGTAGCAATATGGCATGAAAAGGAAACCAAGGGAATAAGCATGGATATGAAGGAAAATATCATTTTTTCAGATGATATGATGTTGTACTTAAAGAACCTCAAAGACTCAACTAAAATTAATTTAAATAATGACTTAAGCAAAGTTGCAAGATTTAAGTAAATACATATAAACTATCAGCATTCCTATATGTAACTAATAAAACCCAGAAGAAAAAGGAGAAATTCTGTTAAAAAATAGCTACATAAGAAATAAAATATTTGAAAGTGTATCTATAAATCTTCACCCATGGATTGTATGAAGCTAACTATAAGATACTCTTTATAGAAATAAAGATGGATCTAAATAATTGAAGAAACATTAATTGCTTATGGACAAGTAGAATCAATATGACAAAAATGACAATACTATCTTCATTTACTTATTTAGGGTTGTACCAAACAAACTTCTATAAGAAGATTTTGTAGATGTAGAAAAAATAATGAAATTCACATGGAAAAACTTTTGTTTCAAAGATCTCAAGAGCGATGGTGAAAGAAAAGTGAAAAGGAAGGAGGAGGTCTGGTATTAATATCCAAGATCTCGAACTGAAAGTAGTAACCATTAAAATTATTTGTTTCTGGGGGACAGAAAGACAGAAAGAGGTGGAGAGGTACTGATGAGAGAACAGATTAGGTATGCAACACACAGAATAAGAGTAACAAAATGCTTGATAAACTTAAAAACTCTAGTTGCTTGGGGGAAGGACTCAAAGACAAAAGACAAAACTGTACATCAATATAGAAGAAATTAGATTTTGACCTATACTTCACATTATAAGCCAATATAGACTCCAAATGGAGAGATCATAACCAGAGGAGCAAGGAAAAATTATCTTTTAGATCTATAAATAAGAAAAAAAATTCATGACTGAACAAGTGATAGAGGACATCACATAAGATAAAATGGACATTTATTGTATAAAATTTAAGTTTTTGAAAAAAAATCCAATATAGTAAAAAAAAAATAGAAGAGGAAACAAGTAACAGGGAAACATTTGCAAAAAGTTTCTCTGATAAAGGTCTAATTTCCAGATAGATAAGGTATTGATTCAAATTTATAAGAATACGAGCCATGCTCCAACAGATAAATTGTCAAAAGATAGGAACAAGCATTTTTTCAAAGGAAAAAAACCTAAACTACTAAACATCATATGAAAATGCTCTAAATTACTAATAATAAAAGAAATGCAAATTTTATGAAATTTGGGGTTCCACCTTATACCTCTCAGAATGGTAAGCCTGTGGGAAAACAGGAGCAGGAGTGCAGAGTTGGTAGAATTGTGAATTGGTTTAGCCACTCTGGAAAGCAAAGAAGGTTATCAAATAATACTTTGTTATCAAATAATACTTTTGTCCAGCTATACTACTAGTAGGCCTGTATCAAAAAGAAATCAAGGAAAGAGAAAATGGACCTATTTGTATAAAAACACATGTAGCAGCTCTTTTAATGATAGTCAAAAATGAGAGACTAAGAATGCATCTTCCTATTGCAGAATGGCTAAAGAAAATGGGTAATATTTATGTGTATTTATGTGATAAGAAATAACAAAATGTACAATTTTTAAGCAATAAGGAATGGTGAAATGGACAATTTCAGGCGACACTGGGAAAACCTTTATTAACTGATGCAAAGTCAAGAGAACAGAGCTATTAGAACAAATTATACAATGGTTAACAATACAGAGAAAAACAATTTTGAAAGATTTTTAGAACTCTGGTCAACACTATGATAAACCAAGAGTTCAAAAGAATGAAGAAACATGGCACTTACTCCTGATAGAGGAAAGAAGCTTAAAATTTAGAAAGACACACAGTTTTAGACACTGTTCAAGTGGGACTTTTTTTGATGGAATGTACAGCTATATATTGAGAGATTTGTTTTTGCTTTTGCTTTTTATAATTTGCTCAGGGGAAGGATGAGAATTAGGAATAGAATAGAAATAGAGACAAACTAATAAAATAAATACATGTTACTTGAAAAGTAAAAATAACAAAATAATCCAAAAAAAAAGAAACGATGGTGATTTAAAAACAAAAGATCAATAAAAAATTGTAAATGTATATATGATTATTTATGAAGCATATGTATGAACACATACACACAAAGAAAACATGAGGCATTTTTGACAGAGAAGGGAGGCATTGGCATCAAGAAAGGTTTCATGTAGGAGGTGAAGCCTGAGCTGAATTTGGAAGGTCAACTGTGAATTCCAGGAAGTCTAAGAAAGAGGAACAGTAGAGAAAAGAGGCACACATGTGGAGATGTAACAGTCTGGACATGAAAAAACATAAAGGCTATTTGAACTGCAACACAGAGTTTATGAAGGAGAATAATACGTAATAAGCCTAGAAAAGTAGGCTAGGTTTAGATTGTGAAGAGTTTTGAAAGCATAATGTAGGAGCCTATATTTGATTGTAGGAGCAAGGAAACCATTGAACCTTCTTGGGCGAGGAAGATCCGTACTTTGGAAAGTATCATCTTGGGGAACTATCCAATATAGTACGTATAATACTATAATATAGTATGTATGATATGTATGTATAGTACTACAATATAGTATGTATAACATATGTGTATACTATAATATAGTATGTATAACATGTATGTATAATACTGCTATAATATATATTATCTATAATATGATACTATAATACTACTACAATATAGCATTATACCATGTATGTATATGTAAAGCCAAGCAACAGTAGATTCCCAAAAGAATACTACTGTGAACAGCTTTTAAGATTCGGGTTACACAGTAATAGTGAACACTGTTTATTCCATTACAAATCAAGATTCAGAACAATATTCACAGTATCAACAATTCACAATATTATATAAAATATTTAGAACAAGGAACAAAAGAAGAATCACCCGGTTTCTCTAAGGGGGAAACCAGCTTCACACTTAAAGATTCAATCAATCAATTAACAATATACTGATCTTCCACCCATGGGGCACCCATTAACTTTAGTTTCCAAATAAAGTTCTTAGAAAACCACACAAACTTTCTACCCCTCAATTTCCAACAAACCTCAGTTTAGTCCAAGGGGAAGCCTTTTCTTCATTTTGACTCTGGGTGGTCTCTCTGATTCCCTGTATCCTCTTCCCTGGTCCCAGCTCACTCCTGAATCTGCCAGACAATCACCTAGATTCAGGAGCTGAAAGCTTACAGGTTCTCCTCCAGTCCTCAGGGATGAACAGCTCCCAGGTCCTTGTCCAGTCCTCAGGGCAATCCCCGGCACACACTGACGTTCACAAGGTTCAGCACACCTCAAACCCTTCAGGACTTCTCTTGCCTGGAACTCAAGGATCAGCCAGGCCACGAACAAAGCTCCATCCTGTTCACATCTCAGTCAACTTCCAGATACTGGGCGAGGACCACACTCTCTCTCTCTCCCTCTCTTTCTCAGCTGACTTCAGTCTCCATGAATCTTCCTTCACTGTGCACACTACTACCACATAGCGTGTATACCATGTGTGTACACTAACACAAATGTATAGTCCGTATGTATAATATTCTAATATAGTATAGTATAATATATGGCATCCAGAAGGAGGCACTGAAAAGGAGGGAGATTTGAAGAAAGGAATATAATCAGCAGACTACTGGAAACAGTCCGGGCAGGTAGAGACAAGAGGACAGATGTCACAGATGTAGATACAGAATCCACAAGGTATGTTTATAAGTGGCACGAAGGAGAAAGACCTGCCAAGGATTATTCCAAGGTTGTAAGCCTGAATGCCTGGAAAGATAGTGACGCCCTAAACAAAACAGGGAATTTAAAGGGAGGGGTGGGTTTATGGTTAAAGATAATGGCTTATCTTTTGGATGTATGAGTTGAAAGTAGTATGATTATGTCCCGCCAAGGTTCTTGACATTTCTTCTTCACCAGCTAGTTCTTTGTTGGTCAAAATTAGAGTGAGCATATAATTTCCCTTATATTTTCTTTGCTTTTAAAATATACCCATTAGTCTGTGAGCTCCTTGAGGGCAGGGCCTGTGTTTTGCCTTTTTTTGTGTGCAGAAGGTGTTCAATAAATATTTGTTGACTGATAATCTTTGACAATAAAGCTGAAGTTATTAGTGAAACCAGTAAAGAATTTTCCTGGTGCTTTTATGTGAAAGAAAACTTCTGTATAAATAAATTAATATTTTCATAAAGACCCTCATCAAAACTATAACCTGGGGGCGGCTAGGTGGCACAGTGAATAGAGCACCGGCCCTGGAGTCAGGAGGACCTGAGTTCAAATCCAGCCTCAGACACTTAACACAAAAACTAGCCGTGTGACCTTGGGCAAGTCACTTAACCCCAACTGCCCTCCAAAAAGCAAAAAAAAATTTTTTGAATTATGAAAATATTTTTTAAAAAAATTATAACTTGCCTTAGTACCAGCTTTTGATGTGTATTAGAAACTCAGCATTCATTTCTTCCAATTAGATAAGAATCATCCTGAAATACCTCACAGATTATGTCAATTATCTGCCCCAAATCCTTTCATTGTTCCTCACTACTTTCTAGATAATGTCTCAAACTTTTTAGCCTGGTATTGGAGGGCACAATCTAGCCCCACTAGAACCTTCTAGGTTTTTCCTCCCATTATTTCCTAACATGATCTCTGTTTCATCCAAACTATTATTACTCTCCAATATCTCCAACTAATTCTTTGCTTGTGTCATTTCCTACACTCATAAATACAATTAATACTCCATACTCAGGTCTTTTTCTTCTTTACTTCTGTGAAAAGTGTTTTCTGATTACACCAACCCAAAATTAATTTTTAAAGCAATAATTCATTTTTGGTATTAACAAAGTAACTTACATCTCTTCCTCTCTCTCTCTCTCTCTCTCTCTCTCTCTCTCTCTCTTTTTCTCTCTCTCTCTCCCTCTCTCCATGTGTATGTATATACACACACACATATACACACTGATAGATAGATGATAGATAGAGAGATAGAGAGAGAGATAGATGGATGGATGGATGGATGGATGGACAGACGATGGATGGATGGATGAATGGATAGGTTGATTCCGTCTTACTGGCTAGATTGCAAAGTCCTTGAAGGAAGGGATTACATTTTTATTTATCTAATATCTCTCACAGTGGATAGTATAATGCCTTGTATATAAGAGGTACTCAATAAATGGCAGTTGACTGATAGAACCAAAGAATTTGGAGCTTCCTTCACGTACTTCAATATTTATAGATAAACTCAGTCATCAAAACCAAAACAAAACAAAAAGACCAAACTAGTTTTCTTATATTGAAACAATAATATTTAACTTATGATCCAATTTTACCTTCATATTGTGATCCATCTGCATAGAAAAAAGTACCGTGACCATGTTTTTTATTGTCTTGGTATTCTCCAATATATCGAGAGCCATTCTTAAATTTGTAGGTCCCCTGAAACATATTTTTTCTTGTTATTCCTAAGCGAAAATATCTCCTGAAAATTTTTAGATGAGATTTTTTTAGAAGAAAAATTCACCTAACCCGTTTATTCTTACCTGACCATGTCTTTTACCATGTTCATATTGTCCTTCATATGTATCCCCATTGGGTAATTTTGCTTTCCCACATCCATGCCTTTCTCCTTCCTCATTGCGCTCTCCTTCATATTCCTGAAGAAATTAGATACTCAAAGTGAACTGATTAAACAGATGAGTCTATGAAAATTAAGTTATTAAAAGGACTTTTTAAAATATCAAACATATGAAATATAGTCCAAGCTGGCCTTGTGAGTAGCCAGAGGGAGTAGTTTATCTCGTATAATTTAGGGACTCTCAGAAGGCTCTCCCATTCCCCAAAATATCTTTTCCACACGCTCAGTGATGCCTGAAATTTCTTTTACTATAGATAAAACTTTTCACTTCACAGTTAGAAATAAAGACTAAATTTTCACCCAGAGGTAAAGCATTGCCTGGAACTCATAATAAAGCTTAGACAACTGATGTTAGATTCTTTCCTGAGGGTTATACAACTGAATGAGGTATTTCTAAGTTCCTGCTTTGTCTATTGTTTACTGATTTTATCAAAGCATCTAACTTAGTAAAACAAAAAGCAGAACTGAAGACTTTTTACAGTCAAGGGGTCTCTCACATGTATAAAAATTTTACAAGAATTTGTGTACAAAACGTACAAAAATTATCTAATACGCACAACCCCAGAGATAACTTTGTTCAGTCACCTGCTTAGTCTTGACTTGAAATAACACACAGAACAAGGAAATCTAGGCTTATCTAAGGTGTTGGCCAACATCATGGAGAATGAGAGATGTAGCGGAGGAAAGTATGCTGGGTATTTGACTACCGGCTTACGCCATATATGACCAAAAGACAAAATTACTCCCATTAAAAGATAATATTGTACTAATCCCAGTGAGACTAGGTGGTGCAATGCATAGAGCCGCCAGCCCAGAATCAGGAAGTGAGTTCAACTCTGGCCTTGGACACTATCTGTGTGACCCTGGGCAAGTCACTTAAGCCTGTTTGCCTCAGTTTCCTCATCTGTAAAAATGAACTGGAGAAGGAAATGACCAACCACTCCAGTATCTCTGCCAAGAACACCCCTGATGGGGTCACAAAGGTGGACATGACTGAAAGACTGAACAAGAATGATCACAGTAATCCCTGAAACACTACAGAATATGTTCAGTGAAATCCACTACATTCTGAATGGGACAAGACTGGAACCGATGTATCACCAACATGAGCGAGGAGCCCCAAAGAACAGAGCAGGCAATGTAGCATAACCAGTTGTGTACTGTCCAAACACTTCCTCTGACACTGAATGTCCCTGTGGCAAAGTATATATAGCCCTGGACCCAGAGACAAGAAGAACTGAGTTCAAATCCAGCCTCAGACACTTATTTACTATGTGATCATGCGGAAATCATTTAATCTTTCTTTAACTCAGGTGTCTCAGCTACAAAATGGGGACAATAATCTCACGGGATTGTTGTGAGGATTGAATAAGATAATATTTTTTGAAGCATTTGGTACAGTGCCTGGCACATGGTGGAGGCTTAATAAATCTTGTTCTCGTCCCCTTCTCTCTGTAACCAGAGGTAAGCCATTTAACCTCTGAGCCTCAGTTTCCCCACCTGTAAAATGAAGGGACTGTATTAGATAGCTGTAAATATATGACTCTGTGAGATGAAAAAAAATCACAGAAGATGGGTTCCCATGTGTGGGGTCGTGATTTACATTGTTAGAGGGAACCTCCAAATTAATGAGGTCACATTTATTTGACTATGTGGCATTTAAAAAGTTTTGAGAAACCAGATAATTTCTGGGTAATTTAAGCATTTATTAATTTATTAATTATAATATCATGTTAATTATATACATTACATAAATATATAATGTGTAAATTATATGTTATTATAATTTATTTCTTAACAACACCAACATTTTAATAAAAGGAATTTAAGAAAAACTAAAAACTATTTTAAAAAAAGGTAAACATAATGATGAAGGATTAAACAAGGATAAACTAGTTACATTCTGACACGGGGAGATGATAGATATGAATGGTTCTTCTGAACCCTGTCTTCCTCAGGGTTCGTAATCATAGAATCTAAGTAGACAGAAGTCTGATTTAGTCAGCTCCATCTAAAATCCCACTTTCCATGGGAAACTTTTCCTGATGCTCCATAATGCTGATGCCCTCTCTCTCTGATTATCTTTAATTCATCCTATATATGTCATTTGTAAATAGTTGCTTGTATATTGCTTCCCCTATTAGAACTGTCAGTTTCTCACGAGCAGGGGCTATGTCTGCCTTTCTTTTCATCCTGCGCATAACACAAAAGCATATAGTAGGCGATTAATAAATGCTTGGTGTCTGACTGCATACAAGGTCCTCCTGCACGGTCTCTGCCTTGGAGTAAAGCAGTTAAGGAATGCACACATCATTCTAATACCAAATAATAGTTCACACTCATGTAGTGTTTTAATGTTTGACGCAGACCTGTACAACTCGGCAGTAGGTAGGGGCCAAAATTAAGAGGTTAAACTTTTTTCAGGCTGCAGACAGATTGTTAGTAGCTCCCTTTTCAAGTAATGGTATAATTAATGATTAATTAATTAATTAATTAATTAATGATTTTTGCAAATAAATCGTATTTTTATTTATTTATTTTTTGCTTTTTGGAGGGCAATTGGGATTAAGTGACTTGCCCAAGGTCACACAGCTAGAAAGTGTGTTGAGTGTCTGAAGCTATATTTGAACTCAGGTCCTCCTGACTCCAGGGCTGGTGCTCTATTCACTGCGCCACCTAGCTGCCCCATAAATGATATTTTTAAAAGGGAAATTTCAATTAATATCAATTATTTACCCTTATGATTAAACTATTTTTCCTACATTTTTCAACAGCTGACAAAATCCTTTAGTGGGTCACAAGCGGCCCTTGGGTTGTATGTTGTGCAGGCCGGGTTAGGCCTGTGAGGTAAATGGTGAGAGAATCATTCACATTTTATTTTGTTTTATTTCCCATTTTATAAATTGGGAAAATGAAGATGGGCTTGAACCTGTTTTCTGTGTCCAGGTCCAAAATTCTTTCAACCTTATAATAGTGCCCAGGGTTGTCATTAGGAAAGCACTTTTTAAATTGCTATAAAATACAACTTATTGTTATGATTATTAAAATCATACTAGAGGGAAGAGACAAAAGGGCTGTGAGAAGCCTGAGAAGTGAGCCCTGGCTTCTAACCCCACAGAAGGAAAATTGCAATTGATCTGGGTCTAGAATTATAGGGAAAGTAGGAAAGAATATTCTAGAACTATAATGTTGTGAACAAAGGCATGGAGGGAGTAGGAAATGTTGGTGCACAGAGTAAATCCAGTTTGCTTCAAGCATAATTTGTGAAGGGGAGGAGCTTGAAGCACTGGTCTTCAGTTTGGGATTCAGGAAAAGCAGGATTAAAACCTAACTCTGATACTTCTTAGCTTTGTGAATTCAGGTCACCAAGTTTTTATGAAGTACCAGACAACACCAGTACAGAAGCTGCCAGCGCTGTCCTAAAACACTGAATCAGATGGGGTGGGTCACTTAACCTTTAATATTAGTTTTGCAAAATCTAAAGTATCCTGATATTGGATAGTTATGGAGTACTTTATGAACTTTAAAGCACTAAAAAAACAACAACAACAAAAAGAGGGGGGTATTAATGGAAAAACATAACGGAAAACTTTGAATGACAAATTTGGCTTTGATTATGTAAACAATGGGAAGTCAGAGAAAGATTTTCAAGATTAGAATGGCCTGACCATTTTAGGAAGAGGGGAGAGAAGGGGGAAAATTTGGAACTCAAAATATTGTAAAAAAAGAATACCAAAATTGTCATCATTTACTTGAGAAAGAATAAAATATTATTTAAAAAAACCAAACTGGAATAGAATGGCATGATCAATACCTGGAAGATACTGGCATGCAGCCTTTTTCTGGAGGTTTGTTAGGAGGCAGGAAAGCAATGAAAAAGAATGAAAAAAGGGAGGAAGATGAGCATTTAAAGAGGGAAGGACTTAGAAGGAACAGGAAGGAGGGATTTGGGAGAGAGCTGGGGAAAGACAAGAAAAAGAAAAGAATGGGTTGGTAATCACTGTCATTTTGGAGAAATCAAAAGTCCAAGGGGGCTCCAAAAGCTGGATCTTGTACATTATAGCACTCTCTAGTTACAAAGTCCTGGCACTTTGTCCAGATATCTGAAGAGGGTATAAGACAAAAGCACTGATCCAAGCAAAGTCAATCAAGAGCCTACTGAGTTCAAAGCATAGTGTGTGTTACTGAGAAACAGAGGAAAACAAACAAAAGTCTTGCCTGCCTTTCAGAGAGTTTCTAGGGATGAAGCACTTAAATAAGCAAATAAAAGATAAGGAGAGAACACACACACACACACACACACACGCACACGCACACAACCAGGAGAAATCAGGAAAGGTTCCTCATTGAGCTGACACCTAAGACTATAAGAGAAGGTTAAAAGAAGTTAGGGGGGAACGTGTTCTAGGCTTGGGGGACAGTGCAAAAACACCAAGATAAGAGATACTATGTAGAAGAGATCCAGAAACAACGAGCAAGCCATTTTGGCTGGAAAGGAGGATCTAAGTCTGGAAAAGTAAGCTGGAACCAGAGAGTGAAAAGCTTTAAATAACAGGAGGAATATGGTTTTTGTTTGTTTGTTTTTGTTTTTATACAAAGGGCCAGAGACCTCCACTGAAGGTTTTGAGCAGAGTCCTGAGAAAGGAATAGACCAGCTAGGAGTTATTTGCAACACTCTGATGAGAAGGGAACAGATGTGAGGGTTGTTGAGGTAGAAATGCCCAGATTTAGCAACTGACTGAACACAGAGGTAACCTAGTGAAGAGTGGAGGTTGACTACAGGGTTGTAAGCCCATGGGAAAGGATGATGGTTTCAACAGAAATAGGGAAGAAATAGTAATGGAGGTGGGGAGAGAATAATAAACTTAAGACGCCAGGTGGAGATGTCCAGGAGGCAGCTGGAAATGGAGGACTGAAGTTCAGGAGAAAGAAAAGAGTCAGAATGGTGCAATGGATAGAGAGGCCTGGAAATGTGGTTTCACATTTCACCTCTGACGCATACTGGATGTCTCTTGATTAGTGACAAACTCTCAGTGCTCTAGGCAGACCTCTAAGGCTATAAATTGCCGGCTTAAGTATACACTTGGATTAGTAGAATGCACTTAATTACCCGTCCAATCTCTATCCCTACCTATTTATGTGTATGTATGACTACCTGGCATAGGGTCGTGGTAGCATAGATCCAGGTATTAAAGGAATCTCAGAAGTCATCTAGTCTAACCTACTCATTGTACAAATGGATTAACTAATGTTTAAAGGGGTTTTCCAAAAGGTGGATGTTACTCACACTACCACCTGCCTCTCACAGAGAGGACCAGTGACTGATTCAAACTCAGACTCCCCCAGATTCCAAGCTCTGGGGGAAAGTTAAATACTTTTTCCACTACATTACTCCACCAACTAAACCCATTGGAGTTGGTAAGATCACTGAAATAGGGAGGGAAGAAAGGCTAGAAGATGGACAGATATGGAGAGAGAAAAAAAATAAAAGAAATCCCTGAGACACACACCAGAAGGCAAGGAGGGTACTCTTGTTTCATTAAAGAAAACAGGATAGTTTTCAGGAAGGTAGGAAGTAAGCCAGAACAGAACTCTGTTAACCAAGTTATTCGCACTGTTAGTAAACCAAGCAGAGAGAGCATCCGGGAGGAAAGGGTTGTTGTGACTGTCAAATGTCCCCCTCTTTCTCCGTCCTTCTGCCGCTTTCCTCACCCCGAATCTATAATCTTCATCCTCACCCCGAGATAAGGCAATTTGTCCTCTTCCTCATAATCTTCCTCAGAATCATCAGACATGACTTCAGCACCACCACCACGAGTCCTGCCTCCAGAGGGGTTTAATTACTTCTGGCAGCCGCTTTTCAGTCAACAAGCAACCAAGAAGATGAGTTGCGTTGTGCACACCTTCCCTCCTCCCTGCCTAATCACCCCCAACCTCAGGATCTCCTTTCCCAGCGGGAAGAGGGGTGAGGAGGCGTGGCCGAAGTTGGGAATCTGGAAAAGAACAAAAGACACAAACATGGGGGAGGGGAAGTGTTTGGATGGGAGGAGGCAGTGCTGAGTGTGCAGCGGTTGTTATAGCAACCCATAGCAACGGAGACAAGGTCTTGTTTTCCAGCCTGTCCCGAAGGCAGCTGAATAGGGAGGGAACTAGAATGCGCAGAGAAAGAATCGGGAACGTGTATAGTCATAGAATCTCAGCAATAGAATAGATTCTTACAGGTGGACACCCAGGTTCTTTTTGACGCGCACCCCCAACCCCCAACAAAAGTGGTTGTGAATTCACCGTCTCCCAAAGCAACCCATTCCACTTTGAAGTAGCGCTAAGTCTTAGGAAATTGTTCTTACACAGAGCCTAAATCTACTATCTGTAACTTCAATCCATTTTAGTCCATCGTGGCATGCCTAAATCAAGTATACTCCAGGCTAAATATCCCCGGTCCTTTCCGTTCAGCCCATATGGCAGAACGTCGAGTCATTTCACCTGGTTGTCCTTCCTTTGGACATAAAACTTGGGACCCTGAACTAAAGACATACTCTCGATACAGTCTGAGCTTAAAGACATCTCTAGAGGTGGTCAGAGTACATCGGGGCTATCACATTCTTGGTTCTGAACATTGTTTCATATGTAGTTACCACGACACAAGTGGGATTCCTTAAAACAGCTACCCAAGTTCATGGTACTCTGTGGGTCCACAACCACTCAAAACAATAGCTCACAAGTCCTCACTGATATAATAATTTTTTTCTTCATTTGGAAAACACAATTATTTCAAAGTAAAAATATTTAATGTAGTAAGATTTGCAATAAAAACGCTCCTCTCATAAACCTTGGGCACATGAATACATACACACCACCAGTAGGGAAAGTGAGCTTGCATGAGGATCATATCTATATATGGGTGATATATGTGGAAAGGCAGCTTATACCTTCTGCATTGCAAGATCCCTGCTGCCTTTAGATCTTTAGGTCAAAGAGTAGATACTTTCTGCCGGTCAAGTCATCTCTTTTGGGTTCACTGGACCTGCTCCTTTCTGGACCTGGCATCTCTGTTCTAAAGGGCTCCATTGGTTTCACCAAATAGTCTCTACCTTATAGTATCTGCTGCTGTTGTTCATTCTTCATTCTTGAAGAAGACCAATGACATCATGAGGTGATGTCTTGACTTGAATGTGGATTGGATTTGAGGCAGAGTTGTACAAAAAATGAGGTGGTATGCTGCTCTGTGGATCTCAATGCCTTATTGATAGATGTGGCTTCTTGGTTATGTCTACTGGGCTGGTTTCATCTGGGTCAGTCAAGCCATCTCAGCTAGGATATGGTGGTCCCTTGAACGTCTGACTATACTTTAGTCAAAGCCATCATTGCCATGTAACAAAAGCCAAGGAGGGAATCTTCAGACTAAGTCTTTCCCTTTTGTTTGAGTAGGAGAACAAAGTCTTGAGCATCATTCCAGGGACTTTTTAGCTGAGAGATGATCTTTCTGATAGGGAACATTAACTTTGAATTTCAATTAAATGAGAAGTTTTTCCTCCCCAAAAGAATCCCATTCTTCTCATTAGTGGACGTATATTTTAAAGAATGTACTTGATTAGTATTATTATATTTTGGATTCCATAAAAATTGTGGAAATTTGTTTTCTTTCATTATGTAAATACCTACCTAATTTATTTGATTTTTGCGTCTGGGCCCACAAAACCTAAAATATTTATCTGACCCTTTACCAAAAGAACTTGTTGACCCTCTGTTGATTATTTCCAATTTATCCTGACTATAGCTGGTTTGTACAGTTATTTGCATTTTAGACCACACCTATGTTAGACTTCCCTATTAGATTATGAGTTCACCGAGAGCAGGGTCTGCCTTTTACCTGAATTTGTATCCTAGATGCTTAGCTCAGAGCCTAGCAGATAGTAATGGCTTAATAAATACTATCTGACTATATATCAGAGAAGATTCATCCTTGAACCTGGAAGAGCTTACCACTCAGTAGACCTTAAAAGGAGTGACTTTGGCCTCTGGGCTCTTTCTTCTCTTTTCTAAAAGCTGTGAGCCTCGGTTTCAGCACACCTGGCCACCCTCTTCTTCCTCTCCCTGTCCCTCTCTCTTTGTCTCTCTCCCCCCTTCTCTTCTCTCTCTCTTTCTCTCTCTCTCTCTCTCTCTCTCTCTCTCTCTCTCTCTCTCTCTCTCTCGCTTTTGCTCAAATGTGGTAACTAAAAGAGCTTAGCTCTGATATGAACTGAATTCTTTTAAAGGGAAATTAGACCCTTTCCACCTACAACTATTTAAAGATAATGTATTTTTAAAGCAGCTTAAAGGATTTTAGGTCTGTCTTTTACTAACAATATATTGCTTTTTTCCTTACACAAACTTTAAAACTGCAGCCTCACACCACCTACATAAGATATGTCTTGACTATATTTCGCATATTTGGTGACTGCTGATATATCTGATTTTATGACTGTATTTTCAATGATTACATTTGTCTATTTGCTTTTCTCAACCCACTTTTCCTATACTGACTTTCAAGCTTGTATCTGCTCCAGAATCCAGTATCTGATTTATTCTTTTTTTTAACTTAGCCAAATTTTCCTCCATATGAATACCAGTTTATCTCTCATCACAACTAATGTTCCACAGCTTTAGGTAATCACCACATAATCTGCATTACCAGGTTCCTGGGCCCCTCATTCAACCAGGACTTTCCTGCCTTCTCTTGACTCCTTCAAACTTCATACTCCTGAGACCTCCCAGCTCAAATCTTTTAGTGTGACCATTTACAGTGTGGATATCAACAAATGGATATAAATCAGGGCTTGATTTATTGATTCCTCATTGCCTAGCATAAGAAAATGATAGGGAAAATATTAGTAATGCAGATTAAACATAAAAGTATGTTGTGTACATTTTTCCCTCAGAGAGCTACTTGTTGAACCTTTGCTGGCACACCAATGTGGCCGGCTAGGTTCAACCTCTTAAGTGATGGTTTTCTACTGTGGAGCATGACATTTTAGGCACTAAGGAAAGAATCATGGCAAGGGTTGGGGTCAGAATTTAAATATGACATACCCATTACTAAATAGATGTGAAAGAGTTTAATTGCATCAAGAAAGGAGCTAATTTTTGTACTGGCGGGAGTACATTGACCTTTTTGCCTTGACATCAAAATGGGTCAGCAGGAGAAAATGGAACTCTAAGGAAAGAGTCTCTAGCAGTAAGTGAAATGAATAACTATCTTAAGGTTTCTCTTTCACTTTGCTTCTTATTACTCTTAATTTCTTTGGGAAAACTTTTTAACATATACTTGTCTCAGTTAAATTAAGAGTAGGCTTTTTCTATATTTTGCTCAGAGTTCTCATAGAGAATAAATGTTGTCTGGTGGTGGTGGTAGGAAATAAAGGAAGAAATCTACCCTTTGAGGCTAAATGACTTCATCCTTCAGCGATAGAAGTTGTTGCCTGCCTCCCAGCATCATAGTCACATATTCATTTACACTAGTATATTATTCACACTAGAATAGGGACTCAAGATCAAATGACATGTTTGCTTCATAATTATATCAATAAATATTTATTTAGTCAATAAACATTTATTAAGCACTTAATATGTGCCAAATACTGTACTAAGCACTCTTGTGAATCAATTTGTGCTACTGCCTTGCAGACATTTTATATGAGTGACGCCAGTTTAAAATTAATCTGAAGGGATGTGTCTAGAAGGGATTGTGGGATAAGTGGTCCCAGCTTTAATTTGGTTGCGTTTATTGTGTAAGCAGTAGAGACATCAACTGACCAAGCTGCCTGTTTCTCTATCAGTAAGTATTTTCACAAGTTCTGGCCAAGTGAAAACTGGCCCAGTGCCTAGTGATACCTTAAAGAGAGTTGTAGTGATAGCTTTTAGAGCTATTTCAGTCCTTCTAAAACTTCTCACCTTCTCAGCCATGGAGCTGAGGTCAGCCCAAGACTGAACCATACTGGACTAGAACCACTTGGGCAACTTGAAATCAAACCTACAACCTAAAGCAGTTCAAGAATTTCCAGAACTAATCAGGAGTATAGGACGTGGTCACTGTGAGGTTGGAATACAGCAGGTGATATTGTGTCCCTTTAGATCTCATTATGATCATTCTGACATTTCTGACTCATTCCCACAAAAATGTGGAAATGTTGATTTCACCACCACATGTAGCCTGTCAGAAAACTGCAAACCTACCCTATGAACGCTGGGGGCAAGAGATACACCTTTGTTGCATATTAATATTTGTTGACTTGATTTTTTATTTGGAAATTTAACAAGGGCAAAAAAAAGCACACTAACTGCAATTATATTGATTATAACAATTATGGAATAACATATCACTTTATTCTTGTAGGTTTCAATGCTCCCAGTAATAGGAGTATTTGGATCATCTTTGAAGTTCTTTAAAGGACAATATTTCTCAGAGCTCATCTAATTCAGCTCCTTCACTTTATAGATAAAGGAAACTGAGACTTAGTAAAGTGAATTGCCTTGCTGTTTCATGTCCCTAATAAATATTTATTGAAGGCTTACTATGTGCAAATCACTCTTAGGTGCTTAGAGGACACGAAAAAAAATGATATAATCCCTTTGCAACAGTGTTCATCTCCCTCACTTTCTACCATGGATCATGCCTAGTAACCATCAAGCGACAATGTGGAAACTCCAAGGGACCTACTTCTTTTTTTTTTTAATTTTATTGACTTGTTTGTTTACTTTTAGGTTACAAGATTCAGTTCCAGAGTCACTTGAGTTTCAGATTTTTCTCCCCTTCCTCCCCTTCCCCTACCCTCACCATGGTGGCATACAATCATGTATAGCATCTGCAAACTCCTTCACATTGTACAATAGTCTGGTTGAATAGGTGGTATAGCCAATTGGAGTGAACAATGAGACTAGAGAAACAAAAGCCAAAAATTGAAAAGAATGATAGCATGCATTGCTTTAGTCTCCTTTTAAACTCTGATTTTTTCTGGATCTTTCTCTGAATGTAGACATCTCCTTCCATCCTGAGACTTGTAGAGTTGTCTTTTAACTGTGCGATGCTGAGAAGCGTCCAGTTTTTCAAAACTGGTCATCACACATATGATGTATCTGTGACTGTGTACAAATTTTTCCTGGTTCTGCTCTTCTCACTCAGCATCAATTCATATAAGCCTCTCCAGGTAAGTATGAAGTCAATCTCCTTCCCATTTCTTATAGCACAGTAATATTCCATCACATTCATATACCATAACTTGTTCAGCCATTCCCCAATTGATGGGCATCCCTTAAATTTCCAGTTTTTTGCCACCACAAAGAGAGCTGCAATAAATACTTTTGTACATATGGGACCCTTTCTCACTTCTGT
>CM053600.1:12100512-12117351 GCA_028646575.1 Pseudocheirus occidentalis | reverse complement strand
TTCATATCCTTTGACCACTTATCAATTGGGGAATGACTGGCATTCTTGTAAATTTTATTTAATTCCCTGTATATTTTAGAAATGAGGCCTTTATCAGAGACACTAATTGTAAATATTCTTTCCCAATTTCCCACTTCCAAGGGACCTGCTTCTAACCATATATGACCCAGTGCTGAGGATTTTACATTGTGTGATGATAAAGAGACTCACAATTGGCTGCTGAGCTAGAATTGAGTGGATATAGAAAAGGGGCCACTTGCCTCTCTTTTGCTTTCCAGTGATGAATTATTGGACTATTTTGAGCTGTTCCTGATAAGGGGAGGAGGGCACCTGTCCTGTCTCCTACTTAACCACTGTATCTCTGTTAAGTATCTGACCATCTATGTGTCTTAGTATTCTTTCCTGATCTGTGAGTGAGTATCCTGAAAAATAACCAGGTGAACTTGTGAATTCTGAAAGGTCCAAATGTCCTGGGTGGCCTAGCATAATGTTAACAGTGGTGACTATTGGCATGGCAGTGGCTGATGGGAGAGGAAGAATTAGAAACAATGGTCACCAAAAACAAAGGACTAGTCCAGTTCATCCACTTTGATGATGGTAGGTTTTCACCAGCTGTAGTAGAAGCAATATCCTAACCCATTCCTCCATGTAAGTTAAGCTAGTTTTTCCTTAAAAGGTATTGAGGTCATCCTTAGGCCTTGGTTAATTCAGGAAACTGGAAGCTCAGGATGTGAACATCACTTCCTCATTGCCCAAGTACAAAACAATCACAAGGAGTTCTAGGTTCTCTCTCTGGCACTTGGCCAATGAATAGTAATGGGAAGCTCAGTAAAAGAAGTTTCCCTCTGCTGAATCAACTCAGTCCTTGTTAAATATCTTTCTTTTGCTATGACTAAGTAGATCTCTTTTTGTAAACTTTTGAATGACCCAAGAGTGTCTCATTTTGTTCCAATATTGTGCCTAAAATACCAGGGAATTAGACTGAGTCAGATCCTATGTAGAATAGCAATGAAGTATTTGGACAGTTGAAAGGAAAAGATGAACTGTGAGGATGAATAATTATCAATTCTGCAAACTTTATTATGATCCAGTGAGGCTTGACAGTACCCTTCCAGTTAACTAATAATTATAAATTAAGTTACGGAATTCTATATAAACCATTCTGTTGATGTGCTCTGATTCCTTTTATGGTTATTGAATGGTATTTAATAACATATAGTCATAAATTTATGTTTAGAATAAATTGTCTTTTACCAGATTCATACTGTACTTTGAGTACTTTTTTCCTACTCCCCCCCTTTTTAGAGAACCCTTGAACTTGAGACAAAAAGTAAGGTAGGGTAGGAATTTAAGAAGTCAATGTAAAAAGGTAACCCAGTTTTCCTAATGCAAAATTGAGCTTGGATAAACTACAATGGATGGGTATCAGAAAGGGAATAATATAGATCTCCAGTCACTGTAGATACCAAATGAGCAGTACTTTAAAAAGAAACCAACAAAAAACCAATGTGACAATGACCAGAATCTTGAGAAGTGGTCATCCAACCCTAGCAGAAAGACCTCCAGGGAAGGGGAATTTATAGTCTCCCAGACAACACATTAGACTTTTGGTCAGAAATAATAGAATTGATTTGATTACTATGCCCAAAGCAATAGGTAAGAAAGGTTGAGGTGAGGAGGAAGACTAGGGAGTGAGTAGATGTCAAGATGGCCTGGGTATACAACTGAATGGAATATGAAATTGAATAATGGTCTGGAGTGAGGGGCTAACTAGATATAGAGAGATTATCTCACCGTTTATGCTAACTACCTATGTGACTTGTCATTTAAACAGGCCTCCATAGTTTCTTTATCTATAAAATGAGAAGGTTGGAATTTGTGGCTTCTGGGGTTCTTTCTAGCTCTTGAGCCTATGCCTATCATGTGCCTATGATCCTATGATCCAATCAAGACATCTGGGTCCTAGGGTGAGTCATCTAAAATTGAGTAGATTAGCTTCTCCAAGGATCTGGGCATGGATCCTATAGGGCCATATGACAGTCTTTCAAATATTTGAAAACAGTTGTCATGTCCTTCTAAGTCTTCTCTTCTGACAGGTTAAACAACCCTATTGTCTTCAGCTACTTCTCAAGGGCATGATGTCAAAGTCCTTCATTATACTGGTTGAGTTTCTCTGGATGCTCTCCAACTCATCAATGTCCTTCCTAAAATATGGCATTCTGAGATGAACACAGTTTTCCAGATAGGGTCAGATCCGGGCAGAGTATAACAGGACTATCACCTCCTAGTCCTAGATATTGCATTTCATAATGTAGTCTATAATCATATTAGCTTTTTTGGCTGTCATATCAATCTGCTGACTGAAGTCATAGTACACGAAAAGGGAAGATTTTTTAAAATTAGATTGTCTGCTGTCTGCATGCCTGCATTTTGTAGTAATGAATCTGGTTTTTAAAATACAAGTCTAATACTTCACATTTATCTCTATGAATTTCATTTTATTAAATTCAGACTCAAATTCTAGCCTATAAAGAACTTTTAAGATCTTGACTCCATCAACCAGTGTTTTAACTATTCTTCCCAGATTTCTATCATCTGGAGATATCCTCAGACTCAGGTTCAAGTCATGGGGACTCTTAATAGTAATTTAACAATTTGACTCATGTGGAATCACCAAATGTGACCTTCCTTTCCTGCCTCTCCCCCTCCTCCCTCTCCTCTCCCTCTCCTCTTCTCCCTCTTCCTCCCTCTCCCCCTTTCCCTCTCCCTCCCCAGCCCCTCCCTCTCCCCCTCTTCTCTCTCTCTCCCTCCTTCTCCCTCCCCTCCCCTCCCTCTCCCCCTTCTCCTCCCCTCCCTTTCTCCCTCTCCCTCTCCCCCTTCCCCTTCCCTTGTCTTATATTACCTCACACCAAGTACTATTCACTGCTCAACCAGTCTCAGATGCAGCTTTTAGATTGACTCTTTTCCATGTGATCACAAACTCAACAAAGGATTCTATTAATTACTCTTCTATCTTTTTTGGTGGTGGGCTAATATTTCTTCTGACTTCTGGGTTTTTTTTTTTTACAAATATGAAATGCAGACTAGGTGCCCTTCATAGCTTTGGTAAGAAAATTTTCTTCTCTAGTACTTCACTGAGAGTGACCCTCTCCAACCTTGCTGAGAAAAATTCTTCAGTCTCATGCATGCTTAATGTGCCTCTCTTCTCTCTGGAAAAAACATGTAGCACTCTTCTGGGTTATTCCCCCAAATTACACTGGTACTTGTATAGACTGGGTTCCTGGAGGTTGGCTGCTCTCTTGGCTTGTAGGGATAATTTATTAAGTGGTTACTCCTACTTCTATACCTTACAAACCCCCACCAGTGTGTTTTTCCATTAGCTTTTCTCAAAGGTATTTAGAGATTTCCTAAAGACCTTAGCTTTGAAGGGCCTAGGTCTTCCACTGCATCTAGAGTCATCTCCAGTTGTACTGATCTATATCTGACCACTGGACCCAGATGGCTCCAGAGGAGAAAGTGAGGCTGGTGATTTTGCACAGCCCTCCCTCACTTAAACCAATTCACTTGCATGTCATGCTATCACCTCCATAATATCATGGTACCCTTCCAGAATAAAGGACAAGTAACAACCCTGTGAGTAGTAGGAACTGCCCCACTGGGGACCCAACTGGAACTGGCCAGTTGGGCAATATAACTCTTTTCTTTTCCTTCCTTCCTTCCTTTTTCTTTTCTTCTTTCCTGACTGACTTAGAATGAATGTAAATAGAAATTATTTCTATCTTGGCCAGAAATCCTGAGGGTCTTCCCTTTTCAATTTGATTTTTTTCTGTACTAGGTTAAAGAGGCCATTCTTTGCCTCAGTTTTTAAAACCTAGCATTAATCACTGAATGGGTGTAGCCTCAGCAGCTGAGACCTGCTAAAGACCTCAGCTTTAAAAGGCCAAGGTTTTCCACCACATCTGGGGCCACCTCCAGTCATCCTGATATTTTTTCTGGCCACTGGACCCAGATGACTCTTGAGGAGAAAGTGAGGTTGGTGATTTTGTACAGCCCTCCCTCACTTAAATCCAATTCATTTGCATGTTATGGCATCACTTCTGTGATGTCATGGTCCCCTTCAAGAACAAAGGACAAATGACAGGCATAGAAAGAACAATAATTATACAACATTCCCTGAAAAAGCCTGAGGTGCACTGTCGTACAAATATATATAGGATCCATGGAAAAAGAGGGCTCTAACTTAGTGTACAATGATAGTTAGGCATCCATACAGGACACTCCTGTGGCAAAAGAGACTCAACTCCTCCTAACCTAAGTCCTGGAGGTCCTCTCGCACTTACAAAATCCTGCTGGGTTTCAAGGTCTGTTTCTCTCTAAGCTTGATTCCTGAGTGTCAGAAGTAATGCTTCTTGAAGCTGCCTCCCATATCAGCTGAAGGGTGTGTGTGCATGCACGCATGCATGTGTGTGTACATGCATGTGCACATGTGTGCATGTATCTACTGCTGCATATGTGTATCTTCTACCTTACAAAAAGAAAGGGAAGGGAGCTATACATAATGTATCCTCTAATCTAAGAAGCCACTAACTTTGATAAACATGTTATCTAGCCTTCTATCTAAGTCATTAATAAAAATGTGAAATTGATGGTGGCTCAGTAACCCTTTTCTTCAGGGAATTTTTGGTCTAGTAGAGAAGGTGAGATGTGCCCAAATAACTCTAGTGCAAGATAGAATGTGAAAGTGAAATAGAATCTTAGAATTGGGAAAAAGTTTAGTGGTCATCCAGTTCAGTCTGTACCTGGATAAGAATTCTCCAAAAATCATCAGTAAGTCTTTACCTGAAGACCTCCACTGATGAGGACTATACCACTAGGAGATCCCATTTTACTTTTAGACAGCTCTGTTACCATTGTCCCTTTACATTCAGCATTAACTCTTTATCTGGAAGTCTTCATTCACCACACTTACTTCTGTCCTGTGGGGCCAAGTAGGACAAACATAATTTCTCTACAAAGTGTTATGTTACTTCAGAAGAGGTCACTTCTGGAAGGAGTATAATTTTTTAAAAAATACATATGCCCCAAGCAGCTACGTGGTGCAGTGGATAGAGCATCAGCCCTGGAGTTGGGTGGACGTGAGTTCAAATTCAGCCTCAGACACTTAACTAGTTGTGTGACCTGTAAGTGTAAGCAAAGTGGGATTTTTTGTTGGTGTTGTTTTTTCCGGAGTTCAGTTTCTTAGGCTCAGGTTAAATTGTAAACATCTGAAGGATTAATTTCCTTTGGACCCTGATAATTCACAGTTGTGCTGAGTCGAGTAGGTTTAGGTACCTTTGCACTCTAGGGTAATCAGTGGTTGAGTCTTTGTTTTATATTCTGGGGAGTTGGCATTTTGCTTTGGGGGTTCGCTTATAAGAAGGATCTTCTGATTCCCTGGACGAGACTCTTGAGTATCTGTTTATTAAGAGCCCCTCAACTACTCAGAGGTTTGTACTCTCCGGATCTGGTGCTGTGTGTGGGTGGTTGTATTACTTTGTTCAGACAGTAGGAACTGTGCTAATTTCTCTGCTTGTATTTTTTACTTATCTGTAATTAAAGTGAGATTGTTGACCCCTTTAAGAGTTGTCTTTCCTTTAGCAAAACAGATCAAAGAGCCTGTGGTAGCTGGCCATCCTGGGTGTGCTAGGGTGCTTTTTAATACATGACCCTGGGCAAGTCACTTAACTCCAATTGTCTCCCCCACAAAAGAAAAAATATATAAGCTCTTTAGGTTGAGGTTTAGATGAAGTCTTTTCTCACGGTCCCTTTCTTTGTATCCCCAGCACTTAACACAGTAACTGGGACGTAGTAGGTACTTACTAAATGTTTATTGACTTTTTTCATTCGGAAATTGATGGTTTAATTTTGGATTAGGCATTATTGGCATCTGGGAGGAACTGGTAGTATTGCATTAGAATTGCTAAGGTAAGAAATGTACAAAATGTAAATGAAATTATGAAATGCCAAGGAATTCAAGTTAAGATTCAAGTGAATTATAATTCTGCTTTTTGGAAGTTGGATTACAAATTACAAGAGGAGGAAAAATCATTTTTGGAGTGTAGTCTGATTACTGCCTGGAGGGAATATTGGGTTCTTGAAGGTTATGCCAATATAATAAAAGCTCTGAATATCCTACCAAGCTGAAAAGTTTCTAAGTACCAGTTTATGTATAAATGTACAGTAGGTCAGATTATTTTTGGAGGATTGGACCAATTAAGTTCAGAAAGGCAGGCTAGTAAAGTGGTGATGTTCTTTTTTACTATAACACTTCTCAAAGACCATCTACTAAGCTATAGAATGATTGAAATATTTATTTACACCAGGATGAAAAAATTATAAATTATAAAAATAGGGGTGGCTAGGTGGCGCAGTGAATAGAGAGCACTGGCCCTGGAGTCAGGAAAACCTGAGTTAAAATGTGACCTCAGACACTTGACACACTTTGGGCAAGTCACTTAACCCCAATTGCCCTCCAAAAAAAAGCAAAAAAAATTATAAAAATGATAGATTCTTGAAGAACTGAAGTTTGAAATATAGTATCCACGTTCTGCCATATTCGGCAGCTAAGTGGTACAGTTTATAAGAGTGCTAGGTTTGAAGTCGGGAAGATTTTAATTCAGATCTGGTCTCAGATACTTATTAGCTGTGTGACCCTGGTCAAGTCACCTAAAATCTGTCTGCTTCAGTTTCCTCAACAGTAAAAAATGAGATAATATTTGTAAAATTCTTAGTATAGCGCTGGCACAGAGTTGACACTTAATGGATATCTTTTCCCTTTCCTTCTCTTAATTTTCCTCCTCCTTCTCCCTATATTTGTATACTTGTATCTTTATATACATCCCTTTTCTAAATTTTATTTCATTAAAGCTAGAAGGTACTTTCAGCATTACTCCACCAGGAGGAGCGCCAATGTGCCAATCTAGACAAAGCAGTCTTCTAAACCATCATAGAAAAGTGACTACAGACAGCATGGCCTGAGGGCTTATATACACTTATAAACTCATAGACCATAAATCATGGACTCAAAGGAACCTCAGAAGTCATTTAGTTTTTCCTTGTTGTTCCAACTGGAGTAATGTTTTTGCGTTAACCAGAGCAAAATCTTCCACAAAGGTCAACATAACAACAAAAACTTTCCATTCAAACATTGGCTTTTGCATAATAATAAACACCACTCTTCTTTTATTTCTTACAGAGCCTAAGCTGGATAAACTACATTAAAGGTCAATTTCCTTATACTTAAGATGAGGTCCAATGAGGTTGTGATTTGGCCAAGATCAGCCAGGAGACAAGTTAGTCATTGAGCCAGGTTCAAAACTCCATTTCTCTTAATTATTTCTCCAGTGGTCATTTTGTTCTATAACACTACTTTACATGTAACTGTACGACCATGGGCTAGTCACTTACCTTCTCTGACCCCAGATTATTCATCTAGAAAATGGGTTTAATAATACTGATACTCCTTCCCTACCTCACAGTGCTGTTGTGAGGAAATGTTTTGCAAACTTGAAGTGCTTTATAAATGTACATTATTAGTATCCTTCTATGTTCACAGCTACAAGAGATAAAAAGACTGGTGACCTTGTGAAGCCGTTGGGGTAGAGAGCTTCCCATTTAAAAAACTCCCTCCACCAATGCAATTTGGTACCTGTTCTGCCTTAGGTTCGCCTAGATCATGGAGTGTATAAATGACTTACTCAGGGTCATACAGCATGTGTCAGAGATAAGACTTGAACCCAGATCTTCTTGACCTGGAGGCCAGTTCTGAGTCCACTGTAGCACAATGCCTTTTAAATAGTCACAAATGAATTTTTAAAACTTTCAGTTTTGAACAGCAAAAAAAAAAATTCTCAATAGGTAGCCTTAAAACAATTTGTTATATAAATTAAAACAACCTCATGTCAACTTTAGTTAGGAATTTAGGGAACTGATAGGTCATTGAAACTGGGTACTTCATCTAGATCTGTGGGATAAGGAATTGAAGGAGTGTGAGTAGAAAAATGTGCAGGCGAGCACTTTCATATTTCTTTAAAAATATAAAAATGTATACTGTTATCCTGATTTTTTAAAAAAGTCAGTAACTCATTTCTCCTGCCCATTGCCTACCCTCTTCTCCTCTGGGTACCTCTAAGGAGCCAGATCCGGGGAGCCCTGCCATCCCGCAGCAGGGCTGAGAAAGTGTGGAAGCCCTGCTGTCCGCAAGCAGGGCTGAGAAAGAATCACCTACTCAGAGGTTGCTAGTGGGTGCATAAAGAGATGGAACTCCTGGAACCGTGAAAGTAGAGAGCTGATGTTTATTCTTCCAGGCACAAGCTTTATAGAGCCATAATCTTCCTCCCTAATTGTTTTCCCCTGAGGACATTGCACACTTCCTTCCCAGGCTATGGGTATAAATGCCTTGCTTATCTTGAGGACCTAATCCTCACACCTGTGTGTTTGAGCTCTTTCCTGGGGGACTGGGGACTGATACAGGCCCATTAGCAGGCCAAACACCTGAGAGGGCTTGTTCAGCCATCAGGGTCAGAGTCCCACTGGCCTGAGGTCCTCTACAGGTACCTAATTGTAATATACATCAGCAGATATGTGAATTTTGACCAATTTGACAGTTACTTAGTGCTTCATGATTCTGATGAATCTTTGATTCATCAAATATACTTACTTGTTAAGTATAGTCCTTACTGGTAAGCACTCTATAAATATATAGCACTTAATTCAAGGCTGTATGAACCTGATGAATCCATAATTCATCAAATGTGCTTCTATAGAACTACTCACTGGTAAGTAATGCTTCATGATTTTGATGAATTAGTGTTCTGTGGTCTTGTCAGTGAGTTCTCCTTCCATTGACAGAAGGAAATCTCTTTGTGACTTGTTTGGTATGACTGAGAATTGCTGTGACAAAAAAAGAAATAAATAAAAAGTCTACTAATAGATATGAATTTCTTCTTGTTATATATACCTGATTATAATGAATGGGGGAAAAAAAAAGCCCTGAGACCTGTGTCTCATTATTTCTGTGTAATGGGGCTGTACTTTATACCTCACAGTGGATTTGACAGTGTTTGGTTTTGTCTCCCTTTTTACAGGTTTCAAAAAAAATCTTCCTAATGTGACACTTAAAAAAGTTCAAGAGATATAATTTCTGGGTAATTAGTCATTTTACTAATGATGCCCTAGAATGCGGGTAGTTTTAATTTATAAGTAAAAGATAAATGAAATGTTAACTGTTAGGGATATATCAGGAAAGATATTCAAGTCCTAAGTTGCGGTTAGTGAAATTTTTCTGTTTAAGATAAAAATTTCCAGGACTGTAATTTACTATTGTATTGAGCTTTGATTATAAGGATAGTTGTCTGAATTGTCATGAGACCAATAGTAGAAAATGGTATGTGGGGCACCTGGAAACTGCTGAAGGTTTGTAACTGGGACAAGTTTTAGGGATGACCACGGAACAATCTAGGTAAGATCCTCCTAACTCTGTTTCCCTCTTGTGCTATTTCCTTTATGAAAAGGAAATTTCCACACTTGGTTAATCCTGAGCCTTGCTTTTGAAATCCTGTGACTTACATGACTGACTGTCACATATGACTCATGCATGGAATGAAACAGAGGTAAGGGAGTTTTCCCCACTGTCATGATATGTGACATTATTATAACTATGTCCTTCCCTTTATAGCAAATTTCTATAATCAAGAAGTTTTGTAACTTCTTGTAACTTTTGTAACTTTAGTAATTAATACTAAATCTATTAAATAATAGATTGATACTGGAACATCTCTGAGATACTATAATAGGATACAAGTATGAACATCTTACAGTTTTATGTGTATTTGTAGTCAAATTATAACGTATTATAAAATAATACCGTGATGTAATTGTATTATAAAAATAATATAAAACTATAGCCTCCTAAGGGGCAAATCATTCAACAAAGATGTAATGTAAATGTTTTCTAATTAAATGAAATGGAAAAATTTTAGAAAGCAACAGGACTAGACTGCTTTCTCCAAGAACTATATATGAAGTTCTATGATTAGCTTCCAAATTTATTTATCATGGAAATGTAAGTTTTAAGTATATTTTAGTAATAAATTCTCAAAATTGGTTTAAGGATTTTACATATAAATTATATTGATAATGATAAAGAAAGTGAAATTATTTTCCCATTTTTAAGGTAACTGATAATTTAAAAAAGCCAAAGAGCTCATTTTGTAGTCGGATCTTCATAAATTTTTAAAAGATTCTTCTATCAGGTAAAGGATTTAGCTGAGGATAGAAATAAGAAATGGTATATAAACTGAAATTCTTTGAAGTTTCAAAATTGGAGAACTGTCATAATTATCTTAGAACCTCTAGATTTGGAACCAGAGAAGCAGAGCCCTTATTAGAGCTGTCCTGAGAATAAAACCTGCTGTCCAAGAAAAGATATCTGGGACTCTAAATGAATATTGAGAATAGGTTACTAGGATAAAAGGGGACATGATGTCAGTTAATATTGGTGATAACTATTGTTTTGCTTTGCATGGCTTATATTTAAGTATTCTTGGTTGCCTTGGTGACATGTAAAATCTCCCTTCTCAGAACTAGTCCATTGTGAGACCTCTCAGTAGTTTGACATATACCTGACTTAATGTAATTGTGTGATTATGGGAACTGTGAGGAAACTTTATCACATTGTTTGAATCTAGCCCTGCATGACTGGGAAACTGGACCATCTCAATGCGCTGTTTAGAGATCTTAACCAAGGACCTATGTTATGCTGGACAGAAACTCAGATCCAAAGATTGACATAGATTTTTCTCACCTCTATGTCTTCTATGGGCTCCTACCAAGTCCTTCTGACTATTCCCACAGCTGTTGAACCAATGGGTGTGGACACTGGATCATCTGAAGAAAGCTCCTGCTCCTTGAATGGATGGCAGAACCCTCTGGGGACGTGAAGGTTTGTCTAGTATGGACCCAGAAGCAGCCGAAGTTCAGATGAGACTGTCCCAAGATTCTGGATGAGGGCTGAGTATACTCTCCTAGTTTTTTTCTTTTTTTTCTCTTCCCTTTTGTTATGTGCCCAATCACCAAAGCCCTGATTCAAGTGTATGTTGGCATTTTATCCCTCTGCATCCTTAGCCCCCTTCTCTTTTGGGCTGGCAAGCAAACAATGGCTAGCAATGATACACAGGACATACTTCTCTGATAGGTCTTCTCAAAGAACTAACCCCCTGGGCAATAACTTGTCCTGGCCCTACTGGACCCTTATGGCATCTTGGCTTATACCTACCTTTCCTTTACTGGCCAGAAGGGTAGGGGTTCTTTCAGACCCCCTCCCTTTGATCAAAGAGGGGAAATGTCAAGATATTGTAGGGCAAGCAAGCTGTGCCCTGAACTTGGCATAACAACAATCCTTTGTGCTCTCCTTCTGGATGATCTCAGCCACAGCAACATCCCAGAATTGTTTTATATAATTATTTTTTTACTTTCATTTTTTTCTTAAAAGTATGGAATGCTTCACACATTTGCATGTCAACCTTGCGCAGGGGCCATGCTAATTTTCTCTGTATCATTCCAATTTTTAGTATATGTGCTGTTGTAGCAAGCTGTACATAATTATTGTATTGCTTTGACCCGTACCAGGTGTACTTTTAACTCAGTGGTTCTCAACCTTCCTAATGCCGCGACCCTTTAATACAATTCCTCATGTTGTGGTGACCCCCAACCATACAGTTATTTTTGTTGCTACTTCATAACCGTAATTTTGCTACTGTTATGAATCGAACTGTAAATATCTGATATGTAGGATGTATTTAAATTGAACATAAGCCACAGGTTGAGAACCACTGTTTTTAACTCACACACTTGGCTATATCCATGTTCTGGTCATGAAGCCCTACTATGAATCAAACTTGTCTTATTTTTGCTGTTACTCATTGTCAGGACTACAGATGGACATGTCCTTGCTTGCAAGCCATTTCCCTCATTTTAAATTAAAGTTCTTTTGATTCCTAACTCTCCTGTCTCTAGTCTGCTCCTTTTGGCTTAGGCCATTCACAGGTTAGAGGCCAGTTCCAGCCAGCTGACAGAAATCTGATCTAATTGGGTGAAGAAACAATATCCAGAATGTTAATCTTATCCCCTATCAGCCCTTTCCTTGAGAGACTGGACAAGGAAATGGGACAGGGGAAAAAAAGCTTGGGTCTACCAAATTTTAATAATTGGCCATTAATATGAGAAAGAAATAATTATTTCTCTCACTAATATGTAGATTTTGCTAAATCACTTCCCTACTCAAGGACCTTCAGTGGCTTCCTTTTCCTTCTAGAATAAAGTATAAACCTGAAATTCAGTGCCCTCAACAATTTTGTTTCAACTTAACATGACAGTACTTCACATAATTCTCCTTGACACATTCTAGATTGAGTCAGACTGTACCGCAACATGTAGCTTTTTCTTGTTCTGTGCTCTTTTGCCTCTGGGCCCTAAAACAGGCCAATTGCTTCCTTGAAACTCCCTGTCCATGTCTCTCCCTGTTGAATTCCTTCTTTCTTCAACGCCCAGATGAAGAGGTACGGTGGTATAGTGAAAGAAAAAATCCTGGATCTGAATCCCAGGTCCTAATACAAGCCCTCACACATTATAGCTATCTTCAATGTTACTAGTTTAGGGGAAATAATTTTTAAGCTCAGCTGTGCTCCTGATTGCTGTTCATTAATAGGGAAATAGGGCCCCAGACTTAATTCCTTTCCCACCAGAATCTGGTTCCACAATAAACACACATAGCAAAACAACAAATAAACCTATTTCTCCAAACAGAAAACAGAAAGTATAAAAGAAAAAAAGCAAACAGAAAGTATACACTTGAGAATATGCCAGATAATAAAGAGTAAATGAGCTCTTCATTGGGAGTGAGATAACTCGGTTCAACTCAGAGAAAGAGTCTCAGATCTCAGCCAAGGGGAAATTCCCTTAAGTCTCTAGGAAGCCAGAGATAGGGATGTGATTGAGGTTGCCAATTCCTCTATATGTTGACTTCTTCCCAGAGTCTTTCTTTCCCTTAAGAGATCTGAAGAGAATCTAGAACCATTTGCCTTCTCTCTCAAATCTTTAAGCCAGAAGACTAAAATCTTTCTTCTCTCAAACTTTCATTAATTCCATCTCTCACACAGATGCAAAGCACACCAGTGAGGAGTCTTATGCAAATGCCTCTTTGAGCCCAGGGTTACACTTCAATGAATTTATGATGTCATCCACATCAGCCTTTTATCCAATGGTACTGAATGCAACTCTGGATGAAACCACCACATTACTGGTGTTGCAGATGCACAGTCAATCGGCAGCTTATATTTCCCCTGTTCTAAAACCCTGCTGCTTTTCCCCTTCTCTCCAAAATCAGGCATTAATGAAAACTTCTCTATACTGAATTGAGGGATGGTGGACTTACAATGAGGTATTATAGGAAGAGAATTTTAAAACAATTAATCTTGTCTCAGTTATAACTGTCATTTGCTTTGTTGTTAGTTATTACTTTATATTTACAATAGTGTAATTTTCATTAGCTGAGAGGCAACATGGTATAATGAAAAGGGAACTTTGAACTGTTAGATTAGGTCCTTGTTTTGGGCATGTGACCTTGGACAAGTGACCTTAGAGAAACTGTTTCTTTATCTGTGAAATGGGTAAAACAGCATCTCTTTTGCCTACCTCAGAACTGAAGTGATTAACTTCAGTTATATGAAAATGTTTTGAAACTACAAGCAGTATACCAAAGTAAAGAATTAATATTAATGTAGTGGGAACCTAAATGTCTGCTTTCCTCTCCTTAACATTATTCCACTGCTTCTTGTATGCAGTTAGACTGGGGAGTGCTTGGTTCCTGTGACTTATTTTAGTGGCAGTGGAAAGCAGTTCTGAGGGATTTACATAATTCTTATCCAATTCCCCTGGGAAAGATGTATGAGGCTTGAGAAACAATTGAGAAGAAACTGGAGTGATTTTTCTGCTTATGCACTTCCCAGGAACTGGGGAAAATGGATATTGCCCTGTGAATTCACCCTGTCTAGTCTCATTTGGCAATGAAAGGGGTTGAGATGTACTGTTGACTTCTGAATAAGCCTTTTTTGTGAGGCCAGAGGTCTACAAGGCATGAGAGTGCCTGTGCTAATCACTAGAGATAGAAAGAAAGGTGGGGTAGCTAGGTGGCACAGTGAATAGAACCAGGGGCCTGGAGTCATGAGAACCTGAGTTCAAATGTGACCTCAGATACTTGACACTTACTAGCTGTGTGACACTGGGCAAGTCACTTAACCCCGATTTCCTAACAAAAACAAACCCTCCCAAAATGGCGAAAACAGTCTCTAGTCTCATGGAGGTCACAATCTAAAGAAGAGAGCATGTAAATAACTTTTTACAAATAAGATACATGCAAGAATAATTGGAGATAATCAACATGGAGAAGATATTAGAATGAAAGGGGAACTGGGAAAGACTTGTTGCAAAAGGTGAGATATTGTGTTTGTCCTTCCTTCTAGAAGAGAACATCATCAGGGAAATGATGACATGACTTGCAGTTGACTTTGATTTGAGTGAGAGAGGGCTGTTCAAGGTCACCAGCCTCGCTTTCTCCTCCACAGCCATCTGGGTCCAGTGACCAGAGATTCATCGGGACAGCTGGAGATGGCTCAGGATGCAGCAGCAGACCCCTTGGCCCTTTTAGGCTAAGGTCTTTTCAGGTTCTCATTTGGAGTGAGGTAACACTCATTACGTGAACAGGCCTCTTAAAGGAGTGAGTCAAGAGATGGCCCCTTTAATTAGAAAAAGAAAAAAAATCAAGCTGGGAGGGGAAGACCCTCTGGGATGTTGTTCCAAAGAGAAAGTTGCCATTGACATTGACTCTGAAGCAGCAGAGCCCAAGCTGAGACTTGTGGGACTCCAGGAAAGCTAGGAGGCAGACTTGAGCAAGGAGAGAATTTCAGACATAGGGGATAGCTGGTGAAAATGCAGGAAGCTGGGAGATGGAATTTCCTGTGTAATGAAATGCAAGGAGGCTAATGTCACTGGAATTATAGAGGATGTTTATAGACTTGCCTGGTGTCCCACAGCTAGTATATGGAATTATAGAGGACTATTAGGGAAATAAGTTCCATGAGTTATCCATCCTTCTTATGGCAATATTTTCCCAAGAAACATTGGCCAACATTTTCTTAAGATGATGGTAATTTCCATGTTTATAAGCTTTCACTGCCTTCCCATTACCTCCTGATATACTTTCTGTAGCATAAAGTCTGCAAGCTTAACAATATTCCATGATCTGGCCCCAGTCTACCTTTCTATCCAAATGTAACACTAATGTTCTACCTATGTCTTATATTGCAGCAAAACTATATATCCTGCTGTCATCAGGACTACTCCATATTCTCCATACTTTGTGCCAATTCTCTCTGCCTGGAATATATTTCATCTTCATATCTGTTAGTTGAAAGGATATTCACCTTTCAAGGCTGAAGTTACATATCACTTCCTTTCTTGATCTTCCAAACTAGATATGTTTCCCTCCACTGAACCCCCAAAGCTCTTTCTACCTTTCTGAAGACATTTATCACTTTCTGCCTTTTATTCTAGTCCTGGGGCACTTTTGTTATACTCACTATTAGAACATAAGTTCCACAAGGCCAGCATTGAGTCTTACTTATCTTTGTATCCCCCAACAATGCCTGTCATAATGCCTTTTATTTTAGAAGTCAACCTTTGTAGAAAATGAGACAAAGAGACATCAAGGGATAGTCTTTTTTTTTTTGGAGGAAGGAAGGCAGGGCAATTGGGGTTAAGTGACTTGCCCAAGGTCACACAGCTAGTAAGTGTTAAGTGTCTGAGGCTAGCTTTGAACTCAGGTCCTCCTGACTCCAGGGCTGGTGCTCCATTCACTGCACCACCTAGCCATCCCCAATCAACAGATAGTGTTAAAGAATTTAGAGGTGGAGAATATCTAGTACAATATTCTATACAACACAGAAGTCCTTTCTATTGAGTCTCTGAGAATTAATCATCCTTCTTGTGTTAGAATACCCATTAGAGACATGAAATACACTTATTTCCCCCCCCCCCAGAGGCAGCACATTAATAATCTGAAAAATAGAAATTCTTCATTCACTTGATTTTTCTAGTGCACATAGTTATGCTAAACTTTCTTTTTGGTTATTATGGAGGCTCTGCAGTGTTTCAGGGTTTGATGTAAACAACATACTATCAGTTGCAAATGGAAGCTCCTGAAAGACCTCCCCATACGCAAGGAATTCCTCTTCCATTTCGAATCTGTGTTGGACAGTAGCAAATGTCTTTGGCTGCTCTGTGAGTCCTTGTTTTATGCTTTACTTGATATTAATCATAAGAGAGAAATAAAAGTTATCTTTACTCATCTATTTTATTGAATCTTGTATGATTTTAGCAGACACATGAGATACCTTTCAAAGAAGAGATTTTGAGGCAGTATTTTGATCTGCCTCAAAACAAGAAAGGAATCTGTCTAGTCTGATTCCACTGGACAGCTCCTCATATTGAAGTACTGAGTTCTTTTTCACTGGAGGTCTTCAAATGAAGTTGATTGTTAAGAGATATTACAGGGGGCGGAGCCAAGATGGCGGCGTAGAAGCAGCAAAGCACCGCAGCTCCCACACAAACACGCTAAAAAACTCATAAAATGGGACGCTAAACAGATTTTCAAGCTCCAAAACTCTCCAAAAGACAGAAAGCACTACGGGCAGCGCAGCAGGCGGGGCTCTTCGCAGCAGTCTGGGACCCGTGGCTGAAACCCCG
>CM053600.1:12030291-12100012 GCA_028646575.1 Pseudocheirus occidentalis | reverse complement strand
GTGTTTGGGGTCCCATCGCCAATTTCTGCAGTTTCCTCCTAATATCTGGGGCAGACTGAGTAATGAAATACATGTTAAGAATTGCTGCCCCTTCTGTAGAATCAGGATCTAAATTTGTATACCTTTTAATAGCTTCTACCAGTCTATCTAGGAAAAGGGCAGGGTTTTCTTCATTTGTCTGGGATATTTCTTTAATCTTCTGAAAATGTACCTGCTTCTGAAAGGCATTTTTGAGTCCTTCCAATAGACAAAGAACCATATGGTCTCTCTTCTCTCTATCCTCTCGGGTCTGATAATCCCATCCTGGGAACAGCAACTGTTGCTGGGGGTATTTTCTGGGTCATTGCTAGCCAAACGATCCCCAAATTTTTGGGCTTGTTCCCAGATTCTCCTTCTCTCCTCAGTGGAACAACAGGTAGAGAAGAGGATATGCAAATCACCCCAAGAAAACTCAAATTGTAGGGTTAAGTCCTGAAAGCCTTCAGTAAACTTTGTGGGGTTTTCAGAGAACTTACCCAGCTTCTCTTTAATTTGGTTGAGATCAGAAATGGAGAATGGGACGTGCATTCTAGTTGTCCCACCACCCAAGAGAGCATCTTCCCTTAAGGGAAAAAGTCCTAAAGGTGCTGTGGGAACAGAGGCTTGGAAAGGAAGACTGGAAGTCCTACTTCCTATGAGAGAGTGACCTGGGGGTGCTGGCTGGACTGGATCAGCTGGCTGACAAGGGGGAAGGTCAGCTGGCACCTGAGGAGGGGAAGGGGTCAGAAGAGAAGTTACCCCTGGTGTTGCTGTGGGGGTAGGGCCTGAGGCATGAGTGGTTGTTCCCTCAGGGAGAAGGGCTACAGATGAAGGCACTTTAGCAAGGCCAGTGGCTGGGACCTGAGTAGGAGTTCCTGATGGGGGAGGGGCTCATTTAATTGGTCCCCATTGCCCCTTTGTGGAGAGGCACTAGCTTCAAACAAATCACACTCTTTCCTGAGAACTTTGTTCTGAGACAGTTCAATAAAGGCTAGCAAATAGGCAGCTTCCACCCATTTTTCTTCTCTGCGATAGTATGATTCTAACTGCAAGAGAGTATTGTCTTTTAAAGTCCCCAAAACAGGCCACGATTCATGGTTTTCTAGACAATAGCTAGACCAAAAAGTGTTGCAAAAAAACACTAGTTTTTCCTTTTTAAGGTATCCAGAGAAACTAAATTTCTCCCAGTGTTTTAGAAGACAACCCAAAGGCGAACTTTTGGGAGCCACAGGTAAAGGGTCTTTAAATCCCTTCCACCATAAAAGAAGGTTTGCAAGTAAGCCTCGAAAAACAAATAAAACAAAATAAGACAAGTTCCCCAGCACTAAGAGAATTGTAAGAATCTGGCTCATATTTCCAGAAGAGGCATCTGTCCTTGTCCTCCATTCTTCAGAAGCTGAGCACATGTCCATTTTCTCCAACATGAGTACCTAGCTGTCTGACCTAATGGGACCTGAGAGGTCAGGCCCACAAAAACAAAGCACAAAAAAACACATACACACACAAAACGCACCAAAATACCCCACACCTCCAAGCTACTTGGAGGACAAGAAAGCAATAGGGAAAAAGAGAGGCTTACATACCTTCCAGTGCCGGCTGGAGAAGAGCTTGAGATTAGCAGTATTTCCCAGTGTCAGGGAACCATAAAAATGAACCAAACACACCAAAAACCTAAAACGCACCAAAATGTGTTGTGTGCAACACATAGTGTGTTATATAATTGCCTCTTTGTACATGCTCAAGTTAATATAGTTGTATATTTCTTAGGCAGTAGATGAGTTCTGAGAAGTAACATATAAAATTAATTTTTGTGTGGGGTACAGGGACCCCAAAAATACCCTCCCCAAGAAAAATCAAGTCAGAGGCATCTTGAGGAAGGAACAGGAAGATTTATTCTCTTCTCCTGCAGGAAGAAGGCAGTCCAGGGACGAGGAAAGGAGGCATGTTACAAAAGACAGAACAAGAATTTATACCCTGAGGTGGTAAGCCCTCTCCTCCTGGCTGTCCCTTCTCCCATTGGCTAGGAGGTGGGCTCTCAGTCTTGGCATGAAATCTAACCCAATGGCAGATAACAAAGAAGCCTGCCACTATCTCCTATTGGCAGGGAGATGGGATAGGAAGCCAAGGTATTATCCATGGCCCTATTTGGTAAATGCCAAAGCAAGGGAGGGAAAGAGGTCACAAGCAAGGATGGAGGTAAAAACTCCTGAAAGGGGCCTAATGCTAACCACAACAAGGGAAGGCTGTGTAAACCCAGGACTCGGGTCTGTCCAGTCTTACCAAAGTCTACCTCTGGTTTCCAGATGGTTTCTCTCCCTTCTCATTCTGAGGAGTCTTCACAGAGGGTGCAGAGAGTGTTCCTCACTCAATTTTCAAGATTTAAATGATCTTAAAGGGACTAGTATAATTTGCTCTTGAAGAATCTTAGGATAACACTTTTGGGGAATTAAAGAATTTAACAAGTATTTTACTAATCCTTGTTATGGGCAAAGCACTATGAAGTCTGATGCAAAATCACCAAAGTTATTCATTATCATTGCTTTCATTGAGTTTATATACTACTTGTCTGGCCTTGTGAAAGTCCCTTCACTTTTCTAGGCTTTACTTTCTTTCTCTGAAAAGTGAGGGGGTTTAACTAGATGGTTTTGAAAGCTCCTTTTATGACAAAATCTATGATTTTATGAATTATATGTAGTGTTACAGAATATTCAATTTAAGTTTAGCAAGGAAGAAAATTCATTGAAGGAGACAAAGAAGCAGAAGAACCAGTAAAGGGTGGTGTCGTGGAAGCCAAGAGAGGAGAGAATACCGAAAAAGTACTGAAAAATTCACTCATTTGATCCTTATGTGAGGGTCTGTCTCTTACATATGTAGATATATATTGGGGCAGAACAAGACTACTTGTGAAAGAAAAACCGAGAAGATCAACTTGAATAGAAATATTAGTCTCCTAGATAAAATGTTGAAGAGAGATGAACTGGTCTGAGCATGACAGAGCTGTACTTCAGATAAACATATTAAGTACTGTTGTACCAAGGAGATATGGTGGCTTCAGGGCATTGGCGTCTATTAATTCATTTGAATGTGACAGTTTTTTAGAGTTTTGAAAATTATGACTGAGAAATTGTAAATGAAAATTTTTTTGGAGACTAGGACTAAATCATGGGAAGGTTTTTAAAGCACAAAAATAGGCAATTGCTGAGTTTCACAACGTTAAGTTAGAGGTAGGTCACTGCTTATAATGAGACATTATTTGGTGGATTAGAAACTCCAAAAGAAGCAATAGAAAGAAACTTGCAGAAAAAGAGTGGAAAAGAAGAAGGTGAAGGTACAGGAGGAATTGGAGACAGAAGGCATAGGAGGTGACAAGAAAAGCTTCTTATAGAAGACAATATGTAAGCTGCCAGGAGCTGAGATGATAGGAAGGCTTTGCAGCTGTTTTGTGTGCCAAATAGAAGATAGGCATTACTTTGTTGAGAGCTGACTGGATCATTGGATAAATGCACAATTATGTTGCTGTTTGAACAGCTATGGAGTTTTTTGCTTTCTAACACCATCTGCAGCCAGAAAGTGGGGAAGTCTTCCAGGGTATATGCCTGTGAGTGAGAGAACAGTAATAGAGGGGAAAGACAGGTTTTGCATCTGCTTTGGGGGGAAAATAGGCTTCCTTTTTCTGAGAGCTAATTAGACAAAGCAGAATCCTTGCTATTTACAAATTTAAGGAAAATGGGAGTTCTCTGTCTAAAGGGAACTACTTGTCACAGAAAGAGTATAACACTTCTCAGCATCCTGCCAAGGGTGGCTGTGTGCCGAAAGAGTTTATCATTGATACAGCGGTCTAAGAGAGTAGCAGAGAAACAGCTTTATCTGGCAAGAAAGCTGCAGGGACTAGAGGGGAACAGATAGCAGTGAAGCAATGTCATGTAGCAGGTGATACATGCTGTAAATTGTTGTCTGAAAGACCTAGGACATAAAGAGTTGTGAGTTGTCCTGGGTACATGTTTTACAGAGTCGTGCTAGGTTTCTGTGTGTGCACATTCTCCTCTATGGATACTGTGTTCATTAGTGGGAGAATATGACCCTTACAGCTCTTGCCTTCCATTGAGTAAATGTCATGATTCTTCTAATTAGCAAATGTTATGGTTATTATTGCTTTTGCCTTATCAGTTAGTGTTTTATATTTGTGTTTATGGTGACTGGTTTGATGTATTTAGGAAGCACAATAGTAAGGCCTCAAGTGATATAATAGTTAAAAGTAGGAATGCATCATTTTGACAAAGAGAGAGGGAGAGAGAGACAGAGAGAGAGAAAATAATGAATTATAGTGTGTGATATAGTTCTCAAAACTTCAAATTTGCCAGCGTGAGTACAGGCTGGGTAAGCAAGACAGCTCAGAGATTGAGTAGATGTCCACATTATACCCTCAGGGAATATTATCTATTTGGGTGGATTCAAGGCAATTACCTTGGAATACTTGTATATACCCAAGAATTATAAAAATCTCAAAGATATAATTTATATGAAACTAGGGTAATAAAGTGGATCTATCCATACTAGATCTAAAACTGTTACTATGAAGTAGTAAGTGGCTGCCTGGTGGTGCCTTGGATAGAAGCAGGACATGAAGGCAGCAAGACTTGAGTTCAAAGTTGGTCTCAGACACTATGTGTGATCCTGGGCAAGTCATTTAACTTCTATCTATACCTCAGTTTCCTCACTGATAAAATTTGAATAATAATAGCACCTACCTTCCAGGGTTTTTATGAGGGTAAAGAGCACTTCGCAAACCTTAAAGTACTATATCAACGCTAAATGTTAATCATTAAGACAATTTGGTGCCAGTTTAAAAAAGAAAGGTTAATCAGTGGAACAGAATATATATATATACAATATATAGAAGCAAATAAACAATAACAGTGTTTTAATAAACTCAGGGTCATCAGTTACTGGGATAGGAATCACCATTTGACAAATATTGGTAGGAAAAGGACAGACATCTGGAAAAAATGAAATTTATGCTTAATACCTCATACAATATACCAGGGTAAGCTACAAATGGATATTTGACTTGGATATAAAAAGCCAGATTAGAAACAAATTAGAGGAGCAAGGAAGAAATTACTTCTTTCGCCTATGACTAGGAAAAGAGTTTATGATTGAACAGGTGATAGAAGGAATCATATAAGATGAAGTGGTTAACAATTATATATATTTAAATGTTTTTACACAAGTAAATCTAATGTTCATATTGCAAAAATTTGATAGAAAACAGGTAGCCAGAGAAAAAAATTGCAACAAGTTTCTCTGATAAAGGTCTTGTCTCCAAGGTATATAAAAAAATTAATTCAAATACATAGGAATAAGAGCCATTCTCCAAAATATAAATGGTTAAAAGGATAGGAAGAAGCCATTTTCAAAGGAAGAAAGCCAAGTTATAAACCATCATATGAAAATATGCTCTAAATAAGTAATAATTAGGGGCGGCTAGGTGGCGCAGTGAATAGAGCACCGGCCCTGGAGTCAGGAGTACCTGAGTTCAAATCCGGCCTCAGACACTTAATACAAAAAAACTAGCCATGTGACCTTGGGCAAGTCACTTAACCCCAACTGCCCTCCAAAAAGCAAAAAAAAAAAAAAAAACAAAAATAAGTAATAATTAGAGAAGCACAAATTAAAGCAACTTTGAGGTATTATATATTCATGTGGAATGAGACTGGCAAAGATGACAAAAGAGGAAAATGACAAATGTTGGAGGGGATGTGGGAAAATAGGCATATAGTATACTGTTGGTAGAGCTGTGAGTTAGCCTAACCATTTTGGAATGCAATTTGGAACTATGGCCAGAAAGTTATTAAACTGTGCTTTGATCCGGTCATACCACTGTTAGGTCTACATCTCAAAGAAGTCAATGGAAGAGGAAAATTTTATATATAATGCGTATGTATATGTATGTATGTATACAAATTTATAGCAGTTTTTTGTGGTAGACAAAAAATGGAAACTAAGGGGAATTCTTATTGTGAAATGACTAAAGAAATTGTGGTATGTAGATATAATAGAATATTATTTCACCATTATATGATGAAATAGACAAATTCAGAGAAAACTGGGAAGACTTATGAATGGATGCAGAGCTAAGTGAGTAGATGTAGGAAGAGCAATTTATACAATGATGACAACATTATAGAGAAAGTTAACTCTAAAAGATTTTAATATTCTGATCATCACAAGTCCAAAAGAATGAAGATGAAATAGATTCCTCCTAATACAGGTGATGAATTTAAAATGCAGAAAGATAAACACATTTTCATACATGTATAATATGGAAATTTGTTTACATAGTCATATATAAACATATAACATGTAAACATGTAAACATAGTCTATGACTATGTAGATATGAATTAAAGGATTTGTTTTTCATATTAAAATAATGCTCAGTGGGAGTGGTGGTAGGAGGGACAGATTAATGAAAAAAAGCTTGTTACTTAAAAAAGAAAAATAATAAACCCATCAGTACTAAGATTCATTGCAGCTGACTGTATTCTACTTGTAATGTTGGTAGGTAGTATCTTTATACCCAATTACCTACCACTTGAGTGTCTATTTAGTTATGTTTATTAATTGTCTACTATATGGTAGGCACTAGGGATATGTTTATAGTGCCTGATATTATTGGGAGATATAGATTAGAGAGACATCAGAGAGGAACATCTATCACCATTCTCATGTTTCTTCTTGTTTTGCCCTTAGTAAAGGCTTCTGGTTTATCATTGTGTTGTTCCTTGCAACTTGCAAATGCTCCTTGCATTTGACCAGGAGAAGAGAGATTCACAAAAACTGGTCATTCTTTTCTTTTAATAAATTAATTTATTTTTAGTTTTCAGCCTTCACTTCCATAAGTTTTAAATTTTTTCTACCTCACATTCCTTCTCCCTCCCCAAAATGGCATGCAGTCTGATATAGGCTCTACATGTACATTCCTACTAAACATGTTTTCACATTAGTCATGTTATATAGAAGAATTGGAACGGGGAGGAACCATGAGGAAGAAAAAACTAAACTAAATTACACACAAAAAGAGAGCAAATAGTATGCTTCAATCTACATTCAGACTCCATATTTCTTTCTCTGGATGTGGATGTTTTTGGAGCGGTTTTAGGTCCTTGTATTGCTGAGAAGGGCTAAGTCTATCAAAGTCCATCATGGCATAACTTGGCTGTTACTCTGTACAATGTTGTCTTGGTTCTGCTCACTTCACTCAGCATCAAAAACTGGGCATTCTTGATGGGGAGGGAATCTGGCTATAAAGCCAGTTGTAACTGCTGTATCCTGTACTGGGCTTGATGAAGAACAATTTTGGGACAGATTTTAGAAAGCTTCAGGTGGAACAAAGAAAAGACCTGAGTATTGTGGTGACTGAAGCTAGATTGGCTTGGGAGACAAGCCAGTCTTTCTGCCATGCCTTGGTGTTAGACCTGGTTCTCATTATTCAGATTCTTCTAACAATCCTTCTTTGGAAAATAAAAGCATTTTTTTCTGCCTTCCTTTTAGAATGGAAGCTCCTTGAGGGCAGGGCTTGTTTCATTTATTGTTATGTTATCTTCTGTGTGTAGCACAGTGCATGGCACATTGTAGGGGCTTAATAAACGCTGCTTTTTTTGTTGATTGATTTAATTTTGCTATGTGACTAAAAAAAATCATGGTGTTTCAATAAATCATTAGCTCACTAAAAGTAAATTGTTTATGGAAAAGATTATTTGTCTGAGAGTGGGGGGACTCAGTTGTGGAAGATTTCAATAATTCTTAAATCTGAGTGATTTTCATCTTGTTTCTTACTTTAATTTTGATTTTGGCCAGCATTGTGTTAAGAACCACGCAAATGCTGAGTGGTGGAGATTATCTGAGTTTGTGGGCTGTACGTTCTGGCCATTCTCGGAGATACCCCTACCTTTGGGAAAGCTATCACCTGTGCACTGAATACATTTGTTCTCTTGCCACCTCATTCCCTCAAACCCCATCCCCCCATTTTAATGGTACCACACAAAGTATACACCATCCTCCCTTGCCCGATGCTTGCTCAACACCCTAATATTTTCTGTAGCTCGTTAATGTATGCAAATCCATAAATTATTTCACTTCTTCCTTACAATACTGTGAAGAAGGGGCTATTATTCCCATTTTACAGATGAGGAATCAGAAGCAGAGACTCTGGCTTTCCTAGGGTCACACAGCCAGTTTCTGAGGAAGGATTAGAACTCAGATCTTCCCAGTTCTGTCACTCTACCACTACTATTACACACTACACCATGGTATTATTTAATAAATTGACTGCGTGTTTTTTTCTGTAAGTTGGAGAAAACAGAGAAAGAGCTAGTTATAGGCATCTATTACTCCATGGCATTGGGGAACCTACCAAATGGGAATCTGGTTTGTACAACTGTCACACAATAACGGATGTAACACAAACCCTTCTCTCAAGAAGACTGCAACTTAATGTGCACAATAACTATGACACAAGTATGTCATAAAAGCAAAGGGCAGGTCCAAGACAAGTGCCCGAAGAAATTTAGTAAAGTTAAAGCATTTGTGACTAACGTTTGGGTGGGGAGGAAGAGGGAAGGCTTCGGCAACATTTCATGGAGAAGGTTGCATTTGAGTTGGGTCTCAAAGTATGGGAAGGCTTTCATCCTGTGTGTATGTGGGGGGGTGGCAGGGGGAGGGGGGCTGCGTGTGGAAAATTCAAGTCTAGTTATCAGTACAAAGAGGAGTATAGAGGCAGGAACATACAAATGTGTTCTTGTATAAAGTTAGCAATTTTCCCCAATTTGTCCTTCGGAAAAATTTGACGGCCATTTTCATGTACTGGATTAATTTAAAATACGAGTTTATCTGGACGGTTTTTCCTAGGGTACACCTGTTGGCTATGGACCTGCGGGGACAATGTTTTCACGGAGTCCTAAGACTTTCTTTCTCTTCGTGCCGATTTCACGGAGCTGTCATCGGAGCACATTTCAAAGCTCTTTACTGTGTACCCCTGGAGCCGTAAGTCCTGAAGATCGCGGCATCCCCTGCGTCTCTAGCGTCCTCAGAGGAATGCACGAGCTTCTCTAATGCAATGAATATTTGATTCAGAGACTACGTGCAAAGCACGGGAGATACAAAGGCAAACCCTACGGCCCCGGGGCATTCCTCTCCTCCACTGCACCGCCTCCTGCTTCTCCATTCAGCCTCCGACTGGTCTATTTTTTCTTTCCTCCCGGCTTCCATCCCGTCTGTGCCTCCAGCATCTTTCAGCCGCTCTCCTCTCCTCCCCCACTCCTGTCGCCTGCACAGAAGCAGGCAGCCGTTGTCTTTTTCAAGGGCTCAGAGCTTCCCTTTCCTCCAGCACCAGCAGCAGGCGGCGGCCTGGGTGGGCGCGTGGGCCTCAGCTCGTAGGGAGAAGGAGGGGCGGCGATGACGGAACAGGGCAGGGAGACTAGGGATGCAGCGGGCAGGGCGGAGGCGGAAGTCCCTCCTCCCGGAGCCTGCCAATGGGTTGGGCCGAGGCCGAGGCCGCGGGTGACACCAGGGAGGAGGAGGAGGAAGAGGATGATAGAGTGGAGTCGGAGGGAGGGAGGCAGGGAGGGAGGGGGGAAACGGTGGCTGCGATTGGCTGCGCCCGTGGAGGTCTCTTCGCGCTGATTGGCTGGGTCGTGGGGAGGAGGCCGCCCTTCGCAGCGCGACCCTCCCCCTTCCCTGGGCCGCTGGGGGGGGGACGGGATCGGTCAGAGTAAGGCTGGGCCCCGGTTGCCTGCGGGAAGTGGAAGGGGAAGGCCGGTAGCGGCGGCGGCGGCGGCGGCTTCCTTGTGACCGCAATCGGGAGCCCCGAGCTAACCGAGGCGGCCGGGAGTGAGTCGGCGGCCGCGGCTGTCCTGCACTGGAGCGGGGCCGGCGGGCTGACGGTGAGGAGAGAGAGGCTTCCCCGCCTCGGGTCCCTCCGGGGGTGGGAGGACGAGCCTCGCCGGCGGGGCCCGGAGGCTGTTGGGGGCTTCGTTAATCGGGGACGGGGGCGACGGCGGCGGCGGCGGCCGCTCCGCTGCCTTTGTGGGTCAGTCACCGGGCCGCAGCTGTTTCCCCCGGGGGCCGGGCCTTGCGCCTCCGGGGTGGGACCGAGGCGGGCCGGCTGAGCTCGGGGGTAAACATGTTTGGTTCCGTGGGGGCGAGGTTGGCGCTGCGGGCACCATCCCCAGCCTCGGCCGCCCCTGCCAGTCAGTGCTCCGCCCTTTGCTGCCGGGGCGACCGGCGAGCCGGTCAGCCCCGGGGCTCTGCTGCTGCTGTGCGCGCGCGCCTGTGTGTGTGTGTGCAAATGTGTGTGTGTGTGTGTGTGTGTGTGTGTGCAAATGTGTGTGCACAGGCCGGCTGCCCTCCTGTCCTCCTGCCCTCCAGGAGCTCTGGGGATCAGTTACACAGAGGAGACTGCACCCGAGATCTCGAGCCTGGCTGGGCTTGCTTTCTTGCGTGCGTGTGTATGTGTATGTGTGTGTGTCTCTATGTGTGTGCGTGTCTCGATGTGTGTGCGTATGTGCGTGCGCCCTGCGTCCTTCCATGGTGGTTACCGGTCTGGATAGATAATCCGTGATCAATTATTTATTTCATGCACCATTTACGGGTCTGAGGGAATGGCAGCAGAGCCCTTGATGGAGTCATTTGTCACAGAAATGATGCTCCCTATTTTGTTTTTGGGGTTACAATTTGGACCTGGAGGAGAGGGTAGGTAGGTGCTGGTGACATGGCTGTGGATTTTCATAATCTCGGACACCGCGTCTGCACCGCCTGTAATGTAGGTAGACCTGAAGAATCTTAATGTTATGAATCCCATTTTTAGAAAAAGGAATCGTTTTTGCTTAATTAACCTTGTATCTTGCCCTTTCAGTATAACTGTGTGTACGTATGTATGTGTAAATATGTGTAGTATATATAGAAATGTGTATATACAAGGGATCCCCAAAGTCTTGAAGTTTGACAGCTTAAAATTGCACCAAGACTTTTTGCACACGTGTGTGCATGTGTGTATGCATATATGTGCACACCTTAAGATAGCTGTCCTTTACTCCTAGGTCCCAGAGCCAGGAGGGGCTCCTGCATAGAAGATGTCTTCTGAATCCTTCTGTTTGGCTGCCCAGTCTCGGTTTGACTCCAAGTGGTTGAAAACAGATTTACAGGTAAGAGTCTCATGTCAGGTGTTTGCTTTTTTCATGTTGTGATTCCACCTCGAGGATAATCTTAACTAAATTGTGGTGGGTCCTTCACCTCGGCTTGTAGTATTCAGTTTATGTTTTATGTTGACTTGAGTGGAGAAAAATTCGATTTCTGTAATGAAGACATTTAAATTAGGTGACCTATAGATGGGTAATAATCAGAGATTTGCGATCACTAATGGAATGGAGGAATTTTTGGACTGTAGTTGAAGATTAAAGTTCATATTAATATTTTGTGAGCCAGTTTGATTTACCTTTAGATGGGCATATATGATTTCTTGGTAATTCTGTTTGCCTTCCTCCTTCCTTTCCCTTCCCCATTCCATAGGGAGTTTTAGTAGTTACTTGTAATGATTTATTATGCATACAAGTAAACAAACTTATTTAATTGCATTACTATTTAGCTGATTGAGAAATGGGCTTTGGTTAAATGGAACTGTGTTTTTTTTTTTTATTTCAAAGTGACCATCATCATTTAAAAGAAATATTTTTCTCTTTGGGAAACAGTGCTTGCAGATCAGGTTTGCATCATTTACATAATCGCAGTCTATTTAAAAAAATAGTATTGTGGCACTGTCTTAAGATTGCCTTTTAAATTTCCAAAGTGGAGTAAACTTTACAGAAAACACATCTTCATAGCTGCTTCTCATTTAAACAAACATTTTCTAAGCAATAATTTTAATACATAAGACATTTCTAAACAAAAACTTAAAATACTGTAGCCCTTATTTTGTTTGAGATGTTTAATATTTATAAAAGGAGCTGTTATTCTAAATGTTTTTAGAGTTACCTGCCTTTTATTTTTAGAATATATTTTGTTTTGATTGTCAGAGATATGTTAATGAATGAAAGTCATGCAAAGTGTCAGGTAGGTTTTGTTTGGTAGATTCTTCTTCTTGTCCCATGTTGAGTATGGGCAGATTGTAGATATGTAAGTATTTTGGAAATGTTGTGGATTATATATAAACTGTTGACACAGATATCAGCTAGAACCAAGAGTAGAGAATTGGCTATGGAATAGGATGGATTAATTTAGTCCCTTTTTTGAGATTTATGTCATGATGGTCTACCCCTTGTTTGTCCTAAATCTTCATCAAGCATAACTGTTTTCTGAATTGCCACAGTTTTGTGTTTGGTGTTAATATATTTGAAGTAATTCTAATTATTACTTAACAAGAAACTTTTAGCAGAATGAAGAGCTTTTTGGCTAAAAAAATGGAAATATTTCTGAGATTTCTTTTTTAGAAAGTATATATGAATCTTAGATTAGTTCCTGCCATTTTACTTTTGGCTGTTTCGGAATTGGTACTGTTCTTGAAGATTAGCTCTTCTGAGAAATGGTGAATATTTGCAAGAATTCATTCATTTCAGTTGGTGTAGACGAAGGATACAGGATTTGTTGAATTAGCTAACTTTGTGAAGGAAAAGGTTGTTAGAGGGTTGCATATTCTTACTAGGGAAAAGAAACCCTCGCAATTACACATTTTTCCTTAGTGTCTTGTCAATATGTGATTATTGTTCATTTATGGGATTATGAATTTAATCATCCTAAAAATTAAGGTCTACCCCACGCTTATTTAGCATAAAGTTCCTATATTGTGTCTTGCTAACACCATCTCGTTCCTGCTTCAGAAAGTGGCAGCAACTTGAGAACGAAGAACAGAACAAACACCTTGAGATGAGGAGGTTCATTTGGCATAGAAAAGGAGGATAAGTTTAGCCATAACTTGCCTGCAGTTGGGGAGAAGAAATGGAGAGTATATTTATAATGTCCAAGTTTGAAGGCTTTGAGCACAATTTTAGGATTTCTTAAGGAAAGAATTAGAAAACTTCACAGAATTTTTCTCATTGTTCCTTTAAGCAGAATTTCCATCCTTCGTGGTGTGAAGTGATAGACTGTTGTATCATCCATCCTGTCTCACACTAATCCTGTGGATAGTCACTTTAATTTTGATAAGTTTTTCTGAAATCTCCCTCCCCTCCCATAGCAGTGAATTTGTCTCAGGAACCAAACTGACTAGAAATTACATGGCAGTTGTCTGTTATATTCTCTGTGTTGTATATTCTCTGTATAATACTGCTCTGTATTAGGCAGTAATGGTAAATATATCAAACTGGAATTTTGAGCCTTAAAGATTTATTGACTAAACAGAAGCCTATTACCTTGGAAATAAATCCTGGGATGATACAGCTCCTTATAGATGAAGCATCTCAGACTTTTGCTTACTGGTTAGGCCATCTGATTGATTCCTAGTACAACAGTAAAACTCTGTGTGCCAGTGTGAGGATACAGAGAGACGACACTTCTGTCTTCTTAGGTGGCTGCTGGGATGACATACAGAGGCAGTCATAAGTATGAATAGATCCTTTCCATCCCTGCGCTGCCCTGGAACCCATCTTCCTCCAGGTGACGAGGGATCTCTCTGTCGCTGCTTTGAGACGGTCAGGTCCGTATCCCAGGGAGCCTTCCTGGGCTGCTTGGCGTGGCTGATGTCCTGGCTCTTCTTCCTTCCTTGCCCCTTCTCTCTGACTCTGACTCTGGGCTTCCCTGGTCTCCTGCAAGGCCTGGCTAAAGCCCCACCATCTGCAGGGGTTCTCTGCCATTCCTCCTCACTCCCTTCTGTCTGCTGGTTATGGCCAGTTTATCCTTTATGTGTCATGCTTGTACAGAGTGGCTTGTGTGTTGTTTCCCTCTGGATCACGAGCTTCCTAAGAGCAGGGAATGCATTTTACCTTTCTTTATGTCACCTTGGTAGGCGGTTAATCAGTGTTTATTGGCTGACTTTTGTCTGTCACGCTCTCTTAGGCTAGTTCTCTTATTTGGTGGATTTTTCTTTTCCTTTGCTGACCTAACTTTCCATCTCGTAAATGTCCTTAGGCTTTCTCCTTCACTCTCTTCTTTACTCTTTCACTCTTATTCTCTCTGATGGATTCAGTTATTACCTTTATGTCTCTGTCTATGTCTCCTGAATGTGTAAATCTTGACCAGACTGTTTCCATGATCCCTAGCCTCACATAGATGTTTACTGGACGGCTGCATGTTTTGGTGTTACTTGAGTGTCAGCATGTCCCAAACTGAACTATTCTTTGAGCCCCCAAATCTGAGCACATCTCTCCTCTGTGGATTTCCATTTGTCATTGCCGTCTCCTCCATGATTTAGGCTCAAAACAGCGTTGTTCTCTGATGTTTCCTGTTCTCATCCCTCTGTATTCAGTCAGCCCCTGAATCTTGATAGTCAAACTTTCTAATCTCTCTCTTTTAAAAAAATTAGGAGCCTTGAAAATGACGTGACAAAATAGAAAATAAATCTTAAAGAAAACCTTTTGAAATTGTTAATACTTTGTTTCATTTCAAATTACGTTTTAATGTCACATTTGTATTTTGTATTACATATTGACGTAGTCATATTTTAATAGGAAAATAGCAATATAGTAAAATGACTTCGCCTGTTTTGAATCTATTCGTGTACTTACAAAGTCTTGTTTGTTTTCTAAAAAAAATTTGTAGTCAGTATGTCTTTCTGCTGGCCTGTCACTATTTTTAATAAGATTTCCTTTTTGTAGTCTTTATATTTGTCAGCTTTGCACAATACTGCTCCATTAAGTTAATGTACCATCATTTATTAAGCCATTCTCTAGTCATTGGGCCTTTAGGTTGTTTTTCCTTTTTTCTTGCCATTACAAATACAGTAGCTATGAATTATTATTGTTTTCTCATTATTTTACTGTTTTATCCTTTTTTTTTTTTAAGGTCCTTTCCTCCTTTAATAATATTCTTTGAGTATAATTCCAGCAGTGGGATTGTAGGAGCAGTTTTCTGAGTACTGTAAGTTTTGGAGAGCTTTCTAGTCTCACCAGCACTGTAATGAGTCCCTATTTCCCTGTGCCTTTCCTAGATTACCTGTGAAAGGTATGTAAGTCTTACGCCCTACCCCTGGGTTAAAAGTGATCTTTCCTTACATTTCATTACAGCTTTGCCCTTGTCACATTCTGTCTTGTATTGAAGAGTCATCAGTCTAGAGCAGAAAGGGTCCTTGAGGAGGCCGTGGACGTGTTAGCCTTTCGTTGTTAGCTACTGTGTGTAGTGAAGAGCATGGATCTTGGAGGGGAGAAACCTGAGCTTGGGTCCCGGATCTGCTGCTGCTCTTAGACCAGGTGATCCTGGAAAAAGTGCCGTTGCTTCTTTGAGGTTTGGTGTGCTGATCTAGTGGACGCACTCAGGTTTCTTCTTCCCTCACAGGCTTGTTGTGAGGAAGGAAAGCATTTCATAAACTTTGGATTTGTGTCTTGTTTTTGACATATAGAGTACTTGTGTTATCTATGGGTAAATCAGTCATGGAGATCTGAGCCGCAGATTCCTCGTCTCTAACTTTTCAGGGATGTGAAGAACAAATAAAAATGCATGGCTGTCCACCATGCTTTCACTTTATTACACCTTACCACATAGATTCTTCTTCTTTGTTGAGAAGTCAGAGTAGCTCCAGAGACTCTGGGTGGGGAAAAGGAGGGATGACAGATCAGGGCCGGCTTCGTAGAGAAGGTGTAGCCCTTGATCTGTGAAGGAAGGAAAGGATTTCTGCAGCTGGAAGAGAACCTTGCACGTATAGCTATAGACATCTGTGAGGCAGAGGGATAGAGGAGAAGGCATGGTGGACAGCCCAGTTTGGCAGCAGTATCTACCAGGTTAAAGAAAGTAGAGTGTGAAACCAGGCTCCGTCACTAGATTGTACGTGAGCTTGAGTTCTTGGCTAAGGACCTTGTGTTTTATTCAGTAGGCAGTGGAGGGCCACAGAAGGTTTTTGAGCGGGGAGAGAAGATATATGTTTGACATGCGTGAGATTAGGGTCTGTTACCGTCCATCCTCGTCCCAAGGCATTCTGGGGGGGATATTCTCGGCCTGTAGAGCGTGTGTCCTTACTGTTTGTTGGTGACCATTTTCTTTATCTGTGTGTAGTGTTTAGACCCTTCTCTGTTTCTTTGCAACCTGGTAACATGGTCGTTTTCAGGGAATTCTCATACAGATTAACACACCATATTCTTGCCTGCCATATTAGTAGGTGCCTTATTGGGTATTACGCTTGCTTCTTGATTTTTGTGCGCATTTTATGTTTTTTTGTGCGCATTTTATGTTTGTTTCAGTGGAATTAAATAAGATTTAATTTACTTTCTCTGTTTCCATTGATATAAAACTAATACTTGTATGTGATAGCTATTAAAAATTTCTCATTAATGCTTCATTGATATGAATTTGTAGTTATTAATATTTATTATTGAAATTCCCACCACAAAGCACTCATTCTTTTCTTCCATTCTTCAGTTTTGAGTTATATAAAATACTGAAATCTCTTAATGAGAAACATCCTAAAAAAGATAAAAAAGACTTAAAAAAACTTCATTCATTCTGGGCAAATGGATATCTGAATCTGAAGACGCACATTATATCTTGATTTTTGTGATCGTAATATTTTTTTTTTTGCTCAGTAAAAGTAGAAATTTAAGGATTTTAAATTTGTTTTTTGATGTTACTTTTAGAAACTGAAGCAAATTAGTCTTTTTTTTTTAAGCTCTGTCTCCTCCCTCCTGCTTTGACACATTTATGTCTAAGATGACTTAGCAATCTACAACTCAACAGCCTTTTTTTCAAACCAGTTCTGTTTTTGTTTACAAAAAGCCTTTAGTTAAAGGACTTTTTAAACTATCATGCACGCCTGAAGTTTTTGTAGATGCGGCTTTTTTGGAAGTACTGCCCTACATTGTTAACGTGTTATGTGTCTGAGCATTATACTTGGAAAAATATATGCTAAAATATGCCCCTTTCCATGATCTCAACTTAAAAATGACTTAAAAAAAACCAACCTGTTGACTTGCTAACCATAGAAAATTTTCCTGCAGAAGAATAATTTGTGAGGGGAGTTAAAGAATTTAATTTAAAGTAATATGTAACCTTTAAACATAGAATTTTGTATGATATAAATTTAATTTAAAAATAATAGGATAGACCTGAGATGTAGGAATTAGTGTTTTTTAAAAGAAAAACCTTTTAAAAAAAATCAGTCCACCTTTAATTTTCCATTTATTCTGTAAATAATTTTTGTTTTGAATATTTTTCCTTTTTATTAAAGATTTATCCCCTTTTTTATAAGAAGTTCAAAATAATTTTGTTAAAGCAACAGTTTGTGCAGCAAGCATATTCCATTTTTCATTTCTTCCACAGCAAAGAGATTTCATCATTTTGCTGTGTGTGGTACCATCTAATTTGTCTGATCTTGCTGGGAATATTCCATGAGTGAATTTTCCATATATTACCCCTTTTAAGTGCCAGAACTTTTTTGGAGGAAGGAAGAGGCTGTATTGGGAAGGGGAAGATAGACTCTTTTTCTCTGAAAATTTTCTAAAATGAATTGAATACTATCCTGCCTTCAACAGAATAAACTACACATCCAGTCTTTTCTCAACAATTATTCATTATGAATGCCAGTACTGTGTTACAGCTTATGTATATGGTACCTTCAGGGGCTTTGGAGATGTGCAGGGCCTAAGTTTGCCCCACTACTCTTTTTTCCCTACAGGATAAAGACGCACATGATCAGATTTTGTTATAATTGCATCTAAAGTGGGAGTAAGCAGTCTCTGAGGGAAAATCTATAAATGATGAGTATGGTTTTTTTATTACTGAGATTTTATAACATCCATTTTGACCAGTCAGAGGGCTTCCTTCCTTCCTTCCTTCCTAGTTTTGATTGTAGTGGAGCTTTATGGACAAATGAGACATTATGAATATTTTTTTCTTTAATTTGATCCATGATTTCATCGGTCTAGGGCCCTTTGGATGAAGAACTTTGACCTTTGCAAATTAGCACCTTTTCTGGTAGTTTTAGAATTTCCCAGGACTCTGGAATCCCAAATTTTTTTCACTGTATAGCCCTGTACGTAAAAAACAACAACAACAGTTTATTTGTTTATTTATAAACAAATGCATACTAATAATTGCATGTTATAAGTTCTGTATGCAGAATAGTAATTTAAAAGGAGACGTCAGATTATTTATTTATTTATATATTAACCATAGTGTTTTTAGTGAAAGTAATATGAATATGCTTCATTACTTTTAAAAATCATTCAATTTATTTTGATACTTGTTTTTAATGGCTGTCATAGCTAAAAACCCTCTAGTGCTTATAAAGTTAACAAGATCTAAATGAAAATGAAATAAGGGGAAATGACAGATGTTATTGGCTGTGGTTACAAACTCATTTTCAGTCCTAGCTACCATTTATGCAGTTTTTTTTTGTTGAAATTCAGCTAGCAAATCTCTTGCTTCCCTGTATTTGTGAACTAATCACAAAATATCATATTGAGGTTTTATGTTTTTAACAAAGGGACCCAAAACTCACTGTACTTCTTAATTTGGAAGATTTTTTGGGGGGGGGGGGCAGGGGATAAGTGACTTGCCCAAGGTCACACAGCTAGTAAGTATGTCAAGTGTCTGAGGTCAGGTTTGAACTCAGGTCCTCCTGACACCAGGGCTGGTGCTCTATTCACTGTGCCACCTAGCAACCCTAGTTTGGAAGGTTTTTAAGCAGATTGGAAGATTGTTTCCCAGTTTTTTACATGCTGAAATGAGAAGTTTTCTAGATAATACATGTGTTGTTTTCCTCGAGCCAGGAAGAATGTGGTGGTCATCAGTTGTCAAGTGCTGTAGAGAGATCGAGAAGGGTGATGACTGAGAAAAGACCAGGTTTGTCAAGTGAGAGTTCTTTGGTAACTTTGGAGAGAGCAGTCTGTTGTGTGACAGAGTGAAGGATGATAAAGAGGTTGAGGACTTGGGAGAACGGAAATAGGGAAGTTTGAAGAGAAATTAGTTTTTCTGACAGAATGTAATGAGATCTGTAGTACAGTTTGCAACCCATTCAAGCCTGCTTATGCATCGCTAACTTTTTTCCACCAAAAGTGAAAAGTTGTGGGTGTGTGGTTTTGTACCATGGCCGCTCTTGAGGATGCAGAGCCTGCTCACTGCGGGTGCAGGTGCGGCTACAAGATGACCTGGAGGGCAGGGACTTTTGCCTAGGCAGTGGCTGCGGTGACCAGGCTGACCCAGAGCGGGTCGGTGGCATGTGGTGGAGTAAGGGGGTGAAACAGCTGGCTGTTGTGTTGGAGACGAGGCTCTCCTTGGGAAAGTGGGATGTTGACCTCACAGCCCCTAGCATCATACTGTGGGTACTATAGTGACCTTTCCTTTGGAAGCCACTGGACTGTGGCACTGAGAGGCACAGTGATCTTCCTAGGATCCCATGTCCGAGGTGGAATTTGAAACCGATCTTGTCGTCTCCAAGGCTAGGTGTCTTGCTTACAACACAGGGACTGCTCTCTTGCATTAGGTGGGGGCAGTTCTGTTGTGTTTTAAATAAAAACTTTACACATCCTTTGAGATCTGTATATGTCTGTGTGTTCCCTGAGTAGCAGGACGGCAGTCGACGCTGCCAGACTTTTACTTAGTCTGCAGTAGTTGTTGCGTACACGCCGTGTTGAGTAGCAAGCTAACTGCTTGGAGAGGAAAACAGTGAACACATGGAAGGCAAGAAGGATTGTAGCGACACGGGTGTGATTGCAATAAAGAGTGGGGGCCTTCCTGTGTCGTACCCAGTGTAGGAGCGTGCTTTGTGCGTAATTATGTTGTTTGATCAGGTAGCAATTTTTTAGTTAAATTCGGGGGAGACCTTGGGCAAGTCACTTAATCTCAACTGCCTTGCCTTCTTCCCTTTCCCCCCAAAAGCAAAAAAAAAAAAGTCAGAATGGGGCAGCTAGGTGGTGTAATGAATAGAGCGCCAGCCCTGGAGTCAGGAGGACCTGAATTTAAATCTGACCTCACATACTTAACATCACTAGCTGTGTGACCTTGGGTGAGTCACTTAAGTCCAACTGCCAGGCCTTCCCCCTTCCAAAAAAAAAGGCACCCCCCCCCCCCAGATTATTACATATCTGGTTTATTTCTTTAATTGTTTATTGGGATTTTGCTATTTTACCTTAATCTTAGTGAGCAAAGTGTTGACTTTGGAAAATTATTTATTACAAATTTAATGTTGAACATCATTCTTTATGATTATTTGTTTAAAAGAATTAATTTCAGTCCCCAAAATATTACCTTTCATTGACTCCCTCTAAGTCTCACTATGATTTTTTAATTCATTTCCATTCGTTCTTTTTATTTATAAGATTATAGGCTTATAGCTTTAGAGCTGGAAGGCATATTAGAGAGGCTTTCTAGGAAAGCGTCGTTGTTTTGTAAGTGAGGAAACAGGCTGAGAAGGGGAGTCATTGGCTTGAGTCCATCACCTGCTGCCGCCCCGTCCTCTGCGGTGCTGGCCAGTCATTGCTTCCATCACGCAGTCCTGCTGTAATTGTAGAAAATGTTCTCCTGGTTCTGTTCACTTCATTCTGCATCAGTTCATACAGAGACTAGAGGCTGCTTTATTCTTGTTTCAGTCTCTGGGGCTTAGAACAGAGCTTTTGCACATAGTCAGTGCCCCTTAATAAAGGCTTTCAGCTGAAATCCCTTTCCTTATTGCTGATGGTACAATACTACTTCATTACATTCGCATGCCATAATTATTCAGCCACTCCCTAACTGATGGTACCTTCTTAGTTTCCGGTTCTTTGCTGCCATGAAAAGTGCTGCTGCAAATATTTTTGAACATTCGGAGTCTTTTCCTCTTTCTTGGACCTTTTCGGGGTATCCCTAGATCAAGCATTCTGTACCAACTTTGGGGGCATACTTGCAAATTAATCAGCAGAACGGTTGCATCAGTTCAGACACCAGCACTGGGCCTGCTTTTCCACAGCCCCTCCAACAGGTAGCCCTTTCACTTTATCTTCAAAATCTTTGTTTTTATAATAGTTCTGAGGTGGAACCTCAGAGTTGCTTCAATTCTAATTTTTTCTGTGGTAGGAGGATTTTTATAGGCTTCAATAAATTCTATTTTTAACATCCATTTTAAAAAATTTTGAGTTCAGAATTCTCTCCCTCCCACTCCTCCCCCACCTATTGTGAAGGCAAGAAATGTGCTATCATTTATGCACATGAAATGATGCAAAACATATTTCCTTGTTGGCCATATGGAAAAAAAAACCCCAAGAAAGCTAAAGAAAGTGAAAAAAAATGCCCCAGTCTTCATCCAGACTCCCATGGGTTCTTTCTCTGGAGGTGGAGGGCACTTTTCATGATCAGTCCTTCGGAATTGTCTTGGATCATTGCATTGATGAGAATAGCTGAGTTATTCACAGCTGATGGTCACACAGCCTTGTTGTCACTGTGTACAGTCTTCTCCTGGGTCAGCTCACTGCCCTCAGCATCAGTTCCTGCGTCTTTCCAGGTTTTTCTGAAACCATCCTGCATGTAATTTCTTACAGTGCAATCATGTTCCATCATAATCTTATCCTCCGTCCCCTCATTGATGAGGATCTCCTTAGTTTCCAATACACCACAAAAAGAGCCGCTATATTTTTGTATAAATAGCTCCTTTTCCTTTTTCTTTGGTCTTTTTGGGATATGGACGTAGGGGTGGGATCACTGGATCAAAAGGCATGTACAGTTGCATAGTCCTCGGGGCATAGCTCCAAAGCGCTCTCCACAATGGTTGCATCAGTTCACAGCTGCACCAGTAGTGCATTAGTGCCCCAGTTTTCCCACATCCCCTCCAGCGTTTGTCTTTTTTCTTTTCTGTCCTGTTAGCCAGTCTTATGGCAGTGAGGTACCACCTCGCAGTTGTTTTAATTTGCATTTCTTTTATTTCATATGGTTTTTGATCTTTTGGATTTCTTCCTTTGAAAACTGCTTTGTGTCTTTTACAACTTATCTGTTGAGAGAGATGGCACTTGGTCTTAAAAATTTGAGTCAATTTATTGTATGTTTTGGAAATATGACCTTTTTCCTAGAAATTTGCTGCAAATAATTTTTCCCCAGTTAATTGTTTCCTAGTTTTAACTGCTTTGTCTTTATTTTATCTAAAATCTTTTAAATCTTATATAATTAAAATTATCTGTTTAATTTTCTATGGTCCTCTCTGTTCTTCAGTCATGAACTCTTTGCCTGTTCATAGATGTGAAAGATAAATTCTTCCTTGCTCCTCTGAATTGTTAATGCTATATTCCTTTATATCTCAGTCATATATCTGTTTGTAGTTTATATTGGTCATTTCTGTTAGAGATTCCTTTCCAGATTACCCACCTGTATTGTTGAATACTGAGTCCTTGCCCAGATAGGTCTTAGGGTTTATTGAACATTATCTACAGTGTGCTGTCTTCATTGGTTTCTGCCTGTTATTTTTTTTTTACTGATTGAACTCTGTTTTTAACAAGTAGGAAATAATTTTGATGCTTACTGGTTTGTAATACAGTTTGAGATCTAGTACCTCCTTCCTTTCCACTTTAGTTCCTCCAGATAAATGTATTATTTTTTCTTGCTTTTTACAAAGTAATCCTTTGGGAGTTTGATTGGAGTAGCACCATATAAGCAACTTCTGTTTCTGGAACCTACCTGTGAATGATTAATATATTTTGGATTATTTGGATCTTTTTTATTTCTGTGAAGAGTGCATTCTGTAGAGTTGTATTCATGTTTTCTTGGTAGATGTACTATTGCCAGGTATTTCATACATTTTATAATTATTTTGAATAAAATTTCTCTGTATCGTCTTCTTGAGTTATTTTTTTCAGTATACGGAAATGAAGCTGATTTATTTTACATTATGCAACTTTGCTGGTTTTTAATTGTTTCAGTTAATTTTTAGTTGACCATGTAGTATTCTGTAATTAAGTGATCATATTATCTGCAAAAAGGGAATAGTTTTGTTTCCATTTTGCCTGTGAATATTTCCTCAGTTTCTTTCATGCTAGAGCTGTCATTTCTAGCATTATGTCAAATCATAGTAGTAATAATGGACATTCTTTCTTTACCACGTTCTGATTAGGAATGCCTCTCATCCTTGTACTTCTGACTGTGCTCCTCCGTAGCCAATGCTGTTCTTTTTGCTAGTCTCTTTCTGTTTCATTCTTCCGAGTTTTGGCTCAAGAGTCACCTTGAGGATGTCTTCCTTCATCCGTCTCTTCAGATTCTGATTGATTCTCACTTTCTTCATCCAGTCTTACTTTTGCACTCGCATTGTTATTTTTAACTTGTGTTAATATATTTTGAGGACATATGAGATAGTATTTGTAAAGCACTTAAGACACTTAATAAATTCTTATTCCCTTCCATTCCCTTCCCTGGTTTTGAAGAGCTCTCCTGCTGAATCTGTGACTTCATAGATGTGATTGTTCCCTCTGTTGTACTGATGTGTCTGCTGATGAGCACCTGTCCTGTGCGGTTTTTATTTGTGTGTGTCCTTCTCAGTTTGGAGAGCTTGCTTGCTTTTTCTTGTCATGGCAGAGAACTGTAGGCCACAAGGATTCTGTCTCTTCTCCTCTCTTGACACGTCTTTATTTTTGGCTGTACGTTTCCTTAATGTGATTCATTAGGAAGCTTCCTTAAAGTGTTGTAGTTGCAGTCTGCTTATGCCTGTCATGGACCTCTCCAGTGCTTCCTTTGATTCTCATTTTTGGAGACATAGATTAATGGTGGTAGAATGTTGATATGAAGAAGATGGACCTTTTTTTCCTGGGAGGAGAGGATCCTCTGATTACTATCAGATGAGGCGTAAAGGAGGAGATATGTGTGTTCACCAAAGGTCTTTATAATGGAGATACAGTGCAGCGTATACATTGGAGAGGGATTCTCTCTGGAAGGTGAAGCCCTTCACACGCTTCTTTTTGCAGATGACATTATGCTGGTTGCTTCAAACACCAAAACATTGCAGAGCCTCTTAGAGACAATTAACCATGCAAATGAATTTGGCCAACCCTATAAATTGAGGAAAAACTTTAAAGCAAAGCATGTAGATGAAAAATTCCTGTTGTCCAGATTATTACAAAAATTAAGTTAGGAATTTGTGGTCTCGAGTTTGGGGTTCTGTGGATAGATTTTAGGGGCTTTATGAAGTTGGATGGGAAGAAACACACTTCTATTTTTACTCACCTCTAAAAATTTCATTTCCCTTAATTATGAATAAAAAAAATCATTATTCTGAGAAAGGGTTTGTCTATAGGTTCCATTGGGTTATTACAGGGGTACATGACAAAAAAAGTTAAAGACCCATGACTTACATGGACAAGCTATAGAGTTCATTGTATATAGACTTAGACATTACCAATGGAAAATGAGTTGGGCCCAGAATTTAAAAGGAAGACAATGGGCTGGATTCTCTTAAGTAAACTGCAAAGAATCTTTAAAAATTTAGACATAAATTCACTTTATGAAATAATTTGGGTTCATTTAAATAGTGAACTTCTCTAGTGCACTTAAAATGTTAGTTTAGAAAAATTCAATGTATATGACATTTTTAGGAATGCATCTGCTGTGTGTAGTGATTATGCCATGTTCCGAATATGCTTAATGGGAAGTATTTTGTTAGCTCAGTCAGTATCCTGTTTTTCTAATTCTTAGGTATCTAGAGTACTACATAAAATTATGCTGTGAATTGAATAGTTGAAGGATTGCTGAATTACCTTCTCTTCTCTTGGCTATGCGTTTGAGTAGATTCTAGGAGGCATAATTCTGTAAATAGGATTTTAAAATCATATACATGAAATTTATATCCTAACAAGTTACATTGCACAAAAATCCTGTGTATTGACATGTTCTTATAATTTTTGTTGCTTTCTGTGGAAGTAAGGACACTGGTTATCCTTTGTTCTGACTCTGGCCGTTCTCAATAGTATGGGTTTGATATTGGAAGAAAATGAGATACTCTTGAGTCGTTAACAATTAACAAAGGAGATGTAATTATCCATAGCAGGAGAAGGCTGTTTAATAAGGAGAAGCATCAAGGACACTTTGAGGTGCTTCAGCTAAGGGAAGCTTATGTTCCCTGTCATGATCCGCCAGCCAGACTTACAAGACAGCCCTTTCCCATCCTCTTCCCTGCTCCGCTCCTTCGACTCCTCCTACCTCCTTGGTGCTCACGCAATGGGGAAGTCTCGCAGGTATCTTAGAATTTAAGATTCTGAACCAACCCAACTCTTTAAAAAATTTTTATTTTTTATTTTCCAACCAAGTCTTAAAGAGTGATAGTTTTTTTAAATGAAAAACTATCCTAACCTGCACGCAGGAGGAGGCCATCCTGCTGTAGTACTGGAACATTAGCTCAAGGAAATAGAGTATAGACCCGCTTTCAAGATTCTATACATTTTGAAGGAATATAGCTATTCAATTGAACATGGAAAGGAACTTCATTCTGGTCCATCAGCAGCAAATCTCATATAAGAAAGTTAAATTACTGAACTGTGTGGGAATAGGAAAATAAACTACAATGAGAAGTGATAAATTTTTAATTAGTTATAAGTAGTACTCTTGTCTGTATCCTGTATGAAGAAAGTTTGTAAAGAAAATTTAAGTTACATTTTATGACCATTAGAAACTTTTATGGAAACTTGACACGAATGAGGACAAGCCTGAACAAGTACTGACAAATGTACAGCTGAGTTAATGCTGACCTATTCCGAATTGATTCTATTATTCTTTTATTCCTTTAATTCCCCACTAGTGCCGCTCATCCATTCTTTTTGTTATAAACTTCAAGTCTACTTTAAATGCTTAGTCTTTTTTTATTTCATTCTGTGTCTTTTCTGGAGCTCATCTTTTGCTAGTTACGTTAGCCCAAAATGATTTTTCCTTCCTTTGTAGACCTGTAAGACTGTATTATAATTGCTTGTGTATATTGTACTTTAACCTTCTAACTAGATTGTAATTTCCTGCAGAAAATAATTTCTTGGGCATAACGATTGTGTAAAAAGAACAATATCTGTTGATGAAGGAACAGCTGAAATGTGTGTAATGTATATTCATATGTTTGTCGAATGAAATATAAATGAAAAATTAGATTTTGTAAAAGGGTTATTATTAGCTAAGAATTCATAGGTTAAGGTCAATTATATTTTCCTTTTTCTTTTTTGTTAGCTTGCTTTCACAAGAGATGGACTCTGTGGCCTATGGAATGAAATGGTCAAAGATGGAGAAATTATCTATCCTGGGACAGAACTAATACAGAGTGGAGAGCTGCCTCCTCGAAAAGGTATTTCTCTTATTTTCTAGTTTGTACAGTCCTTTCTGGTGTATACGTTATATGTTCCTAAAATTGTGTAGCATGTACTGGAGTATGAATATTTGAACTTAAATCTTGGGCAGTTAGATTTTTAATTTGTTGGTGACACGTTGAATACAAATACCAAGTGTGAAGCAATAGTTACTATAATAAATAGAAGTATTTCCTGGCAAATATTAATATTTTCATTTTGAAAAATTGTTTTTCTGCCTTTTAAGGGTCTTTTTGTAATGTCTGCCATCACAGATTATGTATAGGATAATTTTTTCATCTCAAGAATGTTAAAATATATATATTTCTTGGTTTGTCTTAAAACTATTCATGTCTTCTAATTCTGTTTGTATAGAAATATTAATTGGTATACCAGCAGTTAGTAGGTATTTTAATTCTGTTTGTATAGAAATAACAATTGGTATACCAGCAGTTAGTAGGTAATTTTCTGTGTTGCTCTCTGTGGAGTAGGGATAGGAGCCGTCTCTGATGTATAGCATGGATCTGCCTTTTGGTTTGCTTTTATCCGGCCCCTGTGCCAGTACCAAGACGTGATTTCATTTATTCTTGTAGTTGAGATAATGCTGGAGGATTTAAAGTATAAATGTAGGGTTTTACAAGCTGGAAGGGATTTCATCTGGCTTTCTCATTTTACAGATGAAGAAAAGGAAGGCTAGAGCGCTTGTTATTTGCTAAGGTCATTATCTTCAACGTTCTAAAAGTGAACAAGATAGAGACATTATTGTCGTCTGAAAATAGAGCATTCTTTCTGTGAAATGAGATGCAACGACTAGTAGTGAAAGAGTAGTGAAAGAGTAGTGAAAGAGAAGATTTGAAGAATGTTAGTATTTCTGAATTTTCAGTATGAATTAAAAGACCTTTAGAAACGGATTCTAGCAAGGTCTAATTAGATTAAAAAGGTATTGTTCTCAAAAGCAGCAGTGGTAGATTTTTATCAGAGTTTTGGCAAATATTTTCCTTCTATTTTCTCTTCCTTCTATTTTCTTACTCTTTTTCACTTGATGATAAAAAAAATAATGAAATTGTTTGTTGTATTCATTGAATAGCATTTCATATTCCTTTTTCTTTAGTTTAAAAAACCCTTAAATGTAGTTAAATTAAGATGTTTTTTATTTATATGGCCCTTGGTTATGTGACCCTTTTTCCCCCGTTTGTCATTGGCTCCTAATAGAAGAACTTTCAGAGACTTGGTGTGGGGGGTGTCTTTGTGGATGGCCTGGCTTTTTTACTAATCACCTCCCTCACCCCAAACAAAAACAGAAACAACCCAAAACTGACCCACATTCTTATATACATTAATTTGAAATTCTAATACTATATTTTTATAGTGGTGATATCATTGTTTGTAAGAAGAAAAAATACAAGTAATTAGGTATTTGGAAAAAACCCAGTGTGTATTTTTTTCCCAGGGGCACAATTAGTAATGTTTCTTACACAGATCTCCACTCTTGGGTCATTGTTATTTCTAAGCACATCTAATATTGACTCCTTCAGAAATTTGTGTCAAGCTTGAAAATCTTTCTTAGGACGTAGAAGCATTTATTCTGTTTTCACCTTCCCCTGAGATACATTTATGTGATTTTCTTTCCTTTGAAATCACATGTGGGATATTCTGGACCAATTTAGAGAACTGATGGGTTAGTATGCAGCTGCTTCATTTGTAGTAACTGAATGCAATTTACAGCACTAAGAGAACAAACAGCACTGAACCACAGTCCGTAATTTTTGGTCAGCAGTCAGTAGGCATTTATTAAGCACCTATCATCTGTCAGGTGCTGTGCTGAGCCCTACGGATACAAAGAAAGGCAAAAAAGTGTCCCTGCTCTTGCTGTCTAGTCAGGGACATGTATATAAATGTGTACAAGTAAGCCACGTACAGGATAAATAGGAAATAATAACAAAAGGAAGGCGCTAGAGTTAAGAGAGATTGGGAAATGTTTCTTGTGGAGCAATGGTTCTTAACCTGTGGGTTGTGACCCCTTTGGGGGGCGAACGACCCTTTCACAGAGGTCACAGGGGTCCCCTAAGACCATCAGAAAACACATATTTCCCATGGTCTTAGGAACCGAGACACCGCTCCTCTGTCTCCAGGTGAGTCCGCCCACATGTGGGGGTACTAGGAAGGTTGAGAACCACTGTTGTAGAGGGTAGGATTTTAGCTGGCACTTGAAACCAGGCAATGGAGATGAGGAAGGAAAACATTCTAGGCATGGGGCACAGCCAGAGAAGATTCCAAGAGCTGAGAAATAAAGTATCTTTTTTTTTATGGAACAGTCAGAAGGCCTCTGTCACTGGATCAGAGACTATGTGGGGCGGGGAGTGGCGGAAGGCGTAAGAAGACTGGAAAGGTGGAGGTTATGAAGGACTTTGAACAGTGGAGACGTTTGTATTGGAGCAGCCAGAACTTATTGAGTGGAGGAGGGTAGGGGGAGTGACACGGTGGGAGGTCTAGTGCTTTAGGAAAACCACTTTGGTGGTGGAATGGGGAATGGAGAGGCATGGTGGGGAAGAGATTTGTGGCAGGCCCACCAGACAGGCTGTTCTAATAGGCCAGGTGTGAAGTGAGCAGGCCTTGTGCCAGGGTAGCACCATCAGCAGAGAGAAGGGGGCATATTCTAGATACTGCAAATACCGACTGTCCTGGGAAACATTGCATTTAATGGGGGAATGGAAATGGGGGGAGGGTGAGAGATTGTGAGGAGGGGAAGATTACCTCTAGGTTGTGAATCTGGGGGGCTGGGAAGGTGCTGGTGTCCTCGATAGTAATTAGGAAGGCAGGGGATGGCTTAGGGGAAAAAATCATGAGTTCGGTTTTTGGGGTTTAAATCTTGGAGTTTAAGATGCCTAACGGACATCTAGTCAGAGACGCTTAAAAGGAGTTGGAGATCAGGGGCCAGCAGAGAGGTTTAGGGCAGGATAGGGTAAATTTGAGAATCATCAGTCTAGAGATGGTATCAAGTCAGTGGGAGCCGATGAGATCCCTGAGTAAAGGGGTAGAGCTGGAGAAGAAAAGGTGGCTAGGACTCAGCCCTTTGGGACTCCTAGATTTAGAGGGTGTGACCTGGGGGAGGATCCAGCCAAGAGCATCAGATAGATGGGAGGACGCTATGATGTCCTGTAAACCTAAGGAAAAGAGAGTGTCAAGAAAAGGGTGATTGACAGCGTCAGAGGCTGCAGAAAGGTGAGGAAGGATGAGTATTGACAGAAGGCCATTGTACTTGGCAGTTAGGAGATCATTGGTAATTTGGGAGGGAGCGGTTTTGGTTGAAATCAGAAGGTGGATCACAGGGAGTTAAGAGGGGAGTGAGAGGAGAGGAAGTGAAGGCACCTGTTGTAGATTGTTTACTTAGGGGGTGCTAGCAGGAATGGAAAGATCAAATGAGGGTTTTTTGAGGATGGGGGAGACATGAGTGTGTGTAGGCAGTAGGGGAGGATTCATTAGAGAGAGAGAGGTGGGTGAGAGAATGAGAATGACAGAGGGAACAATCTGCTGGAGAAGATGGGATCCCTAGTACATGTAGAAGAGTTTGTCTTGGCAAGTGCCACCTCTTTTTTCTGAGACTGGGGTGAAGGAGGAAACAGTGGCAGAAGGTATCTCATTGATAGAAGGTGGGGAGGAGAGGAGAAGAGGGAGCTCCAGGTGAATGGGCTCAATTTTTTCAGTAATTTATGAAGCAAGGTTCTCAGCTGAGGGAGTGGGAGGTGGCAGAGCCATAGGAAGTTGGAGGAGAGATGAAAATGTTTGGAAGAGCTGCTGTGGATCGTGGGGTAGTGAGCTGATAAAGGAGGTATAGAAACACTGCCTAGCAACAACGAGAGCCCAGTTGAGGTTGTGTAACATAGATCTGTAGTGGACCCCGTTAGACAAGTTGCACAATTCTCTGTACCTTCGTTCAGCAAGCTTGTTTGTAGGAGTGAAGGCAGAGGATAGTGGGAGCGATCCAAATCTGAAACTTGGTAAGACGCAGTTGTTGATATGACTTGAGAAGAGGACAGTGTATCGTGGAACTGATTGAGCTTGAGGTCAGGATGGGAAAAGAGAGAATGGTTGGTGCTGAGGTGATAGCTGGGGGAGCACTGAGGAGAACCAGGAGACAATGTTGTCCTGAAAATCGAGAGTGGAGAGGATGATGGACAGTATGAAGTGCTATAGGGAGGTCAGTAAGGATGAGTCTTGAGAAAAAAGACTGTTAGATTTGGTAATTAGAAACTCTTTGGTAACTTTGGACAGAGCAGTTTCCAGATTGTCGGGAGTTAAGACAGTGAGAGGAGAGAAAATAAGAGGTGAGGGATTAGAAGTCATGAAGTTAATGAAGAGTAGAGTCTGGACTGGGAAGTAGATGATGACAGTATCTAGGGTGTGATGATCATTGTGTGAAACTGAGGTGGAGTGGTGGGTGGAGTAGGTCAAGGGAAGTGAGTAGTTGAGAAACTGGGAGGTTAGGGTGTTTGAGTGTGTCAGTAGGTATGTTGAAGTCCCTTAGTGTGGGGGCATGAGTTAGGGAGGAGAGAAAGATTGTGAGCTAGGTACTGATCTGAGCAAGGAGAGAGGGTCCTGGAGGCTGGTAGACAACAGCCACCAGGATGTTGATTGGGTGGAAGATGTGGATTAAATGAACTGCAGAAAAAGCAGAGTTTACTAAGCCATCGATGTAAGGAGAGAACATGGAATTGTCCACGGGAGCCAGGAATAGTGCAATTCTTCCGCCTCAGCCAGTGAACTGAGGAGTGAAAGTGTAGCTGGTACTGGGAAGAATGGCTGGTTAGGTTGTGTCATTGGGGGAGTCGGGTCTCAGTGATTATCAGAAGATGGAAGGAGTGGGATATGACAAGATGGAAGGTGGAAATTAAGTTTGTTGGCTATGGACCAGGCATTCTGGAGGGCACAGTGGAAGGAGTGGGTAATTTTGTTTGGGACTTTGGGTTTGGTGGGTTGAGGGAGATGGTTGGATGGGAATAAAGGGAGATGGGAGATGGGAATAAAGACTCAGGTAGGAGTGGATAGGGAACAGGGTTTGGATGATGACTTGTAGGGAGCCAGATGCGTTGAATATGAATCAGTAATTAAATCTCACATTGCCATCTCATTCTTTTCCTTGGCTACAGTTTATATTCCAGAAACTAGCCTTCCCCTCCATGAGTTCTGAGCACATTAGTGTTCTTTCTAGAGTCAGCCGTGTTTGAATACTAACTCAAAGTGAGAGCCAGACATAGGGTGGTGCTCTTACTACAACGAGGAGGTGGCCCAGAGACCTGTCGACACCAGAGCAGGATATGGTGGGAAGATGGCCACCCAGCCACCCATAGGTGCTCATGAAACACGAAACCAAAATGGCATTACCAGGAAGTTGTAGTCTAAACAGTAACGTAACTTGGGGCCACAGGTCACCAGAAAGTAAGCTCATAACAGTGTTGGATGTGTATTCAGGACCACTTGTTGGATTTAGTGCCTTGACCTTTTTTTCACTCCACCTCAGTTAGTTCCTCACTGGCTTATTCTTTATAGCTCCAGGTTTCTTCAGTACTCCGATGGACAGGATTCCCATAAGTCTTAGAACTAAAATAATTTGTTCATAGCGTGTCATATAAGTATATATCTCTGTCTGAAAGTAGGAGTCTGAGAATATGAAACCATACCTATGAATTCTCAGGAGACCAGGGACAGCCCTCCTACCTGCAAATGAGACCCCATCTATCCTTTTGATACCAGAGTTTCCTTTAGTAGACAACAAATACACAGCCAGCTTAATATTTGAACTGGTCTTCCTTACTCCAAGACCATGGTATACCTGTTATACCATAAACATGATAGCTGTGTGAATATTTTTTGACTATAAAAGCACAAGGAAAAGCATCTTGTTTTATGCTGCAAAAATTACCTTCAATTACCTTCTTTTGCCTATTGGTAGCTTTTCTGTCAATTCTGTACATAGGAAAACTAGTTGTGTTGAAATATTTTGTTTGGGAAGACTTCATTTCAGAAATCTTGAAGGCTGATTGGAGAATTTATTTTGAAGGATACTAAATTTTTTGAGCATCAGTATATACAAGTTGATAGATAAGCTTGTTTGACTTTTTTTTTCTTGATAAGAACTGCGGGGGTGGCTAGGTGGCACAGTGAATAGAGCACTGGCCCCAGAGTCAGGAGGACTGAGTTCAAATCCAGCCTCAGACAGTTAACACACTTACTAGCCCTGTGACCTTGGGCAAGTCACTTAGCCCCAATTGCCCTGCCTTGCCCTCTCCAAAGGAAAAAAAGAATTGTGTAAGTTTTATTTTTATTCTACTTTCGTAGTACTTTCTGAGAAACTGAGTCACAGGGAAAGTAAAAAAGTAAAAGGAAAAAACTGAGACTTGGGTGATTTTCTTCATGCTGTAGAATTTGATGTGGCTGAATTGTATCATCATCATCATCACCATTTTTTTGTAGTTCCTGCTGTGTGCTAGGCAGTGTGTTCAGTGCTTTGTATGTAATGTCTCATTTGGACCTCACAACAGCCCTGGGAGGCAAACGTTACTATTTTCCTTATTTTAAAGTTAAGGAAACTGAGGCAGCAGAGGTTAAGTGACTTGTCCAAGGCGATGTAGCCAGTAAGTGGCTGAGGGAGGATTTGAATTCAAGTCTTCTTGAAGAAAAGGCCCAGTACTCTGTCCGCTCTGTCCCCTAGCTGCCTAAGCATAGGGAGCACAAGGGGGCTCATCTTGGTTAGTAGAGTTGATTGTTCTTGTAGAAACTTATGAGTTAGAATGTTCTCTTTTGTAATTTAAATCAACCTTTTGGATTTTTTAAGTTCTCTGGTGATGGCAATAAATAAAATATCCTAACTAAAGAGCTGATAGACCAAGAAATAGTTCGTTGTAACAATATGAAGTTGTGCTTGTCATTTCCCTACTAGAGGATTTCTGATTTCAATTATGTATGTGACTGTTTCCTCTGCTGATGAAGATCTCAGTTCATTTTTTGTCGGAGTACAGACTCCTCACTTCTTAAGCTGTGGGTCGCTGTTTCACATGGGGTCTTGGAACAGTCAAAGGTTTCTGAATGCACAACGACCAAAAATCAATTAAAAATCAAGCATATAATGAATCCAGGGTGTTTCTGGTGGCACTTACCTGTGTTGTTTGGAGTAATTTCACTGCAGCCTTGGTGCTGAACACACAGTCCTGCCACTCAATGCTAATGAACACATTGGCTTGGAAGTTAGAGGAGCAGCGGTTGGATCTTGCCTTTGTCACTTGCTACCAGTTTAACTTTGGGTCAATCAGTTTAACTTCTCTGGGCCTTATTTGTCTCATTTGTACAGTGAGGCAGTTGGACTGAATAGCCCTTCAGGTCTCTCCTAGCACTAAATCTTTAATCTGATAAGTTACTTAGGTTTTCTGGCCCTCAATTTCCTTATCTCTATAAAATGAAGAGGTTGCAGTTAGGTCTTAAAGTGCCTTCCAGATAGGAATGATTTTATTTCATTTAGAATCTCTTGTATGTGTTAGAGGAGGTGAGGACAGGGGAAGCGAAAGAGAATGTCTAGAGGAATTAATGACAGAGAAAATACAAAAACCTGGATGCTCAAAGGTAGGGAAGATACATATTTGTAATCCTTGGGAAAAACTAGTATTTGAGCGAAATTTAAGTATCATTCGTCTTATTCTATTTATGAATCTGCTTTGGAAATGTACTTTGGCAGTTCTTTACAGTTCTCACTAATGATGAAAACCACAGGTCTCTTTTCAGTTGACATTATCACGTCTTCTGGAATTCTAGTGGACTAGAAGGGGGAAAAAATGTTTCCCTCCCTCCTACAGACTCAGCTTTTGAAGCTGCTGGGCAGGATATGATCCAGAAAGACAGCAGCTGGAGAAATGGCATTTATGTTCAGTGCTTGAATGTGCCTGAATATTTTTTCCAGGTATGGATCAGGGAAACAAGGAGTTGAACAGAAGAGTTGTTGGGAGAACCTCAGAGTGTTTACTTGCCATTCCCTATACATGGAATTTTCTTTGCCACATCTGTACTTTTGCAAAGGCTGTCATTTCGACAATACTGCCTTCCCTCTCCCCAGCAGTACTTGCCTGTGCCTCACGGAATCCAAACCTTCTTTCAGGCTAGTGCCTGCCCCTTGAATACATTTTGTATTCACTTTACTTTTTGGGTGTTAAATAATCTTTCTTCCAGTAGAATGTTAGCTCTTTGAGGGCAGGAATTATTTTTTTTTTTGTATCCTGGCTACCTTCAGAGGCAGTTTGTTAGGTTGTTTATTTCTCTAGAGAAAATACCTTTATACAGACCATCCCCAGCTTTGCAGGACCACTCCAGCTCTGGGTTATCTAGACAGAAGAATGGAGTCTGTGGGCTGCCCTGCTTTAGATTCAATTCCTGGTAAGCCTTGGAGGGGTGGTGGGAGGAGCTGACTGGGATTAGGAGAGTCAGCGCAATTTCATCATCAGTGTTCTTCTACTGAAGAAAAAATTGAACTTAAAGTCAGGGCTTTGGAAGTGGGGGAGGGGAAGCTCTAAACCTCCCCAAGATACGGGTTATTAATAATCATTTTTCGCAATCCTCAGCACCCAGAAAAGTGCCTAGTTTATGATGTTGTTGTTCAGTCATTTCAGTCACGTCTGACTCTTCTTGGCCCATTTGGGGTTTTCTTGGCAGAGATACTGGAGTGGTTTGCTTTTTCCTTTTCCAGTTCACATCGCAGATGAGGAAACTGAGGCAGACAGGGTCATGTGACTTGGCCGGGGTCATACAGGCAGTATGTTTGAAGCCAGATTTGAACTCGGGTCTATTTTCCTGCTTCTAGGTCGAGCGCTCTACCTACTATACCACGTGGCAGAAAATAGAAAGAGCTCAATGGACGCAGGACTGCTGGCTTTACTTTAAGAGAGCCGTTTAAAGGTGCTGGTAGAGCTTGCTTTAACATGTATCTGAAGACGGCAGGGATGTCACTTTATGCGGTGTTTGGTCACCCTGTGTTGCGGTGCTTCGTAAAACTATTTGCAAAAGCTTCATCATGAAAGGAGCCGAAGCCCGCGCACCAACATTTATTGTACGGGCCGAAGAGACGGAGAGGTTCGGCAAAGACCCCAAGCACTCCTCTCACTCTGAATCAACACACATACGTAGCGACTGCAGTGCAGAGGGGCACGCGGGTGTCTAGAATAGCAAAAACGTGTAGGAAAATACTGTTCAAGAGTAAGGCATAAGAGAGGCCGACGGCTTAGAGATTACAGACACAAGTCTCATGAGTACTTTCTTTGGGAAAAAAAGTCAGCTGGAGATCGTACTTCTCAGCACATTTGGAATCTAGACAGTTGTCCTAGACGTGGTTCTTGAGGAAGTGAAGAGTACATTAAAGAAAACAAAGATGGGAAAAACAGCTTGTCGTGGGAATGTTTGTTGTGTTGTACTTGGATGTTTCTGAAGTTCTGTTTTGTCACCTGGGCCTGTCTTATAACTTTGACTTGTGACACAGTTTTATTTTGCTGTGGAAACTTACCGGTTGGTTTGCTAACTCTTACCCCCATGCCTTGGTCTCCTCTGACTGTTTATTATGATAAGCTACCATCCCTTACCCTGATCCTTGGTGTAAGGTTGTCACTGTGGGGATGGTCTGAAGTTAGCACCTACCCTGCATCTAGACATAAGTTCTACCACTGTTCAGAGGCTTGGGGGGGAACAACCCATGCCCACTTAGGGGCTAAGGGGAAACACACTCTGTCCCTGTCCTAATAGGTGGGAGAATGCCCCAGAAAACCCCCACTCAGTCTCTAGTCTTTGGAGCAATTGTTGCCAATCTCTTGACAACGTGGATGTTTCCCACCCTTGATCGATGCCCAGAGATTAACTCTTCCATCTTATAGATATTACTCAACAATTTGAGTGGGGCTCCTCCCTCTCTTCTCACCCCCCCCCCCCAGGATATTTCCCACTCTCTCCCCTTTCCTGTTCCATTTTAGAGGGTTCACTGCTGGCTATCTTTGCATTCACTACTGGCCACTGCTAGTAGTGAGTGTCAGTGCACTGCTAATAAAACTTCCTCTCATTCTTGGAGTCATCCCTTCCTGTTAAGACCTAGCTGTAACCTCTTTATTTTATAGAGATAAGGAAATTTAGGGCCAGAAAATCCTTTTGCTCATGATCTGCTGACCCAAGCTGATATTGATTGCTGGTAGAACTTGCCACATCTCAGTGGACAAGGTGGAATGGGGAAGCCTAGGTGCCACATTTTGTTTTCACTCAACCTTGGGCTTCAGGTAGAGAATCCCTTTTCCTTCTAGATTGAGAAATCACTGAGCAGGGCAGTGACTAGGAACCTTGGCAGGTGGACCTAAACCCCATGCCTCAACAGGTCCATGAGTCTCTGACCAGGGTTGGAACTAGGACTCTTGACAGCCCTTTATGGGTAAGACTTCCTGTCCTTACCAGAGAAAGCAAAGGAAAGAGTTTAAATCCTGTGTCTCAGGGCAAGGGCTGAGAGTCCAAGCTTTGCACTGCCCGAGAGTGGCAAGGATTGCCTTCTTTTTGTGTTCCTTAGATCCAGGAATCATTGACCAGGGCTGGGAACAGATCTGCCCCGGAGGAAAGGAACTTCTCTATTGTGGTCAAAGCGAGGCTTGTACTCTTAGTGTTACATGGCTGGAGTAGACCAAGTATCTTTTCAGGAAGAAAGAAGTTGAACCTTATTTAAAAAAAAAGACAACTTAGAGAAATCTTAATAACTCTTTCCACCTATGTAACATTTTTATATGAATCTTCGCATATGTGGAGGACATCAATGATGTGAATATTTGTAGGGAACAGGCAGGTTTTCACAAGTGATATTCCATAGTACCCTATATCTTTATCATCACACTATTGACTGAAAAACATAAGGGTTCTGAGATACTGGTGTGCTTATTGCTTGTTAACTATTAAAAAACCCCCAGCATTTGATTTGGTCCATTAAAAAAAAAACTCTTCAAAGGCATACATTAAAATTATTCACAGTTCCTTGAAAGATGTGATAGTAGAAGAAAAATTGTTTAATGATACTCTACCTGGATTGAGGCATAGAACGGGGCCATACTTACATGCCAGAGACGTCGGCCATTGTCTTAGAAAGAGATCGGCACAAAACCCATGTGGAGGAGATAGTCTCTTCAGATGGTGAGGTCCTTCAGATGTTTCTTTTTGCAGATGACATTGTAGTGATTACATCAAGCCCCACAGTTTCCTAAATGGAATTAGAGGGGTGTGTGGGGGTGTGTGTGTGTGTGTGTGAGAGAGAGAGAGACTTTTGCCAATGTTAATTGTCGTGGATATTTTTGGTTTACATGAAACTCTGTCCTCTACATCAGCATAACACTAAATTTTAAACTAGACTTCTTACAGTTTTGATTCTTACTCCAAAAAGACTTGATAGACTTGTCAAATGTGTGAAAATTTTGGTATTGACATCTTTTAAAAAAATTGCATTGTCTGACATTAGTGGGAGAGGTTCTTGCCTTTGTGTGACCAGGTTAAAGCTGATATTTGTGCTCGTGCCAGTTGAAATGTTTTTTGTCGTCGTTGTTATTACTAAAATTAGGTTGTGCCGTGTGTGGAATGTTGCTGCCTAGATCCCCCTACTAAACAAATTTTCATCATCACTGCACGTATCAGCGAGCACCCCAGCATACCCAGGGCAGCTGCTGGCACAGGTTCTTAGATCTGCTTTTCTAAAGGAAAGCAACTCAAAATGGGTTAACAGTCTTTCTTTAATCAAACAAACATATCATTTACCTAGTTCAGGGGAAAAGTCAGCACCCTAAACTCCAGAGAATGCAAACATGAGTTACAAGTACAAGTTACAAGCACTGCCTGTACAAGCAGACCAAGAAACAGATCAGCAGATGAGCTTCCAACCATCTGACCATCACATCCATTACGTATTCAAGTTACCAGAGAGGGAAGCACCAACATCTGGGTTTTTCAAAGCCGGGGGGCTCAACGGCTTCCCAGAATCTCATCCGGCCAAATCACACAACTCTTCTCAAAGTGAGCCCCAAAGTAAAGCCTCACATCAGGGCATATATAGGCTTCTCTTAGGTCAGAGAATGTCACAGCCCTCTTGACCCACTGCCCAATCACAAAGCAACAAGGTGTGGCCATTGCCCCAAAACAAGCCTCCTGCCACAGACTCCGTGTGACCACATTCAGCCCATTAGGGGGCAGAGTATACTTTCAAATCAGGGAAGATTCTCGGAGCCACGTAAGCCTATCAGAGGGTCCAGGGGCAGAGAAGATCTTCAGGTTCTCATTATACTGCACATCACTTACTGTTCTCTTCAGTCAATAGAACTCTCAGTATCTGTGGCATTCATCTTTTTACCCTGATGCTACTTTTCAACATTTTGTTGACTCCATCTTGACTTACTTGGATCTGCTTCCTTTGCCATGAGAGTTTTAGTTCTGTATCCTGCAACATTTTCCATACCATAATTTATATATTCTTATTTATTTTGTTTCCTGTGGTTCCTTAGATTATTGGCAAGATTCAAAGGACCTTCAATTTAGTATGGCAAATATTTAAGTACTAATGTGCAAGGCCCTTGGGATGAAATAATCCCTCAAAGAGATTATGTCCTACTGGGAAGACAACACACACACACACACACACACACAAATATACAAGGTAATTTGAGGAGGGAGAGAGCTCTTAACAAGTGGAGGACTTGGGGTAGGAAGGGATCAAGAACTTTCTGCGGGTCGGGTCGTGGCTTCTGAGTTTGGCCTTGAAAGAAGAAGCTAGAAGTAGAAGTGAAGAGGTAGTGTGCTGCAGGCCTGACTCTAAAGTTGCAGAGAGCAGAGGTCAGGTTTAGAGAGTAGTTAGTAGGTTGGTTTGATTACAGCATTGACCTTATGAAGGAGAGTAACGTAAAACAAGTCTAGAAAGATAGGTGGGGGCCAGAATGGCTTTGAGGGGTGAGAGAAAGGGGTGAATCATAGATGACTGAGATTCCAAGCCACATGGAAACATGATGGTGCTCTCATTAGAAATTGGGAAGTTTGGAGGAGGGACAGGGGGAGATGGGTTTATTGGAGATGGTGTATTCTTCTTTACACATACTGAGAGTGAAATGTTAATAGTGTGCAAAGGGTGGTACAGAACTGGAGTTCAGGAGAGAAATTAAAGTTGGATATAGAGATGTGTTACAATAGGAGCTGGTAAAATGGTTAAGGAGAAGAAGATACAAAGTTGTGCACCCAAGATACAGAGCCATGATGATTCAACAGAGGAGACTGAGAAGAATTCGTCAGCCAGGTAGGAGGGAGAAATAGGAGAGAGCAACCATGAGAACCAAGAGAAGGGAGAGGATCTGGATAGTGGCCTACTGGTTAAAAGCTATAGGGATGAGGGCTTGGAAATGGTCGTTAGATTTACTCATAGGAATTGATCGGTAACTTTGGTAAGGGCAGTTTCAGTGGTTGAGTCAGAAGCTAGATGACAAGGGATCAAGGAGTGCGTGGGAATGGGGAAGGAGGAGAGGCAGTAAATATGTGTGGTGGCTCTCTTATTTAGTGTTCACTTAGGAAAGGGAGATTTGGCAACTTACTGGATATGTGGGGTGAGGGAGAGGAAGAGTTGAGGATGAAATTATAAAGCTGGGGGACTGAAAGGATGGTGAAATCTTGAGTAGAAATGGTAAAATTTGGAAGAGGCATGGTTTTGAGAGAAAGTTGATGAGTTCTGATCAAGTTGAGGTTGAAGGTAAGAGGAGTGATCCAAAGGGTCATTTTCCTGGAGTCAGTGAGTTCAGGAGTTGGTCTTGGCAAGGAACATCATGTTTTCTTCAGATTGGAGCGAGAGAAGAAGTGATGGTTGAAAGATGTAGAGATTTTGAAATGTGAGTAGGGAAGATGAGGTTTTTCATGATTGTTTTCTCAGCAAAGTCAGAAGTGAGGTCTCCTGGGCACACAGTAGAGAGCGGTAGACAGAAGGCTTGGACCAGATGCTTATTAGTGGTATAAACCTTGGAAGAGACCATATAGAGTCTCCTAAAGAGCAGTGCTATTGAACAAGCTCAGCACAATGGTTTATTTTACAGCTTGATAATCACCTCTTTTTTGAGATATCTATATCTATCTGTCTCTATTTTATATAAATATACACATGTATATTTTGGGTTTATAGCCACGTTATAATTTTTCCTAGGTGAATGAGTCCAGGTGATTACTGTCCCTTCCCACTCAACACTGATAACTTCATTTGTTACCTATCCCGTGCTTTTCTCTTCACCCGTTTCTCCTTTTATCCCATCTTCTTCTTTCACTGATTTAGCTGAACATAAAAAGGAACATAATCTCTTATTGTTAAATCTATAAATAGACTTTTGCCAAAATTAATCTACTCTTAGGTTGTGAGGTTGTCATGGCTGTTAAAATAATTCCCATCGCCTTATAAAATGAGGCCAGGATCCCATGGTGTCTTGAGAAGGACGTGTGTTTGTGTATGTCTGTAAGGTAGCAGGTTCAATGGGAATCCGTCCGACTATTTTTTGCTTTTCTCTAATATAAGATCTCACAATTTCAAGGTCTTAATTCCAGTCAGTTTCCTTTTTATCCTAAGATTAACAGTAAAAGCAAAAAGCGTCGTCTGGAACCACATTTAATTGGAACTGTCAGCTGTAATTTATTCTGTGATGTATTTTTAGGAAAAGGCAAACGGTAGCCAACAGTCTTATATAAGAGATTAAAAAATACCAACAAGAACCTTGTAAAGTGAGAGCAATGTTCTGGAGAGAGTACAGTTTGAATCTACATATACATAAATAAACAGATAAACAGACACCCCCATGCGTCCCTTTCAGATCTCTCCATTTGAAATCTCGGGCGTGCTTTGTGTTGACTATTTTTGGCAGAGCAGAGAGAGTGCTGGCCCTGGAGTCAGGAAAGCCGGAGTTCAGATCCAGCTAGGAAACGTACCATCTCTTCAGGACTGCCTGCCTCAGTTTCCTCATCTGTAAAACAGAGAGGATAACAGTGCCCGGCTCTCGGGGTGGTTGTGAGGATGGAAAGAGAGAATAGACGTAAACCTCGGTGCAAATCTGCAAGCCTTACAGAAGTGGCAGGCGTTACAATTATCATCTTTATTGTTATTGTTACTTGCACTGTGACTGGTAACACCTCTCAGCCTCAGTTTCCTCACTGGTAATAATAACACCTATTTCCCAAGGTTTTTGTGGGGATAAAGTGAGATGTTTGTAAAGTGCTTTGCACACCTTGGACTGTAATGTATAGTAGTAAAAATGAATGATGGTAATAGCTGTGTGCTGTACAGTTATTGCATCATTTGGTTCTCACAGCAACCCTGGAAGGGAGGTGCTATTATTATCCCCATTTTACAGATGAGGAACCTGGGGCAGACAGGGTAAGTGACTTGCCCAAGGTCACAGCTAGCAAGCCTTTGAAGCTGGATTTGAACTTGAGTCTTCCTGGCACCAGGTGTGCTCTCTTATGCTACCTAGCTGCCTTATGTAAATGTTAGCTATTACTTTTAGAATTTAGAAATATTTCCACTAAGGATTGAAAGAAAAAAAATAATTTTATTTTTAACTTTTAGTTGATTGGAAAATAAAATTATTTAGACCATTTTATTCACAGAACATTCTAGTTAAATGAGATCCTCTTATTGTTAAGTCTGTCTGTACATGGGTACTATTATTTTAGGGCTTATCTGGAGTAAGCCAATCAGTGTGTAATAGGTACCTTTTCCAGCCTGAAAATGAGTACGTTCCAGAAGTTTATAGGAAGGTAGGACGGGTGATGCCGTGAAACGTGCTGAAGTCGCTGTCACGATATGTCAGCCAGGACCCGACTCTGAATGAGCCACATGGTCTCTGCACGTCTCAGTTTCCTTGTCTGTAAAGAATGAAGGAGTTTTTCTAGATGACCTCCGGAGTTCCTTCTGGCCTTAGGTCTTATGACTTATTCAGTTTGTTTGAAACACTGAGTCTGTTTTTCTTTTTTTATGGGGATGGGGGAAGAGGATAAGTGGAGTTGCATCGAGGCACTGGACGTGATGTCACCCAGGTAGGGGACTCTTAGTGTGGAAGTTCTAATCTGATACAAATTGCAACTTATGTCTAATTTACAGTGTGTGTATGTGTGTGTGTGTGGGGAAATGGAATAAGCATTTGTATAGCCCTTCTGTGTCCCAGGCACTGTGGTAAAGTGTGTTACAAACATGGCCTTGTTGGATCTTAAATACGGGTATTGAGAGGCTAAGTGCCTACCTAGCCTGCTGGTACTTAGCCTGTATGTGTTGAAATAAGGGCCTGAAGCCCCGTCTTAGAGCCTCCTGGGCAGGCCCTCTGTCTTCTAAGCCACTCTGCCTCACAGACTCCTCATATTTGTGTGTGACATTTTAAGGTACCACCCCTGTGAGATGGGCAGTGCAAAGAGTAGGGTCTGCAGTCTACACACAAGTTGTTGTTTGTTCTTGACTCTCCAAGAGGATCAGTGATGTCATGAGAGTGATGTCTTGACTTGGGGGTGAGATGGATTTAAGTGAGGCAGAGCTCCGGAGTCATCGGACACCAGTAGCGGTGGCCCAGGAAGCAGTGGGTGACCTTGGCCTTTTTAAAGTAAGGTCTTTCCCAGTTCTAGTTTGTCTCAGGCAATGCCCCCTGAGGTTCAGGGAGGGTTAGTGACTTTTTCATGATCATATAAATACTGTATTGGGTATGGAATCTGGGATTCATACCCAGAGTTCTAATTTCATTACCCAGGGTTTGTTCTACTATTATACTACATAACCAAATGTATTAAGGTTCCCAATTCAGGACCCATGAAACTCAGTAGCTAAAATATGCTGTATATAATTTCTTCTAATTAAGCCTTAGTCATTTTTTCTACCCCTCTGTATAAACAAACATTTTTTCTTTTTTATAATAAAGTAGCAAAGGATGTTAACTGGAGAAAAGGAAGGCTTCCAGTGTTACTAATAGTTACAAATGCCACAAGTTAAAAACATTTAAAGAAAGTAGAAATGCTGCACTGAGTTGTAATGAAACAAAACAGAAAAGAACTAACATTACATAGGAAAGATTTTTTATTTCTTAGATTTTCCCTGTGATTGAAGGTGATGTGAACTATGGGCAGTTGATCTGGCAACTCCATTTATCATTAATAGTATCAAGGGGAGTTTATTAGTTGATGTGTAAGGAGTTACAAGGAATGGTCATAAATTACTATTTATTCTTTGGGAAGCCTGGAGAAGGGCATAACCAGTTCTTTGTATTAGTAAATATTTGTTAAGTTGGGAAGTTTCTGTACACGTTCTTTGGTTATTTTGTCATCTAAGACATACACTGATAGCTCCAACGTGGACACTTGGATGTAGTGGAAAGTATAATGGACTTGAAATCAGGATGTAGGGTAGGGGTTTTTGTCACAGTTTGCTTCTGACCAGCTGCGTGACCTCAAGAAAGTCTCATTACTTCTTGGGACTCAGTTCTTGCAACTCAAAAATCAACTAGTTGGATGACATGATTGCTGTGGTCTTGTGATTATGTCAGCATCATTATGAAATTTGTTTTAAAAAAACTTTTAAATGAGCATACTGAACATTTATGAGAAGTATTACCCCTTTGTTTTTAACTTGTGGCATTTCTAACTAATTAGGTAACATTGGTAACCTTCCTTTTCTCCAGTTAACATCCTTTGCTACTTTATTATAAAAAAGAACAAATGTGTTTATTTATGGGGGGGGAGGTAGAAAAAATTACTGATGCTTAATTAGAAGAAATTAGACATTTGCAGCCCGTTTTCAATATTTTGATTTTTTTTTCTTTGCTCCTTACACCTCATGATGTAAAGATTTTTTAAAAAGGTTTTTACAGCATATAGTTGTGTTTCTCAATTCTGGTGGTTTATACCAAGATAAAATCTTGAATTCTGATCTTGAAACTGCTTAAGATCTTGAAAAACTATGATTAATGTTATGGAAGCTTTTCTGACTTTAACTTGGTCCCATATATTGGTGACTTTGATTTCATTCTGGTTTTTTCCTTCTGTGTCTGCTTGAGGTACACAGTGTTTTAGCTTGACATTAGTATTATATTAAATTCCTTTTTTACTCAGGAAATAAAAGCTGGTATTTCGTCAAGCGTATTTCAAATTTCTTGATTTGTACTCAGAAGTAAAAATGTGATTATTAAAAACATCGTTCTTTTAAGGTCCTGTACTTAGAGCCAGGAACAGCCCAAGAGGTTGGATTCAGCCCCGCCATTTTTGTGGGTTTGTAATTGATCATTTATGGACTGTGTTTCTGAACCTTTCCGGGTCTTGGCTCAAGTCCTTTTATCTTCTTAGCAAGTCTAGAGGAGGTTTTAAAAATAGTCTTAACAATTAGTCTTAGAAACAAGAGTAAACAAACATAGTAATCCTTTTGCCAGGCTCAATGAATGCTAGTTTGGTATAATCTTAATCCAAAAAAAGCGCAATCATTGTTTAAAAATATGAGTTTGAGAATAAATATCAGCAAATCATTGATGATGTGAAGTCTTTATGTCCTGTTTCATCAGTAATTTCAAAGTGGTATCACTTAACCAAGCATTTTCAGAAATGAACTAGTAGTGAGTATAGTGGAGACGTCTGCTGAAAAAGGAGGGCTTTCTGTGGGGAACAGTAGTAAAGTTTGGGAGGCTCTGGCCAGCAGCCATAGTTCCCATAGTTCCCAAATATGCGTACAAAATAAACAAACCATTCTTTGCGGCTTCCATGCCCTAATCATCCTGTATCTCTCTTCCTTTTTAGAAAAAGCTGCTACTTACTTAACCTCTGCTTTTTCTCCTTACCACTTTCTCAACTCTTTGCAAGTCTAGCGCCTGACCTCATTATCTAATTGAAACTTTTTTTCTCAAAAGTTAACAATAATCTCTAAATTTACAAATTCAGTGGATTTTTCTTAAACCTCATCCTTCCTTGATCTCTGCAGCATTTGATGCTGTTGATCACCTCTTGAATGTTACTCTTCTGTAGCTTTTTTTTTTATCACTACCTTCTCTTGGTTTCTTTTTGTTCTCTTTTGGTCTCCTTTGCTGGATTCTACCTCCTAATTGTGCACGTACGTTAAAGCTCTGTCCTGAACTTTCTCTCTTTGAACATTTTCTCTTAATGGTCTCATCAGCAGAATGGAGGCCTGAGATGGCATTTTATAATTGGTATTTGAAGGAAGCCAGGGAAACCACAAGGTGGAAGTGAGGAGGTAGAGAGAGCCTTCTCAAGCAGGGGTGACAGTCAGTGAAAAGTTTCAGAACTGGGAGATTGAATAATAATTGTGAAGAATAGCATGTTTCAAAGAAAAATCCACGAGTGAGTTCATATTAAGAGGGGGTCACTGATTTGGCTCATTGATACATGTATCAAAATAAAACAAATATGGCACATATTTTGGAACTATAATTTTTGTCACCTTTCCTTTTTTTTTTGCCTTTTTTGCATTCACAATATTGCATGAAGTGTGATTCAAGATTAGAAAGATATACATCACAGCTGAGCTGAATGTAGTATTTTTTTTTTTAAGTTTTAATAGTTTCTGTGTTTGATTTCTCAGATGATACCATGGAATGCCAAAGTGGGACAAAGAAAGAAGATCAAAATGACAAAGAGAAGAAAGATGAAGAGGAAACTCCAGTGCCTATGTACAGGGCCAAATCAATTGTGGAGAGTTGGGTGTGGGGCAAACAACCAGGTATTAGGAAATTTTGAGATTGTGCTATTGAACAAAGACTTGCTACAAATGTTCTGGATACATATTTAATGTATTTGATGACTATTATATTTAGCTAAGCAATTAAGACTTATTTATTTCTTCATTTTTGTTTACTATTTTGCATATATAACTCAATGCTTTAGTCATCTTTTTGACTACATATCTTAGGTAGTTTTTATTATATTTTTTAGCATATACTCTTTAAATTTTGCAATTTAAAATATGCTTGATCTCAGAATATGAACTTTTTATAACAGTGTCAAAGGAGTCATTAATATAATGGTGCTGTCCATTTGTAGTGCCAGTGCAATATTTACAGTGCCCACGATCACTCTAAAGACCATGACTATAAGTATCGCATGATGTTCGATTGCAAAAAATGCAGATAAGAGGATAAAGCTGAAGGATTTATTTAGACACCAGAAAACCAAATCCCAAAGCCAGTAAGTGATTCTATCATAGTATCAAAGATATTCAGAAGCCATAATAATGCTGAGAGCCATGCCATCCTTTAACGTTTCCACAAACCAATACAAGATCAATATTTACTCAGAAAACCCTCTATCTCCTTGCCTAAGCCCCTCTGTCCCCAACTGTCTCCAACTGTCTGGCTCCTCTCTACCAGCTTCCTGCGGGCTCTGCTGCTCAGTAAACTCCTCCCACCACAGGCTCCATGTGATCACATTCAGCCTATCAGGGGGCAGAGTTTATCTTCACAACAGGGAAGTTTCAAACTCCCCCATAGGTCTGTTAAGGGGCTGGGAAGATCTTCAGATTCCCATCAGCATGACACCATTCAGTGCTGAACATTCTTGAATATAGACTAAGAACACTTCATCTTTTTTCCCCCTGTGTTTTTGACCCTTATCAGAATCATAAACATTCTTATTTGGAAGATTTACTTGAAATTAATATAGGAACCCCCTCTCCCCCCAACTTTAATTATATTTGAATTCTTAAAAGTGCATTTTGGAAAACAGCATAGATTTTTAAAAAGGGAGAATTGATAAAGGTATAATGGTACTTTGAAGTTTTAGAGGAAACTTTCCGCAAAGTTGTAATTTGTCATGCTGTGGATGAATTCCAGTGCCACGAAGAATTTTCACCTGAAGAAGAAATAAAGATACTCAATTCATTGAGTGTTTGCTAAGCACCTCTATACAATGCCCAAGTGTCTACTTTGTGCCAGTGCTATGGAAAGTGCTAGGGATACAATTAATAAAAAGTCAACAGTCCCTGCCCCCAAGAAATTTACAGCCTGATGGGAGAGACAGCACACAAAAGAAGGCGGAGGTGGGGGTGGGGGAAGAAGAGACTATGGTGTGTCCTGGGCATTTTATTCTGTGAAGCCAAAACTAGGCAGGGCAACAGATTGAGTGGAGTGAGTCCATTTTCGGCCCTCTGTAAAGGATGGAGTTGTGAAGAGTTTGTTACTCAATCCTCCAGCCCTTCAGTCAGAGGGAAAGTAAGATGAGGGGGGTGGTCTCAGTCAGGGCTTGCATTAGGCAGCTCTGTGATGAGGTTAGAGGTGATAATCCTTACCTTCAAGGAGCAGAGGAGTTAAAAGTGGGCCCAGCAACAGGAATATCATTCAATTTCGTTTAAAATTGTTTAATTTGTAGTAGAAAACAGGGCATATATAGATATAGATATGTATATACGTATCTATGGCTATATATCTGTGGATCTGTCTATCTAAATATCTGTTCTGGGAACATTGGGGTTAGAAGGAGAAGACAGAAGCTTCATGTGGGTTCTGGTAAGAAGGTAGTGGGGAGAAGCTCTAGAAGCATGTGATTTGCTGGACGAACCTTTGCAAGTAGATTTAGTTCTTGGAAGAAGCCAGTGGTTCTCTATGTTCCATTCTTTCCCAACCAGCTCCTGGGAGTAAGTAGCTTTTGTAGAGGTAATTATTGTCTTGTCTTCCCTTAGGGAACCAAGACAAACTATTCTGTTGTAATTTTTTCTTGTCCTTCCCCCAAAAGAAGTGGAGAAGAGATTTTATTGAATCACTGCTTCTGATGCTCCTTTTGCTTGTTCTTTCACTGCTCTCTGGTTACCTGAGAGAACTAAATCAGATTTGCCTCGGGGTGGGGGGGGTAACTTTATAAATAGCCACAGCTTGACTTTAAGGAGTCTTTTGACCTTCAAAATCTCAGGTTGGCAGAGCAGAAAGAGTGGTGGATAAGGCATTAGAGGAACTGGCCTCAATCCCAGCTTTGAAACTTAATAGGTTTGTAATGCTGGGCAAGTAACTGGCTTCTTTGAGTCTGAAATTGAGGGTTAGACTAGATGTTTGTAAGGTAGTTTTCAGCTTTATCTTGTTGATTGTCTAAAAATTCTTGTTCTAGGGATTATAGCCAAATTTCTTTAGTACTTGGAAATAAAAGACTTAAAATGCAGATGTTTGGTCAAAATAATTTATTGAAATTGCTGTGTGCAAAGCATAGAACATAGGCATGGAGAAGATGGGAGATAAATAAGTAGTGGTGAACTTATAGCCTAGTCGGGAGGCTGTGACAAAAATAACTAATACAAAGTAGAATGTTTACATGAGAGTTCAGTGCGTGTAGGGATCAGGGTGGAGATGGCTTTTTAGTTGTGTCATGAGTCAGGCAAAACAACAATCAATCAAATGATTAATTTCTTTTTTTCTTTTGCTTTTTTGTTAGGAGCCTACTTTAGTGCTCATGGAAGTGTGGAGGTAACTCATAGGTTCTCAAAGCCTATGCCATCTGCTCTGTGCTAGGCCGGTCAAACGAGTGAATATCAGTTCAGATAGGTTTGAAGCTGAAACCAAGCTGGGAAGACTGAGTACATATCCCGTGTTAAAGGACTTCTCTTTCAGAGAAGTTTATCATCATGTTGATTTCAAGTTAATGAATTTTTTTTGGCAACAGAAATCTTTATAAATAACCTCCTAAGTTAGTGGTGATCGTGACCTACTTTGGTGAATTTGGTTCACATAATGGTGAAATTACAGATTCTTCAAGTGTGAAAGTAAAGTTTTAATAGGAGTGAGTTCATGGAGGCTTTCTTCAGAAGAGAGCTCTCCCTTTGCCACACTTTGCATTGCTGGCTGTTATTGCTTTCTTATGTGGTAAATGAACTGAATGAGAATGAGGAATTTTAATCTCCCTTGCTCCCTTCTGCTATGTCTGGAGCTTCCCTTTGCCACCATCCCCAGCCTTTCCTTCTTTGAAGTGAATCTCTTTGTTTATATAAACCTGTCCAGATTTTTGTTGCTTTGAAATACTGACTTCAAGGTAACATATACAAAGCATTTTGCAAATCCGATGTACGATGTAAATGGTATGTTGTAGGTCTCTTCTTTACTTTTTTCAGGGAGTTGAGAACCTGGCTCACAGGTTTATTCTATATTCCATCCCTTCTATTCTCCCATATTCATATTTCTTCACTTTGGTATTCATATTGATATGCCTTCAAATACCAGTTATTCAGGAAATACCTTCCTGAATCATCGAACTTCTTAGTTTTCCTAACTTGTACCTCTCCTCCATCTCAGCTACTGCCCAGGTGTCTTCACCATCACCCAAGGCTGTTCTGCCTATGTGATCTTGAGCTCTGCAATGCTCTTAGCTGACTAGAATTGCTTCAGTCACTAGGATAATAGATTTAGAGCAGGAAGGTATCTTAGAGATCATCTAGACCAGTGGTTCTCAACCTTCCTAATGTCACGCCCCTTTAATACAGCTCCTCATGTTGAGGTGACCCCCAACCATAACATTTTTGCTGCTACTTCATAACTGTAATTTTGCTACTGCTATGAATCATAATGTAAATATCTGATATGCAGGATGGATTTTCATTGTGACAAATTGAACAGAACCCACAGGTTGAGAACGGCTGCTCTAGACCGTTGTACAGATGAGGGAAAACAAGGCCTGGAGAGGCAAAGTGACTTGTCCAAGGTCACCCAGGGAGGGAGCGGCAGAGCTGGGATTTGAATTCAAGTCTTCTGACTCCGTAGCCAGTGTTCCTTATCCTGATTTTATTTTCCAGTCAAAACCAGTCCCAAAGTTGTTCTTTGTTTTCATCACGCTCTTTTGTCCTCCTCATGACCTCTAGTTACCTTGTCTGCCCGATTCTCTTAGACAGTCGTCCATCTTCCTGTTTTCTTCTGTTCTTAGTCTTGACCCTCTGGTTACCATTTGTACCTTGATGCTTATCAGCTGAGTCATCCCACTCACCATTTGCCTTCTCTGTTCTTGGCTTAGCTATTGAAGGGAGGAAGTGACTATGAGATCTGGGCTCCTGCGTGGCATTCTTTGTATTCATCATTGTTGGATTCTTTACCATACTCCTATAGCGGCTATTCCATAACTTCTCCTTAAGAGGGAGATACTCTTTGTGTCCTTAAGTAAATCTCTTTGTATCAGTGGTCCTCAATTTTCTTATTTATAAAGATGCAGACTGCACTGGTTTGGGGTTTTTTTTGACTGTTTTTGTGTATTTTGGCAGTCTCATGAAACTTGTGGACTCTTTCTTAGAATAATTTTTTAAAAATGCATCAAATAAAATACGTAGGGTTTATAAAGGAAACCAGTCATTGAAATACAGTGATCAAAATATTTTTAAAAAGTCACGGATCTTATGTTAAGAATCATGGTCTAGTTGATTTCAGAGGGCTCTTCCACTTCTGAAATTCTTTTGATTCCACATTAAGAAAGGTACAACTCATTAACATACCTGTTGTTCTGGGGCATTAGTCAGGAGGTAGATTTAAACCATTTATTATGTATAACTTGTGAATACATGCCAATCCTTTGGTATGGTTAACAAATTTATGAATGAAGTAAAGATTTATTTCAAGCTGAAAAAAACCAAAAAGCTCTTAATTTTTTCTTTTCCTGCCTCCTTGTGTCAGAATTATTGGTGGTTAGTAAATGTCTGAAATTGAAATTTTTTTCTTCCTTTTTGCTATTATAAGATATTTAAAAATGTCACTTGAAAAAAGTTCTCTCTAGTCTATGAAATGCTATATTAAAATAAAAATTATATGAGTAGTATGTCCTATTTTTATTTTCTAAGACAGATCCGAACTTAAGACTGTTTTAACATGGAAGTATTTTGAGTAGTTCTTTTTTAGCAATTCAAGTCTTGGATTTTTCTTGGTCTTCTTTCATGCATATATGCTCACTTTGTTAACCCTTAGGTTCAGGGTTGTTTTGCATGACTTTTCCTTGTATAATACATACAAAATGCAAAAGGAATTGCAGCTTTATTTTGAATTTAACATATAAGAAGGAAGGAAATCATAGGGTTTTGCTTGAAGTTAAAGATATGGATGCCCATGTTCCAGCTCCATTTTTTAGAATTAACGGCATTTTTTGTAGCACTTTCAGGGTCTTTTTTTTTTTTTTTTTTTTTAATTTTATTGACTTGTTTACTTTTAGGTTACAAGATTCAGTTCCAGAGTCACTTTAGTTTCAGATTTTTCAGGATCTTCTTTAACTCCATCTTTCCCAATTTGAGGTTTAATCTTAACATGACCCCAAGGACTATTATGCATTTAGTCATTAAGATGAGTGGGAAGATGAGTCACACATCATCCTCTTTATAATAGTTACAGAACTTGTCTTCCATGCTACCACTCTTATCCTTATCTCCCAGCAGTGCCCTGCTCTTCCCCTTCCCTTTTCTGAGTAGGCTCCTAACCCTTCCTTTTGTGAGACCATGGGCCATTCAAGATACATAGAACCTAACTGTTAGAATGGTACTTAAAACAGCACCTGAGCAGGTTCTCTCCCCTGCCTCCCATCCCCCTGTCCATCACTTTGTGGTTATGGCAGACATCCCTTGGAGAGTAGGCTCTTTGTGGGTCAGTGAGGAGTTTTTGGTGGGACAGTGTAAGTTGCACAGCATGAGCAGACATGAATGAATTGCTTCTCACATCTGCTTTTCTTCCAAAGTTCTGGATCGCTGTTGAGAGCAATACAATTCTTCCAGTCACTCAGGTTCACAGTCCTTTGTGTCATCCTTGACTGCTCACTCTCTCACACAAATTCCAAAATCTTGTTAAATATATTTTACATCTATCCCCATGTCCCCCTTTATTGCCTACTTCAAACCTTTAGTGCTTTATTCCTCAACTGTTGAAATAGTGTTTTTTTTTTTTTTGAGGGGAAGGCGGGGCAGTTGGGGTTAAGTGACTTGCCCAAGGTCACCTGGCTAGTAAGTGTTAAGTGTGTGAGGTTGGATTTGAACTCAGGGCCTTCTGACTCCAGGGCCAGTGCTCTATTCACTGTGCCACCTACCCGCCCCTGAAATAGTGTTTTAATGGGTATTTCCGGCTCTAGTCTCACTCCTAAAGTAGAACAAGCTGGTGGACTCCCTTAAAAACTGGAAACCTTCAAGCATAGGCTTGCATGACCACTGCTTACTTGAGAATATTATATAGTGGATTCCAGTCCAGATGTGTCTGAAGTTCCTCCTGGCTCTTAGATTTTATGATTCTTCTTTGCTCATTTGTATACACATGCATCCTTCAAACATTAACTCATATCTCACAATCTTTCATAAAGCTTTCTTTAGTTAACTGTAATAGGATTTATTGGTACTTAAATTCTATTTTGCAGTTTCTTTTTAAATAATATTTTATTTTCCCTTAAATGTAAAAAACAGTTTTAAAAAAAAGCTTTGAGTTCCAAATTCTGTTCCTCCCTTCTTTATTTTCCATCTCCCCAAGATGATAAGCAATCCTGTATAGGTTATTCATGTGCAGTCATATAAAATGTTTCCATATTTTTTTTTTTTGTACAAGAGGATTTGAATAAAAAAGAAAGTAAAAAATAGCATACCTCAGTCTGTATTCAGACAGTATCAGTTCTTTCTCTGGAGGTAGGTAGCATTTTTATCATGAATCCTTTAGATTATCTTGGATCATTGTATTGCTGAGCATAGCCAAGTCATTCATGGTTCTTTCATCATACAGTATTGCTGTTACTATGTACAGTGTTCTCAAGGTTCTGCTCATTTCACTTTGTGTCCATTCATGTAAATCTTTCAGGGTTTTCTGAAATCACCTTGCTTGTCATTTCTTACAATGCAATAATATTTTGTTCAATCATATAACATAATTTGTTCGGGTATTCCCCAGTTGATGGGTGCTCCCTCAATTTCCAGTTCTTTATTTTTTTTTTTTTTGATAAATGTCAGACCTATTTGTTGGCAAGATAGTCTTATATCCTTCTGAGCACCTGGCACAGTGCATTGTTAGTACTCAATACATATTTGAATGAATGAATGAATAAATAAATAATACTGATGCACTTTCCTTTAAAGGTAGTATGTAAATTTTTTCAAGTAGGTGATTAAATGAAAGTCTATTATGCATCAAGGTCAGGATGTTTATTTAGTGGGTGCTGGACGCCTGTGTTTAGTGTATGGTGGACTCTTGGCGCAAATTAATAATTGTATTCAGAAAAATTTTTTTAAGGGCATTAATATTTGTGTCTGATGAGTGTTACCAGATTTTTAAAAAATTAAATTATAGAATCATAGGATCTAGGGCAGGAAGGGAACTTAGAGGTTATTTAATTCAGCTCTTGTTTTGCAAATGAAGAATTTGAGGTCTAGAGAAGTTAACTAAGTTGTCCAAAGCCACACAAGTAGTAAATAGTTGATTTGGTTTGGAACCCAAATTTGCACATTACTGGTGTAGAATTTCAATATGTCATGTTTATAGACTTCAGAGGGGCATCTCGTTCAACCTCGTTCCCAGTAGAGAAATCCCTTCTTTCATATTTCTAACAATTATTGATTCAGTTTCTGCCTCACTGTTTCCAGTGATAGGCATGTCACTTCTTCATAAGGGACTCTGTTCCATTATTGGAGATAATTTCATAGGGAAGGGCATTTTAACAATTGGCACTGAGTTTTTCCACCCTGTGACTCTCTTTTACTATTGTGTTTCTGCCTCTTGGAGCAAACATAGTCTGAGCTGTCCAAAACTCATAATCTTAGGAAATAGTTCCTCAAGGGCCCCTTCTGTAGCAAATAGAACATGAAAAAATATCTAGGTGTTTATTGTGTGTAGAACACTGTGCTAGGCACTTATGGAGATGCAGAGTTTAAATAATACTTATTCCCTAACCTGAAGGAGTTGATAGTTTTGAGACAAGTGATTTACAGAGTCATTATTCAATTTAACAAGCATTTATTAAATATTTATCATGTGCCCCAGCATTGCACTAAGCACTGAGGATATGGAGACAAAAATAAACATTCCTTTTCTCAGGGAATTTACGTTTATACATATGAACCAGTTCTTTGGGGAGAGGCAACATGTGCATATGTACGTACAAAATAAATAAGTATATTGAATAAAGGTAATTAGATAGAAGGAGCACTAGCAGTAGAAGTTAGGAAAGCCTAGATATAGGAAGTGGTGTTGAAGTTCATCTTGAAGGAAAAGGGATTATGTGAAGGGGAGATGAGGAAGGAGTGCTTTCTAGGCACAGGGAGTGGCCTGTGGGAAGATTTAGAGACAGAGGATTGAGGAGCATGTGTGAAGACTAGAGAGAAGACGGGTGTGTGTGTGTGTGTGTGTGTGTGTGTGTGTGTGTGTGTGTTGTATAGTCAAATGGAGGAAAGTGATGGGTAATGAGATAGGAAAAGGTAAGTGGTGCTGGTGTGTGAAGGTCTTTGAAAACCAAACAGAAGAATTTGTATTTCATCCCTCAGGACAGTAGAGAGCCACAGGAGTTTACTGGGTAAGAGAGTGACGAGGTTAGTCACTTTGGACACTGTGTGGAAGGTGAATGGGGGGGGGGGGAGAAACTTGGGACAAGGCCACCGACCAGCAGGTTATCGCAGAAGATCTAAACTAAGGTGGTGACTGTGTGACTTAGAGGGAAGGGAACAGCTGTCAGAGACGTAGAGGGAGAAGCAGCAAGATTTGGCAGCTGATTGGCTCTGTAGGGTGAAGGAGAGTGTGGAGTCAGGGGTGACACAAAGGTTTGTGGACCATAGTGGCGACAACAGTGGTTCTAGAAGGGGAAAAGATGTTGAGCTTTTCAGGTAATTCCATTTTTCATCAGCATCTTTGCTTGGTTTTGACCCATGGAACATCATACCTCCTTTGTGCCTCCCCCGCCACACTTAGTTTTCTTTTGTGAGTTGTCTTCCCCCATTAGATTGTAAGCTTCCTGAGGTCAGCGACTGACAGTTGGTTTTTTTTTTTTTTTTTTTTTTTTTGGTATGTCTAGCAATTAGCACAGGGCCTGGCATAGAGTAGGCACTTAATAAATTTTTATTGAATTGAGTTGAGTTCTCTTTGGGATATATTGAATTTGAGATGGTTATAGGGCATCCACTTGGAAATGTCAAATAGATAATTGGGAGGTGAGACTGGACCTCAGGAGAGGCACTAGGACTGGATATATTCTGAGAGTCACCTGCAGAGAGGTGACAGCTAAATGCGTGGGAGGCAATGAAGTTACTAATAGAGAAAATGTACAGAGATAAGAGGGCCCAGGAGAGATCGTCGGGTGTCAGGGTACCCGGGTACCCTGGCACGGGTCAGTTGGGGTGATGGAGTTGGTGAGTGAGTAAAGGAGCCTAGGAAGGAGCTAGTCAGTATACAAGATTGGTAGGAGGAGAAACAGGAGAGACAGCAGTGCCACAGGATCCAAGAAGAGAAAGGGACCCAGGAAGAAAGTGGAAGGAGGGCAGTGTCAGTTCCTTCAGAGAGATAAAGAATGAGAATTTAAGAAAAGTCCTGTAGATTTGGGTGTTAATGGTTTTTTATTCAGGTGAGGGTTATCTTTTTGGGTCAGGATGTATAAGGCTTACCTATACCCACCTCAACAGGCTTCGGGCGTCCCCGGCTCCCGTCCACTCTGGGAGAAACAGCTGCACAGAAAACTTAAGACACAGGGCTTGCTTCTTGCTACTTTCTCTTAGGCTTGGCGTGGCTGGAGCTCCCTCTCATTCCCTAAGCTTGGCGTGGCTGGACTTTTTCTTCTTTAGAACACAACACTTGCCTCTAGCTACATTCTCTAAACTTGGCTGCTGGACTTCCTTCTGCCTCCGGGTAGCCTGTATTCAAGTCCTTTCCCCAGGGCCCCTTAGGGCCCCTCCCCTGGCCTTGCCCACAGCAAGCAAGCCAATTGTGCATCACCCCGAAGGTGGAGAGATAATCCTGCTTATCTCAAACAGGTGCAACCTTTGCATTCTGCCCCCAGGTGATCACGGGCCTCCGGTTAGCTGAGGACCAATTCCACCCATTACCAACAAGAGCCCCAACATTTGGGAATTAAAGGATTATGAAATTTTAAAAGAACAGTTTTAGTTGATTGATGAGTTTGGAAACTGGAATGGAGAGGGTTGAGACTTGAGATTAGAGGATAGCAAATGGAGGCATTGAGTGTAAACAACTTTTTTAGAGATTTAGCTGAGAAAGGGAGAGAAATATAGGTTGATAGCTTATAGGAAGGATATAGGCTTTTGTGGGGGTGTTTTAACAATGGAGGAACTTGTTCATGTTTGTAGACAGCTGAGAAGGAGCTAAGAGATGAGAGAAGGAATATTATTGGGGAGAGAGGAGCAATGATCAGAGGTACAGTCTGCTGAAGAAGATGGTAGAGGATGGGCCATTTAATTATCAGAGACTAGAGGAAAAGATAGAGTGGGAGATGGTGTCAAGGGGTTTGAGATAAAGAGGAGTGGGAATATGGAGCTCTTGGGCAATATATCCAATTTGTCTAGTAAAAAGCAGGAGGCAGAGCCCTCAGCTGAAAGGATTTAGAGGAGAAGTGGAATGGGGGGCTTGAAGAGAGAAGAGAAGGTTTGAAAACAGCCTCTTAGTGAGTGAGTAAAGAAAAGGTAAAAGGATCGCCTTGCTTCAGTGCATGTTAAGTCGGGGTTAGATAATATTGATTTGTAATGGATCCAGTGAATGTTGTTGCATGATTTTCTCCAGTTTTACTCAGTGGGGATGTGAAATGGAGGGGAAGAGACAGCTGGTAGGGATCAGTACATGGCTGGGGTTTGGCAGGACGTGAGCATCGAGAGGGCAGTGGGGCGAGTGATGGGGAGCAGAGCACTTGCTCAGAGGGCAGAGATTGGGAAGGCAGGGAGATGCAGTCCAAGCAGAAGTAATGACAGAGTGGGGGTTAAGAAAAGGTGTAGGAGAAATGTATCATAGGAATAGGCAGAATGATAGGAGGTTGGGGTCAGATAGATGGATGTCAGAGTTTGTGATTGAGGAAGTTAAACATTTGTGGATGATGGAAAGATCTGAGGTGTAACCATCCCTGTGTGTGGCTGAGATGTAGTGGAAGTAGAAGCCATAGGGGCTGGGAATAGATTAAGGAACACATTTTTGTGTGTATATGCATATACACCTACATATATTTAGTTAGAAAGTAAGCACCTGTGAAGAACCTGTGTGCCAGCTACTGTGATGAGTATGAGGGATACAGAAAAAGGCAGAGGACAGTCCCTGCCCATGGATACATCACAGTGTAATGGGGGAGATAAGGGGCAAACAAGTACGTATTAACAAGCTATATATAAGATAAACAGGAATTCATTAAAAGAGGGCAGACACTAGAATTAAGAGGGATTGGGAAGAGCTTCCTGTGGAAGATGGGATTTTAGTTGGAACTTAAAGGAAGCCATGGAACCCAGTAATTAGAGGTGATGAGGAAGAGCATTCCAGATGTGGGGTGCTAGAGGAGATCCCTGACGTTTAAGAGATTGAGCATCTTGTTCGTGGAACAAACCAGGGGGCCAAAGCCATTGGATTGAAGAGTATGTGGTGGGTAATAAGATGTAAGAATACTGGAAAGGTAGGAAGGTTATGTAGGAATTTGAACGGAGAAAACAGAAGATTTTACATTTATCTCATAGGCTAGAAGGGGAGTTTACTGAGTAGATAGGTGGCATGATTGGACCTGCAGTTTAGGACAATCAGTTTGATGGCTGAATGGAGGCTGGGTTAGGGTGGGGAGAAATTTGAAGTAGGTGGGCCACCAGAGGCCATTTCAAGCATGAGGTGAAGGTTCAACCAAGGGGGTATATTCAAGAGGTTTTGCATTGGCAGCCCTTGGCAACAGTTTGGATATAGGGATGAGGGATAGTGAGGAGTTGGAAGTGACATCAAGGTTTTGAACTTGAGAGACTGCATGGATGGGGTTGCCCTTTACAGTAGACAGTACATAGTACATAGTAGTACAGTAGACAGTACAGTACATAGGGAAGGTTTAGGAGTGGGACAGTGTTTAGGGGAAAGATAATGCGTTAAGTTTTGGAAATGTTGAGTCTAAGTGAGATCAGTAGAGAGAATGGGGCAGGAAAGGCAGATTTGTGAATCATCAGCATAGACTTGGTAACTAAACCCATGGGTGCTGATGTGGATACGGCAAAGGATATTGAGAAGGAGTTAGGAGGAGAGCTAGAAGAGAGTGGTGTTCCCAAAACCTGTGGAGAAGAGTATTGAGGAGAGGGGTGATTGAGAGTGCCCAAGGCTGCAGAGAGGTCGGGGAGAATGAGGATGGAGAAAACACCACTGGACCTGAAAATTAGGAGATCATTGGTGACTCGATGAAGTTGGAAGCAAGATTGTAAAGCTGTTAAAAAGAGTGAAAGGAGAGAAATTATATACTAATAAATGCAGACTTGTGAGGGGTGGGAGAAAACAAAAGGGACTAAGTAGTTACTGGTTGTGAGATGTAAAGACCTAGTTGTAAAAAAAAACTGTCAAGTTTGAGAACAGTGCCATTAATGAACTGAATTTAACGACCTTAAGAGATATAAAAGTGAATGGAAGTGAAAAGCAGTATCATTCACTCACTTTGATCATTTATTGAGCAGAAGGGTGAGGTAGGTTTGTATGCAAAATGTTTTCTGTGCTGAACCATGTCCTTGGCGGTCCATTGTTTCTTAAAACATACATAGTGAATGGCTAGAATTTTAATAATATCATGCCCTGTGTAACTATAGTTAAAGGGGAAGGAAATTTTAACAGGAGTGAAGGTTGTTTTGTATTATTGTTTATATCCTGGATTGATAGTTTACTAGTACTGAGCCTCTCTAATTAGCCAGGTTGGTCCTCCTAACGTAGGTATTGTTAGCACCTGGAACAGTACTGAACAAGGTCATGGGTGGAACACTTCCCAGTATATCCTAAGAACCCAGGATCACTTCCAGGCCACCGGGCATTAGAATAGGATTTTTTGGAGAGCATGTTCTAGAATTATATTTTTAGGTAAAATAACATATTCTTACCATATTTGTCTATTTGAATACCTCCTCAGGTTCCTTTTTTGTTCTATGATGAAAAATCCTTGTAAAAGCTCAATTGCAACCTCAATATTTTAGAAGTTTTTGGTCATTTAAAAATTTTTGCCCAAGGTGGTATTAAAAATTCCTTTGTGTAAGTTTATGAAGAAAAAAAGTAAGATAAGTAGTATTGGCAAGATTGACTGGAAAAATTTCTGATACGTGTGAGAATTAGCTATTTCAAAGTATTTGGGATGCAAATACAGTAGACATTGTTATAGGTGTCTAAAGTATACCTTTAGCAAACAGGTATTCGTTTAAAGTGGGCCAGTGTTTCTAGTTAACACAGGTCAATGTGTTCTAGTAAGAAAAACTATAAATTTTAAAGAAACATTTGGTGATTCAGATTCGTAATATTACAGTAGTTAATTTCCTTTCCCTCCATTAATGCCTTTCAGTAAAGTTTTACTGTAATTGGCTTTGACTGAAAGGTAAGCGATTGTATCCGCACTTTTCTTACAGGCTGTTATTATACAATTGCTAATACATAAATCTGTGTAGTGGAGCTTCTGACTAATTTTCTTTTTCCTGTTAGTCTTTGAGAAAAAAAAACGGTTCAGAGACATGAGTCCTTACAAGTTAAAAGAAAAAATCCTAATGAAATTGGATAGTAGAATTTATAACTGTAGTATCAAGTTAAGCACATGACTTTAACTAGCTGATCATTTAGTTATAAGATTAAGAGTTATTTTTAAAGTCCTATTTTTAATTTCCAGTTGCTTTTCTCTGGTAGCCTTTAGAAACTGATACCCTTTTCTTTACCTCTTTACAGGTGGTTTCTTGTAGAATTGGCATGGTTAATAGAAAGTGAAATTTATCTATTAATTTCTGGAATGTCAAAGAAATTACATTTAGTTTCTACTAATATACACAATTGTAGCCTGTTTTTACCCAGACAAAATTGTGGGAATTTTATGATTACCAAAAAAATTAAGTCAGCTTTATGGCCAGTTTTCAGGTTAGGTGTTGAATATTTAATGATAATATTAATAATACTCTTAGCAATAGTGGCCATTTATTTAGTGCTATAAAGACTTTTTCATGTCTTATGAATATCTTTTATTTTTACACTGCCGTATTAAGTATTTGGGACAAAGTCTTTATTGACAAATACAGTAAGACAACTTTTTGCATCTTTTAAACCTTTTAATGTACAATGTCTTTTTGCTTTTATTCCTCCCTCTTCCACTGAGCAAATAAAAAATAATCCCCCAAAATAAAACCCTTCATTCATAGATGGATTCATGGTGCAGCAAACTAAATTCCCACATTGGCTGTGTCTGAATATATTCATCTTTATCTGCATTTTAAGATCGTCATATCTCTAGAAGGGAATGAGTGTCATGTTTTATCATAGTTCTTTTGGACTGGTGATTTATCAGTTGTATTGATCATACTTTTGAAGCCTTTCGATGTTTTCTCTATAATGTTATAGTGTAAATTGTTCCTTTAGTTTGTTTACTTTGCTCCGCATTAGTTAATAGAAATCTTACAGTTTCCTTTGAAACTATTTCATAATTTCTTTGATACAATATTTTATTATATTAGCTTTTATTTCCAATTTTTAACCACTACAAAAAGTTGCAGGAAAGATATTTGTCCTTTTCCTCTTTGTTTTCTTTGAAGAAAAGGTCTAGTGATTGTATACCTGGGTCAAAAGAATTTGCAGTTTAGTAACTTAGAGCCCATAGATTTTCAAAGTCCTTTTTCAGATTATCTATAGCTTCTAGGCATTCTTCAAGTATCTTGAAAGCATTTGGTGTGGGAGTTCTGACTGTGTTGTCTTCCTCCCATTCCATGCTTTGATCCTTTTTGTCCACAAAAAAGGATTCTAGAGTTTTATTGCTGTTCTTATTTTGCTTCCTTTTCCTCATGTTGGCCAGTCAATTAATTGGTTGGGTTTTGTTTTAGCTTTGTGGAACTCTGCTTCCAGTGGGGAAAGCTCTGTTCCAAATCGCTGAGGTTTTCCCAGCTGCCGGAGCTATTAGGGGGGTTTTGCAGCCTCCCCTAGCTTTGGCTTGCTGAAAGTGCTTCCCAGGACCACCACCCAAGACCACGATCCAGATGCAAGCCGCTCAACACAAGAGCACTTGGCCCTGATCAATTGACTCAGCCTCGCTGTGAGGTCTGCAGGCCAGGTGCTCTGAAGCAGCCCAGTAGGGGCAGCCGCCAGTTACAGCAGTTCCTGCCCTTCCCCCACTGCTTCCTTGCCCTGGGGGCAGATTGGCCAAACTGCTTTTTCTCCCCCAAGTTCAGCTTGAAAATTTCACTTTCACTGACCTTCTCTAATCATGGCTTGCTAGATGTGAAGATCCCTTCAGGTGCTTTAGATCTTCTCTGAAGTAGACTCTCGCTGTGGCTTCCTGACCGCCCTGGGGCCTGGCAGCGGTCGGGTTTCACTTTCGGGCTGGGCTGGCCTCGGCTCCCGGCCTGCAGTGATGAGCCCCTGCTGCTGAGCTGCCTTCAGCAAGAGATGTGTTCTCTGTATTTTTGTGAGTTTGAGAGCCCTAGAATTTGTTTAGAGTCATGTTTTATGGGTAGTCAGGGTGGCTGTGCGGGAGCTGCAAAACATCGCTGCTTCTACGCCGCCATGTTGGCTCCGCCCCTCAGCCCATAGATTTTCAGTGGGGCCTAAATTAGGTGAGTTCCCAGTTCTTAGGCTTTGGAAGGATGCTTGTTTCCATATCTTGGATACGTTTTCTTAACTTTTCATGAAATGTGTGTGATGTAAGGTCATATAGCATTTCATTTTTGCAATTCTGAAACAATTCTGCTTTTTAGGATGTTAATAATATTTGCCTGAGTTCATCATTTCCTTAATTAGGATAATAAACTTGAAAAAGTCCCCCCAACATTTTTGTGTGTGGATGTTTTATAGTCTGATGGAGACGATCAGATCTTAGAGATTGACCTGGACTTGTTTTGACAGCAGTTTTAGCATAGCTTTGAATGGAAAAGTGATTGTCAGCAGTAAAAATTGCTTTTCTTTAGTACTCAGATTTTTGCATTATCTTTCCCATAATTAGCATTTTTTTCTTCATAGCATTAGTTAGCAGATTTTTTTTTTTTTTACTGGTCTTTTTTTTTCTTCCAACTTTAGAGAGCCTTGCTGGAATTGTAGATGAATCATTTATGCTATCTCTAGCTGCTAGGTTCCTCTGAAAGTCTTTGCTTGTTTTTAGAGAGTTAATTATTCTATTTTACAGTAGTTTTCAATTTAAAACATTTTAATATTTCAGCTGAACTTTTCTTTTGTGCTTAGATGTGACTGATTATGTTTGGCTTTGATGTATTCTTAAATAATCCTCAAAAAGCTTTACTTCCCCATTCCAACAGCCACTATGAAATGGTCATTAAAGTATGCTCTTTAAGAGCTACAATTTTTGCACGTTTCCTTGGAGTAACGGCTCTTTTAACAGAATTAAAACAATAGAAAAACAATGAAGCACTGGAGGTATGGTGAGAAATTTAGCAATTCACTTGACAGAGAACTAGCCAAATCTCAGCTCATTCTGGTTTCATGTAGTAAAAGTCAGATGTTCTGAGTTGCTCTGGTGTCTGTCGGTAGTAGCATGCACACCCGTTGCTGTCACAAAATGAAATCTTATCAAAAGTATTGTTTATCTCAGTTCTTATACCAGTGTACATATTTATCCTTCCCTAACAGTAGTCTTATTCCCAACTTAACTCTCTTTTGTAACAGAGAAAATAAAAGTTAAATTGTCATTTCCCTGCGACTCCTCTAGATTTTGAACAAAGAATTATAGTCTCCTCTACTTCACTACACCCCTCTCCGCTCCCCAAACCCTCACCAGAAGACAAACAGGAAAACACATACATTAATCTAGTTTGAGATCATATGCTGCATTTTGTTCCCATAGTCCCCCATGTCAATTGTAGGAGGTCTTAACCTGGTATTTAATTGGCTTCCTTTTGTAATCCTATGTTGTTTTGTGCATTTAAAAGAGCAGGGAGAATGGGATATGTCTGTGACTCAAGAGAAAGGTGAAGAAAGGCTTGCTCACCCGGGAGAAGGGGAGACACTTTTCAACACAAGTCTTTTGGGCTGAGTTTGGATAATTATTTAGTGGTTCTTTCCCTTATGTTATTGTGGTCCTTGTGTTTTTTCCCGTTGGTTCTGCACACCTCTCTGCAGCACTTCTTATGTCTTCCGAATTCATTCGCATTCTTCATGTTCGTTATTTTTATAGTGTAATGACATTTTATTACATATTAATATAGCTCTGTTTTTCTACCATTCCCCATTTGATGAACGTGCACTTTGTTTCTGGTTTTTTGTTTCCACAAAAATTGTTGCCAAAAATAGTTTTGTCACATATGAGCCCTTCTCGAAAATAATTTTACATTAAGAGAAAGGAGGGTAGCAGCATCACTTGGTCGAATAGTGTGATCTCTTTTAGTAATTTTTTTATTAACACCAAATTGTTTTCCAGGATGAATGGGTTAGTTCACAATTCCCACAAAAATATAGTTCCCACTAGTTTAGTTTTCCTAAAATGCTGCTTCTGTACTTTCTGTGGTAAGAATCCTTCTGTGATTCTGAAAGGAGTCAGTAACACTCTTTGCTGGTAATAGGCATTTAATAATTGGCATGTGAACGAATGAGGTGAGCCACAACCTCTTGGCCTTAGTGCTTGTTTCTGTTGTCTTCTCTGATTCATTCTTAGCTCCAGTGAACATGCCTCACTTGGCTCTGACTGTCTTAATCCTGCTCACTTTCTTTTCTTCCCCATTGCTAACCTTTGCTCTGCTTTGGAACTTCTCCCTCTCCTTTCTCATCACCGTTCAGATCTTGCCAAACCCCAGCATTCTGGTTTACTCCTGCCCCCCATTCACATGCTGCTGAGTGGAGCCGCAGAAACCTTGCCTTTGTCCTAACTGGGTCCCCTAAGCGCTTATATGATCCAGTCTTATCTAGGCCTTGACCGCAGCGAGGCATTCTATTTCCTGCTCTAATTTAGGCCTTCTGGGGCCAAAGGGTTTTGGGGCGTCTGTCACGTGATCCCTGGCCACCAACTGTGTCTGTAGTCTAACCTGTCAGCCACCCAGAGAAGTTTAGCCTGTTTTAATTTTGGCCCCTACGCGCTGCCAAATTGTGCAGGTCTACTTTAATTGATTCTCTCTTTGGCAAGAGAGTGACTGTTGAGAAGACTGTTTTCTGGAGAGCTCACACAGGGTAAACGTTCACACGGTGGTCAGAAAAGAGCAATACAAAGACATCATCAAGGTTTCTCTTAAGAACTTTGGAACTGGTTGTATGACCTGGGAAGCACTAGTGCCGCACTGCCTGTCATGGAGAGCCTTCCTCAGTGGAGTGGCTGTACTCCATGGGCAAAGCAGAGTGGACGTTGCTCAAAGGAAGTGGGAGGTGTGCAGATTGAGAGAATCGACTCCAAATGTTCACACAGTGTAGTGGTGCCCAAGCTGTGATAGAGCGTCTCAAGCTCATGGGTCTGATAAGCCACAGTCAGACACGTCGTAACGTGACTCTAACGTCCTGATGTTATTTTGATCCTCTTCGAGAAGGATGGACAGCAACTCATTGATTCTCTGTCCCATTCACTACAGCACTTGAGTGGAATAGAGAATCTATCTCTTCTTTCTTCTAGCTTCTTGGGCATACTAATTTCACTCCCCTCTCATCTGAAGACTTTATCTCACATTCTACGAAAATGTCAAGTTTATGATTTTATGGGGTTTTTTTGATTTGTTTTTTGGAGGGGGGAAGGTAGGGCAGTTGGGGTTAAGTGACTTGCCCAAGGTCACACAACTAGTTTTTGAGTTAAGTGTCTTAAGGCACATTTGAACTCAGGTCCTCCCAACTCCAGGGCTGGTGCTACTCACTGCGCCACCTGGCTGCCCCATGGTTATGATTTTAAATAGATGTTTAAAACATACTGAATTGAGTCATTGAGAAAATCTGAGTAATAAGTTGGGAGGCATCCAAAAGGGAAGCTTTGAGCTGGTGAGGGGTGTCTCTGAGTGAGAATGCAGTGTGGTTTTGGCCCTGTCTTTTCACCCAGTCTTGAGAATGTTGTTATTGTTAAGAACAAAAAAAATATATTTATATTTATGCCAGTGTTTTTTGCCTATAAACCTAAAGTTCTGTCTACAAGCCACTTGTGCCTCTTTTGATATTTTTGTACATAATACATTGAAAATTGTAGTTCTGTGAAAAATGTTATAAAGAAATTTTATAAAGAAATTTTGCTATATGTTAGTCACTGAGGTCCCTTTAGTACCCTTCAGGATAGTTAGTTTGTCTTGCTATGATTGTATAAACAGAGTATAACCATAAACATGCACAGTAAAACAGGCAAAAGAAAATTCTATTCTCTAACCCAGCGGTTCTCAACCTGTGTGTCGTGACCCTTTTGGGGGTCCAACTGGGTCACCTAAGACCATCAGAATATACATATTTCCGATGATCTTAGGAACCAAGACACTGCTCCTCTGTATGTCTCCAGGCGGGTCCAACCGCATGCAGATACGTCCACATACGAGTGTTAAAGGGTCCTGACATTAGGAAGGTTGAGAACCACTGCTCTAACCTGTTTCTTTTCAGTTTCATAGTGATCCTATTTTTTTTTTCTTCCTACTTTAAAATTTCAGCTGTAGACATACAGGTGTGATTAACCAAGAGTTCATGTAAAGAGAACTTGGGAATTTTTATGTTCAGTAATTTCAGTTTGAGTCAGTTAAGTGTGGGTAGCCAAAAAACAAAACAAAACAGTAATGTGATTTCTTAAACTACATTACTAGCGGTATAGCTAGAAAGGAGAAGAAGTGTTGTTTGCTTTATATGACATCCATGTCTGGGTGCCAGTTTAGTTAGTATTAGGAACATTGCTAATCATAAGTAGGTACTCAGGCTAGTTAGAGAACTCATCACTATGACCTGTTGAGGGCAGGGCATTGTTTGAAAGAGGGATGTTTAACTTGAATACGATTTCCTGACTTCAAATATTTAAAGAGTTCTTGCAAGGTAATGTGATTATCCTTGAGTCAGTCCCAGAAAGGAGAGTAGGAACCAGCAGATGGAAGCTCCAGGCCCCTCGTGTAAGTAAACATATTGTAAGGAGAAGTGTGCTAAAATTAAATGGGTTATGTTAACAAATCATATGTCACATTTAGGATAAGAAGACATGTATCTGATATTGAGTCATGATGTTTTCTCATTGTTCTCTCAGATGTGAATGAATTGAAAGAGTGCCTTTATGTGCTAGTAAAAGAACAGCAAGCTCTGGCTACACAGACTGCCACAACAACTCTTTCAGCCGTGAGGCTGAAGCAGAGGCTGGTCATCCTGGAACGATACTTCATTGCCCTGAATAGAACTGTTCTTCAGGAGAATGTCAAAGTGAAGTGGAAAAGCAGCAGTATTCCTTTACCTGCTGTGGACAAAAAAAGGTAATGACATAAGGGAGAACTTTTCCAATTCTAAATCTATGTTTGTATTCTAAATATAAAATTAGTCCTGTGGTAATACAGAACAAAGTATTACTTGGTTTCTTAAAAAAAAGACATACTCTTAGCTGGAAGAAGGTTTATGATACTCTAAATGGGAGGTATTTTGAAGGAACGGTGGGGCAGCCCAATGGGTGTGTTGGCTACGTGGAGGTAGGACTTTATAGATCCAGTTTCTACAACATGATCATGTGCATCCGTCTCCATCTCCCTGCTCACACCAGCCTCATGGCGCAGGCCCCCAACCCCACTAGACTAGACTCTTTCAGTTGTTTCCTAATTGGTTTTCCTGACCCCAGTCTCTTTCCTTTCCTGTCATCTTCCACATAACTGCCAAGTTAATATTCCTGTAATATAGATATGACCGTATCACTTTTCCTACTCAGAAATCTTTTAATAACTATTTCCTCTATGATAAAATGCAAAATCCTCAGCTTGGCATATAAAGGTTCTTCTCCTTTTCTGGTATTTCGTTCACAGACTTGCCTGATATTTACCATACGTGAGATTCCACATCTAACATCTGTGCTTTTGTACAGGTGGGCCTCCCATATCTGTAGTGTACTCCCCTCTTCACCTCCATGTCAGAGTCCCTAGCTTCATTCAGAGCTAGCTGGCTCATGGGCCAGTCTGTATAGAAGGCCTTTCCTGCCACCCCATCCTCCCCTCCCCCCCCCCCCCCGTACCTACTGCCCCAGATACTGGCATTCATTCCCTCTTGGAATTACTTTATTGTCACACACACGTACATGTATATGTATATGTGTATGTCTGTTATATACATATATATGTATGTGTGTGTGTATATATATGTATTTCCATGTTTATTTCTATGTATGTTTTATTTCCCCAGTAGAATGTAAGCTCCTTGAGGGCAAGGGCTATTTCAGTTTTCTATTTGAACATAAGGGAAGAATATCTCAGATATGTCTATAGAACCAGGAGAGTTCTGAACTGCTCACTTCCTGCAGCTTCCTAAATTGGGACTCTTTAGACGGAGACAATGCAGTGCTAGATAGCTTTTAGTATTTATATTTGCTTTTGAATAACTCCACCTTGTGTCATCAGTCCATTTTCAAAGCTAAAAACTGTCCTTCCTAGCCTCCTGTAAAGGAGGAAATAGTCGTGTCAAGGGCAGGAAAGAACGCCAGTGGATCTGTGAGGGGCTGCTTCCAAGGAAAGATTGATTCAGAATATCCTTCTCAGGTGACTTCTGTGTCCAAGGCCTTGTGCTTTATGAGCTCGATAGGACTTTTAATAGGAGCTTCATTTCAGAGATTAAGGGAACTCTGTATTGAGGACTGTACCAGGGCTGATCAGCATCTTCTTTATAACTTTGCCTAGGACACAGAAGCTAAGTTCTTTCCTAGAATTTTAGTCTGTGTATGCCAAAGGTATGACTTGAATTTAGGTCTTCTCCATTCTGAGGTTGGCTCTTTGTCCACCAGGTGACAGTGTTCGCTGGGCTTACACAGTTAATGACACAGACTTTGCTTATCATGTATTAATTGTCCAGTGTAAATGAGAAGAATCTGAATTTCACTACTGCAGAGGGGTTTAATTCCCCTCATAAACCTGTGGATTTTAGAGTCTGTTGAATTCCCTGGGGAGAAAGTACATGTTTCATGACGATGAGTTTGTGGAGGGTGATACGGGACTATGCTTCTCAGTATGTTTTTCTTCTAGCTACAATTTCTAGATTCATTTTGAAGTGATTATTAAATGTAAAAAATTAACTTCATGTGAATTATGACTTTTAAAACAGCATGAAGGAGTATTCTTTTTCTTTTGTTTGGTTGCAGTTCTAGACCTGTAGGAAAAGGTGTAGAAGGACTTGCCAGAGTTGGATCGAGAGCAGCTCTTTCGTTTGCCTTTGCATTTTTACGCAGAGCCTGGCGGTCAGGTAAAGTTGAGCTACATTTTTCAGTTTCCTAAAAGGTTTCCCCCCTCCCCCCATAATATTATGCAAAGCGCACTTTTTCATGAGTCAGGAGATCTGGGTCCTACTAAGTATCTGTATGGCTATAGGCAAATTATCAAACTTCTCTGGACCTCAGTTTTCTCTTTCTGTATTTTGAAGTAGTGTAGCTGATCTCTACCCTTTTTTTTTTTTGGCTTTAATATTTTATGATTCCAGAGTAGATCCCATATTCTGAATAGCAACTCATCAGGCCAGTGAAGTAAAAACTGATTTATTTGGTATAATTTACTTAATAAAAGATTATGAAGTTAATAATTCTCATGTGAAATTTATTGTATCCAGAAATGCTTTTGAGAAAAATAGCTTCCATATAATGTAATAGAAATGCTAATATTCCTCATGTGATGTGTCATAATCTAGCCCCACCTTACAGTATATCAGCTCTGCTTTAGTCAGACTGGCTGACTCTCCAGAAAGTCCTTTGTGCTTTTCTACCCCGAGCCTTCCTCTTAGACGTTCACGTGATCAGAACCTGTGGTTTTCTATTTGTGTATCACATCCCCTGACAAGATTGTGTGCCATGAGAGCAGGGACCATGTGCGTATCTTATTTAAACTCTGTATCTCTTGTCTATACCAGAGTTACCCCCATCCTCTAGGAGTTCTTAACCCTTTGCACTCCACTGTCCCCTCTCAGGGGACATCGGAATTCTAGCATATCACTCGGATGTCCCCTCTCAAGCACTAAAACAGTTGCATACAGAAAGAATAATACTACGCTTCTTGTGTGGAAAGATAAAAGAATT
>CM053600.1:11998571-12029791 GCA_028646575.1 Pseudocheirus occidentalis | reverse complement strand
TCCAATATCATTATAATACGTTACTTGGTTCCAAAATTATACTAAATAATACGAGGGTCTGTAAATGCACGTTTTCGCTGCAAGGTAGCGTCGAGTAGCTGGCAGCCAATGTCCAGAATGGTTCGGAGTGCAAAGGGCTAATAATGTTGGTTGCATTGAATTGGTTCTCTTAGGGGAGGATGCTGACCTGTGCAGTGAGTTGTTGCAGGAGTCTCTTGATGCCTTGAGAGCCCTACCAGAAGCATCTCTTTTTGATGAAAGCACAGTGTCTTCAGTTTGGTTGGAAGTTGTGGAGAGAGCAACAAAATTCCTAAGGTCTGTTGTGACTGGGTAAGTTTTCTTTTCCATATTTATTGAATTAAGTTATGTCACATGTTTCACAGTCCAGTTCTTAATTATTATCGAATTCTTAGCTTAGGTTAGTGTTCTTGTATATTGAACTCTTATTATCTCAGTGAATCCAAAGAAATTCTTTTCTTTTAAAGAGTCTATTTACGTTTTGTATTTTCACATAATAGACACTTAATAAATATTTGTTGGATCGAATTAAAAGCATGTAAATTTGTCTATATACTGGTAGATCAAAAACATCTTCCATAAGTAATTTTGTTTTCAGTTACTGGTAAACTGTTTAAATATTCATATGCTTGTTTTGTACCTATCACCAATATAAGTTCAGAGTTGTTGACACTATGTGAATGATCAGAGATTTGTTTGACTTATATTTACGTAGGATGACAATTTGTAAGCCTGCTATAATCATAATGTATAATCACTTTTATTTTGAATTTTTAAGATGCTGTTTTATTAGGAAAATGTATTCAGTCTGAACTTAAGTCCAGAGTATTTTAAGGTATTTTTTTTAACACCTCAGAGTTTTACATACACATATGTGATGCTGTGTTTACTTAATGTTCCAGTTGGTATTTATGATAAAGTATAAAATAAAGCATACTTCATAAAATTAAAAAACTGGCCTCGAGCTTAATCTTAAAATTTTCTTTGTAATAGTGATTAGATATTATGATATTTAATAGTAACTTTAAAATAATTACTTACAAATTATGTTAAAAGTAACGTCAAAAAATTATTCTCAGCGGAGAAATGAGAATAACCTTAGTAGTAATTTTGCCTTTTGATTCCTAGACAAGTGCAAGAAACTGATTGTTGTTCAGTAATGTAGGGAAATCATGGAAACTTTATATTGCATTAAAAGTGAGAACAGATCTAAATATATCTATTCATATTATATACAGTAACTTGTTAAAGATACTGTATTTGATTTATAACAGAATTATGAGAGAGTTTGTGCTTCAGAAACTGCACATACCTTTTAAAAGTTGAATTCATTCAAATAAAGCTTAGCTTTAGAACGTGTGTCTTTAAATGATAGAGGTATAAATACTTATTTGACCTTTATTTGTAAAACATGGAATATGAATTCTCTAAATATCTCTGAAAATATCATTAGCAAGTCCATTGTTTTAGAAGGTCACTATTGGAAACTTCAAAAATCTTATTACTTCATTGTAAACTTATTTTATTGGAGGACGTTCAGTTAGTGGGGGGATTTGGAGCTCATTCCATAATAAATGTGTGTATCATCTTTTCTTTTTTTGTAAAGTTTTTCTGAATCAATACCTTTTGCTTTTGAAATAGTGATGTTCATGGAACTCCAAGTACCAAAGGGCCAGGAAACATTCCATTACAAGACCAGCATTTAGCACTTGCCATATTGTTAGAGTTGGCTGTGCAGAGAGGCACCCTAAGGTGAGGAATGCAGTAATCTCTCTTTAAGATCTGTCTTAAAAGATTTAAAATTAATCTTGTGTGTATTAGAAGATGAATATTTAATGCATAATCCAGAAATGCTTTTATTTCCCTTTCTTTTGTATTAGCAGTTGTACCATATTTGGCAATTAAATGGCCTTTGCAAATAGCCTTTTAAAATACAAAACTGAATATGTTTACGTAGTCAACTTGTGATCTCCATTTTTTGACATGTAAGAAGCTTCTCTGTTTTCCTTTTTATTTCCTTATGATGTTTTGAATAAACCAGTAAGTTGAGGGAATAGAAATTCCTTGAAGAGTGAGTGAATTTTAACCTTTTGACACTTGAACCTTTCTTTTTCTCTTTTTTGACAAACATAGAAAGTCTGGCATTGCTTTGTGAAGCTACATTTTGTGCATTTTTAATTTTCATTAAGTTTTTTTTCAGGTGGTGATCTTGTAATACAGAACCTTCATGAATTTTGGCTATTCATATTTATACATACAGTTTTAACTAGGAAGCAATAAAAGTTTAACTGTTTTCTTTGTAGAGCATTCAAAGGACTCAGATAACTATTTGATAGTTTGATTGGTGACTACGGTTTTTTTCTTTTAGCCAAATGTTATCTGCCATCATGTTATTACTTCAATTGTGGGACAGTGGGACGAGGGAAACAGATAATGAACGATCTGCCCAAGGAACTAGTGCCCCACTTCTCCCTTTGTTACAAAGATTTCAGAGTATAATCTGTAATAAAGATATGCCTAATACTGAAGAGGAGATTCAGGTAAGTGTAGCCATTACAGACTTTGTGCCTCAATGATAGTTTGTGTGACTTATGAATCTCAGCTACATTTATCAGCCCATAAGTAAAGCATGTACACTTCTTGGCATTTTTGGAGTCTGTGTTCTCGCATGTATTATGTAGTGATTGCTGCAGAGGGTTGAGGAAAGAAGTCTGGTTGCAAAAGGCTTGTTTCATCTTGTATAATTTGCAACTCCCTTCACTCAGTTGAGAAAGTATTTGTTGATATAGAGAAAGCTGAAAAGACGTCTGATATTTGGTTTTGTAAATTTTTTGTCATCTAATTAGTGAACTTTTAAAGCAGAATTAATGATTTTGAAAATACTTGTTAATTGCCTAGGGGTTGCTGGCTATGAACATTTAAGAAAACTTAATTCATCAGTAAGTGTTCATTATATGCTTATCATATACAAGGCATGTTTAAGCACTGAGATAAAAATGAAACAGTTCCTGCTCTAAGGGAGTTTACATTCTGTTGTTGGGAAATACTTTGTACATAACCTAATACAAAGGCTATACAAAATGGTGAAAATTTCTTTTGCACATCTAGGGAGATTAAAAAAAAAGTTTCTTTTGAGAAGCTAATCAGAAAAGACTTCATGTAGAAGGTGACCTTTGAAAAGAGAATTGAAGGCAATAATGGCATATTATTGAGGTGGAAGTGAGGTGGGATCCCATGCCATGTGGAGATGCTGTCAGTGAAAAGTTATGGAGAGAAGAGACGGAGCATTGCTTGGCAGGAAGGGAGGCTGGTTTGCTGGGCCATGGAGTGTGTGAGTGGGATTAGTACATCATAGTATGTAATTAGCATGTGATAGGATGGGAAAGGTAGGTAGTGGCCAAATGCTGAAAGGCTATGAAGCCCTTGACTCCCCTAGCCTCTTCTGCTCTCTGAAGGGGACTGGAGGGTGCAGTGCCAAATTTCTCCTAATGTTTTCCATTAGAGAAGACAGAAACTGGACTTTTGGGCTCCCTACATGATGTGTCTGCTGCTCTGCTTAGTTTCAGCTCCACAGAACAAGATATGTCTCGTGTCCCATTCTTTCTTGCCCCACTCCTTTTATGTGTTTTTCCCCTTTGGGTGGGAAGCCCCATTCTGTCTTCCTGACCTCACTGTACACGATTACATTTCTCACTGTTTATAGTCCAGCAAAACCAACTGTCTGTGTGCTCCTCACAAACAGCCCTCCCTTGGAAGTGCCCTGTGCCTTTGCACCATCTTCCCACATTCCCTCATTCTACCTCCTGGAGTCCCTCTTTTCCTTGAAGACTCCGTTTAAATGCTCACCTCAGCATTTAGCCCTTTCTCATTGACTCATCTGTTAATGCCTCCCTCCCAAGTTAATTTGTGTTTGATTACTTTTTATTTATTCTTTTCACAGTTATTCTGTATGTACTTATATGAGTGGCTTCTTTTTAAAGTGGAAAGTTGTTTTGAGAGCAGCCTTGTTTTATTTATTATAATTACTTCCAATATAATTATAAAATTATTCCTGGTACACAGTAGACATTTAATAAAAATAGTTGATTGATGTATTTTTATCTTTTCCACGTTTGTTTTGTACAATGAGTGATAAGTTATTAACTAGTTAAAAAAGTAATATGACAACCATCTGAAACAGTCATCAGGCTATTTGAAATGAATCATTAAAATAAGCAGTTTGGGTTGTCAGATTTCTAAGTTGAAAGAAAAATAACATTACTTTTGGCTGGATTGGTGTCATCTCATTTCTCAACTACAAATCCCCAGCAACCCCGCTGCTCCCCAAGAAAACCAAAAATTTTATTAGTCTTCTTATCTGCAATGTGTGGGTTTTTTTTCCCCCCCATTCAGCTTATTTTGAAAATGTTTAAACTTAGAAGGTTCAGCATTATTCTGTTTTCTCCTTAATATTGTTTCTAGAGAGGGCCCCACTTTTTTTTTTTGCCTTTTTTGGGGAGGGCAATTGGGGTTAAGTGACTTGCCCAAGGTCACACAGCTAATTTTTGTGTTAAGTGTCTGAGGACAGATTTGAACTCGGGTCCTCCTGACTCCAGGGCCAGTGGTCTATTCACTGTGCTACTTAGCCACTTCAAGGGCCCAACTTTTTAACTTCTGGATTTGCTCCTGGCATTAGATGCAAAAGGATACAATTTATAGACTCATGTTAAAACCTTTGAAATGTTTTTATTTTGTAAGTTTTTTACTTGAAACATAACATAATTTTATGATTTAGTAGTTAGTTTCTAGCCCTGCTACATATTAACATTTGATAATCTGTAAGCTAAGAGAGTTCTTCACTTGTTTATAGAAAAATTACAAGTATGAATTTAGAAAGTCTATGGCAATTTCTTTAAACTGAAATGAAAACTACAAATAGCTTGATGCCTCTATTCGTGTGCTACATCTGTATGTGAAAAATCATCAGATTGCATAATGGTCAGTTATGTTTGACTGTCTTAATAGCCTTTATGGTCTGTGCAGAATTAATTCAGACGTGTGATTAATATTACTCTTTGGGATGACTAAAATAAGTAGATTGGCCAAGTTTGGCTATTATATCCATACCAAAATAGAAATGATCTGAAAAGATATTAGATATTTCTTAGTATGTTTGTTTTCTTCACACTGTTCTTGACATGATTGATTGATACAGTTTTTTCCCCTCTTCCTGTAGATGCTATCTGGCCCTCTGAGTCCCAATGAAAGTTTTCTGAGGTACCTTACTTTACCACAAGACAATGAATTGGCTATTGATCTGCGCCAGACTGCAGTGGTGATCATGGCCCATCTGGATCGGCTGGCTGCTCCCTGCATGCCTCCTCAGTGCAGCTCTCCCACGTCTCAGAAGGTATTTACTGAAGGAAATCCTCTACCTGCTATTATATCAGGAATTTCAAGGTTTTCCTTGTAATTGAAATGAATAACTCTTTAAATTTTCTTTTGGTGCTCCTGTTACGAAAGCAGTTACTTTAAAAAATATTTTTAATCAGCATAGCAAATTTATCAGCTGTATACTTGGAAATATTGACTATTTGTGGTATTCCGTTGTGAACTCTGTTACTATTTACAGACTTAATATCTTATGATAAATCACGGTGCTAGGAAGACTGTTTTTAAAGGGCTGTTTCACAAATTATTAAAAATGATGACAATCCACACGGCACATTGTAGTTGCAAAATGCACTCCTCATAACCTTATCACTGTTTTATGGATGAGAAAACTTAGGTATGGAGGAGATAAAATCCTTGGCCACTGTCATATTAGTGGTTATTCTCAGAGCTGGGAATTAATGTCTATTTTTTGAATTAAAGGTTCCTTTTACAGTTTCAGTGTTGATTCATTTTAGGTCATATCAGTTTGATATTAGATATTATTGTGATATTATAGATATTATTTACAGGGTCAGGAGGACCTGAGTTCAAATCCAGTCTCAGACATCATACTATCTTAAGCTGTTTCCACTTGTGACCCCTTAGATTACCATCAATAGTTCTCTTTTACAGATTCCGGGTCTCCTACATCTCAAAGTGAGGATACAACAAACGAAATCACCCTGGGTTACTGTCAGTGCCCTTGTAGACTCCTGTTCAGCCTTCTCATTCGCCTTTCTGAGTAATAGATTATTCCTTGTTCATCTTATCCTAGACTATACATGTCCCTGGTCTACTTAAGCCCTTCTTCTTTATGTCTTCTCTACTTTATGCCAGTTTTCCTAATTTTGTCAGGAGCTTATGCTATTGACAACCAACATTTGCTGCCCATTTCTCAAGAGTAACCATCTGATTGAACCTGCTAAACCTGGGAAAACTCCAAATTTAGCCATAAACTACGAAGACTAGACTGTTTAATCAGAAGAGAAGAGAGATCAGGTGTTTTTTGCATAAGGTCTAGAAAGTTTTTAAACTGCCTGCCACTTCTTAGAATAGGCTATTGAGTATCACTCTCAGTGGCAGGATGATGTCCAGCTAAATTTAATTTAGAAGAAGGTGGAAGGAGTATTTTATGCCTTGTATCAAGATCACCTTCAAGAAGCCCAGGGCCGCACATGGGCTCGGACTCTCTGCTGTGCCCCAGCCTTCTCTGGCCGGATCGCGCCGGACTCTGATATTGGCTGCATTTGGCCAGCGTCCTTCAGTAGCTCATGCCGCCCCCTTGTCTGGCTCCTCCTTTTCTGGATGCTGCATCCTCCTTGGGGCTCTGAGCTCCAGTAGTCGGCAGCCCATGCTTCTCATTTCTTCCTGAGGAGAGAACCTTTGGACTTTCCCTTTTCTCTGCTCTTTGGCTTGAGAATAATGATAGCTAGCACCTTTAGGAGGCTTTATGGTTTGCAGAATGCGTATGTGTGTCTTAGCTAATTTGAATTGCACGATCATCCTTTGTGGTGGGCATCCTAGGTGGTATCCTCATTGTAAGGATGAGGAAAATGACGCATTTCAGCTGATGAAACGGGCGGGGTTGTGTTGGAATGGGCAAACATATATATATATATGTATATATATATATATATATACACACACACATACACACACAAATACAATATATGTATACATACAAATATACACAAATAAAAGACTGTAGATAAATAAAGCATGTATTAGCTACCCCATGTGTCCTTAGTATGGCTTTTGAGATCTGATATTAGACTAGCTTAATCAATCCTTTTGTTTTATAAAATGGCCATGTATCTACTATGCCTTCTGCAGTCTAAGTTCCCACCTTCCATTCTTTGTGAGCTGTTTGGTGTTCTTGGAGCAAAATGTCACATGTGGATGGCCGAATCAGTTCAGCGTATAACTTTGAGTTTAAGTATAAGTATTGTTTAAAATTTTGTTTTGAAACCATATTGATTTGAGTCAACATCTAGCCCAAATGATTTGAATTATTTAATGTCTGCTTCTATAGACTGCCTCAGTTTCTAGTTTCAGTTACTTAAATCTTGAAGTGTTGATCTGAATGTCTTTGCCGTTTGTCCCAAGTGTAGTCTTGGCAAAGTTGTGCTCCTGCCTCCTGTCCTCACTCGATGCTAACTGTCAGAAATGATCCAGTTGAAGTTGATGGTCACCATTAGCTCTCCAGCTTTTCATATTGCACTGACCATGGGAACAACTTCATATTGAGAAGTTTCCTGGGTGACAAATTGTCTCGCAGTTTTTCTTATTGTCACTATTTAGAGGGTCATGATTAGGAAGCTAATATTTTCTCTCTCTCTAGATTATTCAAGGTAGCCTCATGATTGTCGGTACCTGATGTCAAACGTAGATTTCATTACATTCTTTTCTAGGTGAAAGGTTTTGTCTTGCTGAGTAATAACATCCTTCTCAGAGTTTCTGAATGCCTCAGGTGGTTTTTCATTTGTTAGGCCTTCCTGGTTATTTGGTTCTCTGACAGGAAGGGGCCCTTTGCTGATTTTTTTGACCATATGTGCCCTCCTTACATTTTGAAGCTCCAGAGGTAGCGGTCATTGTTTCTGGTTGTCTGTTGAGGGAGATTGCCCTTTAAAAATCCTCTTCATTGAACGGTTAATAAGTGCTTTCAGGGCACAAGGCACTCTGTGCTAGGTCCTGAAGATCCAGAGGCACAAACAGAAGAGTCCTTGGCCCCTAAGGCCTTACATTCTACTTAATAGGATGTACACATTACTAGAAACAGTACTAATAATACCACTACTGGAGGGAAGGGAAGTGGTAAGGATACCCATACGTGCCTCCCGAGTGAAAGAAACATAGTTTACTTTTCATTGGCTGGCTTTTTCTTATTCCTCTTCTTGATACAGTGTAAGCTTTATAAGGCAGAGAGCCAAGTCTGACCTAAAGCTTGTACCTTTTCCAGCCCAACACAGAATAGGCCCTTTTAAAATGTGGTCTTTTTAAAAATTAATTTATTTGTTTACTTTTAGTTTACAAGATTCAGTTCCACAATCCTAAAATGTTTGTTGAATGATACGAAGGGGTGGGAGAAAATGAGAACTCAGTTCCTGTTAGAGCAAAGTAGAGACTTTTAAGGCTTCTAGCTCAAAATTTAATTGTACGGTGCTTTACGTACATGATATGAATGTAAATCGCTTAAAAAAGCCTTTAGAATAGTGATCCCGTTTTGAAAGTATCTACAGTTGAGAAGATTTGGAGGAATTTGTTGTTGGACAGCCTGTATTAAAAAAGGAAACGGATCTAAATTTTAATGCATAATGGTCACTCACAAGGTGTGTATCAGCTGTAGCTTATATTTGTAATGTTAGCAGTATCATGATGCTTTTGTTATAAGACACTTTCTTCTGCATATATGCGCTCATAAGTAATGCCTATTAGAGTTTTCCCTCAAGTTGATTGGATTATGACAACTGCTATGCTATTCTAATCCATTAAAATAATTGTCTGAAAATATATTACTTCAGAAATTCAGCAAAAAGTTGTTATGCTTGGTACACTGTAGGTGCTTAATAAATGTTTATTTAATTGAATTGTCTTCCAGGGATCTTTACAAGAAGTTATAGGTTGGGGCTTAATAGGATGGAAATACTACGCTAATGTCATTGGCCCAATTCAGTGTGAGGGACTTGCAAATCTTGGGGTCACACAGATTGCCTGTGCAGAAAAACGTTTCCTGATTTTATCTCGGAATGGGCGGGTTTACATGCAGGCCTACAACAGCGACACGCTGGTAGGTGGCTTGTTCTTCACCTCTGTTCTGACCCTTTTTTCTTTACTTCATCTAGATTTGTACATGGGATAGAAAGTCTCTTAGATTTCTTCATTTTCTGAACTTCAGTAGTTACAATTTGTTTTATGTCCTGAGTCCCTTCTTTCAGATTTCATGCCATATCATTGAGTTGTCACCACACTGCTCATTTTCACCTTTTTTGTTTTGCTACCTCGTTTTGTTTACCATGAAGTTAGTTTCTCTTTGTTATACTTGACTTCCATGCAAATGCATTGATGAGACGGAGATAGTGTTTTGCAGAAACTTATGGAAGATGACAAAATAGTTCAGAATGACAGCAGACTAAATGTACGTTAGTGATATTTCGGAAATCTAATGGTTGTCTAGATTTTTTTCATACATACAGTATACTTTATAGAATGCCTCAAAAATTGTTTAATATGTTTCCCTCAAAAGGGTACCAAAGTTCCTGTATTTCAGAAGTTAAAAATCTGATGTTCATAGTAAGGCAGTTTGAAAACCCTAAGTCGCTGCTTAGAAATTGGGCAGCATTAGAACTGAGGAACTAAAGAGCCTTACTTCAGGCATTCAGGGCTTCTAGTAAGTCAGGATTTGTTGCTATACATGTATTTTAAGTTATTTTACTGATTTCTCTTCTTGTGATTGTTTTTTTTTTTAATCCTGTTTAGGGACCACAACTAGTTCAAGGTCTTGCCTCTAGAAATATTGTGAAAATTGCTGCACATTCGGATGGTCACCATTACCTAGCTTTGGCAGCCACCGGAGAGGTCTTTTCTTGGGGATGCGGAGATGGTGGACGGTTGGGCCACGGTGATACAGTGTATGTATTATCACTGTTTTCTTATGAGGCAATAAACAGTTTTTATAATAGCCTTTTTCAGATTAGACTATGTAGCTAAAAGGCTGCAATAGAAAAAAAGTCTTTCATACTTAATCTTAATTATGAAATAGTTTATTTGTGAATATGACTAAATGGCAGATGACTAGGAATATGGTGTTCAAGTATTTTATTTTGAGCGTTTGCTGTGAGTAATGCTTTATTAAATACTGAGAAAGATTTTTTTTTTTTGAGGGGGAAAGCAAGGCATTTGGGGTTGTGACTTGCCCAATGTCACACATCTAGTAAGTGTCAGGTGTCTGAGGCTGGGTTTGAGCACAGGTCCTTCTGATTCCAGGGTGGGGGCTGTATTCCCTAAGCCACCTAGCTGCCCCAGAGGAAGATATTCTTACTTAGGAATATCCTCATTCTTTAAGATTTTCATAGTGCTTTGTACTTTGTAGTTAATAAATATTTTAATACCAAGAAATATCACATGATCATTGCCTTCTAGGAACTTCCCATGTAGTTGGGGGGGGAAAAGACATGCAAAGCTGGGTTAAATGATAGTACAAAGTATTAATGTTCAAATGAATGACACATACAAAGTGCTTTGGAAGATCAGAAAAGGTTCAGGTCATTATGGGTTATTGGGGGATGTCTTTTGGGGTAGATGACAGTAGTTTAATTGCATTCAGCATTTATATTTTAGCATCATTTCCGAAAAAAGTTTATTTAAAACATAGTTGAGTTCTTTAATGAATGTTTTTGAGTGTACAATCCAAATTCCATTCACAGTTTTTCTGGGTAACATTGATTAGAAACAGAAATATTTTTAAATTAGACACTTAAATGGTCACAAATTTATTGAAGAGTCCCTCCTATTCTGTTATTCTATAACGGGCATACACAAAATTAAAATCACATTCGTATTTGCATAACCCTTTGGGTTATGTGAGACAAATTAAAAATCATGTTAACATATTCATTTTTTGAAGTTCTCTTGATCTCTCTATGTCTCTCTAGGCCTCTAGAAGAACCTAAGATGATCTCTGCTCTCTCAGGAAAGCAAGCTGGGAAACATGTAGTTCACATTGCATGTGGAAGCACTTACAGTGCAGCCATTACAGCTGAAGGAGAGTTATATACTTGGGGTCGAGGGAACTATGGCAGACTGGGACATGGTATGTCTTTATCTTTAACATGAAATTATTAAAGGAGCATTATTTTTTTGGCAAAATTTGTTTGACCTCAATGAGGGTACTTAGTGTAGGGGACTTTGCACTTTTCTATTGATATCTGAAGTGCTTAGCACATAAGAGGCATTTTATAAATACTCACTGATTGATCGATGTGACAGAACTTTCTGTTTTGAAGGCTCAAGTGAAGATCAGACAATTCCAATGCTTGTAACTGGACTTAAAGGATTGAAGGTTATTGATGTCTCTTGTGGGAGTGGGGATGCTCAGACTCTTGCAGTGACTGAAAATGGTAAGTGAAAAATACATTTTTTCCCAATGAGAGCTTCTTAATGTGGCATTCTTTTAAAAGGACTTTGGATTTTGAATTTCAGTTTGAAAAGCGTAGGCTTTCTTTACAACCTTCAAATTGTAGATCTTGGATTTTGAATTGATCTCTCTGCAGGTCATTGAGTTTCACTTCCTATCTCAAGTCAAGTGAAGTTTTAGTTCTCTCATATAAATGAAGAACCTAAATGGCTTGTCCAGGGATAGGAAGTGTTCATGGCCTACTGGCATCATGGAATCATAGATTTAGAGTACTAGAAAGGATCACAGTGGTGAGCTGAGTCTAGTTACATTATTATGTAGATGAGAAAATTAAGGCCCAGAGGTTGTGACTTGTCAAAGGTCACACTAACCAGTGGCAGGTCCAGGATTTGAATCTAGATTCTCTGACTCCAAGTCCAGCATTTTTTTTTTTAACCACACCCTTCTGCACCGCTCCTCTACTTTTAAGTGTAGTATTCTTTGTCTTGTAGGTGAATGTTAGATTAGACGTAGTAACTTGAAATAGAATAATTTCTACTTAATAATTGTCTTAGTTTGACTGTTCTTATAAATATGTGGAAATTTTATATTTAAAATGCTTAGTAGGATTTCCTTTTTTTTACATATGTTAAGAATGACAGAAGAATATGTGCATATATTTTCTAATGTGTTAATTTTTAGAAAGAATAAGATTCTGGTCCCATTTCCAATATGAGTGGAGTATAAAATCAACATTTAATGCTGGTTTAACATTTGTGATTTTTAGGCCCCTAAAATGTAATGTTTAGGACCAAAGGAAATTTCATAAACTTTCGACATAGAGTTTAGAATTGTATGCCATTTGCTGTGAAGTTTTCGTTGCTAACTCTGTGCTTTAAATTCTGTTGGATTCGGTATCAGGCTGCCTGAGTTAGCCACAATCTCCTGATTCCTGGTAATTCTATCCACGGTTCCTATTTCTGTTCTCTGGTGCCAGAGGAAAAGTCTACCTTTTCTTTTCTGTGTGGCAACCCTCAAATAATTGATGACAGTAATGTCTCTCTTTTCCATGAAAATGTCTCCCTTTCATCTCCCAGTCTCTCCCCCATCTGAATCCCCAAACGCTGTAAACTTAGCAAACTACTCTAAGAACTTAGTCTTTTCTTTTATGGGCTAAATATTCTATTTCTTTAAATATTTAAATATGCTCCACAGACTTTTCATCTTCATTTTATTGGCTCCAACTTGTTAAGCCGATTAAAAAATATACACAGAAATATATACACTAGAACCGAACATAATATTGCAGATGTAGCCTCACCAGGGCAGAGTCCAGCTGAACTATCAACTTCCAGATTTGGGGATTTTCCTTTTTTATTTTTGCAGCCTGTGATTGTTAGTTTTTTGGGGATGGGATATCTTGAGGATACTATATCGTATTATTGATTAGCTTTGAGTACTAAAACCTACAAGATTTATCTCCACACATGAACTGCTGTTTAGCTTTTTTCTCCAAAAGTGCTGTATTTCACATTAAAGTTCCTCAATAGATTTGGCTTAGCATTGCACAATATATCAAGATAGTTTTGGAATTTGAGTTGTGTTCTGGAAGAAAAACATGCCCCTTTATTTGAAAATGTATTATGTTTTCATATTAGTGATAAAGGGGGGTGGTTGGGTGGCACAGTGAATAGAGCACAGGCCTTGGAGTCAGGAGGACCTGAGTTCAAATGTGGCCATAGACACTTAACACTTATTAGCTGTGTGACCTTGGGTGAGTCACCTAACCCCAATTGCTCTGCCTTGCCCTCTCCAAAAAGCAAAAAAAAAACAACCCCAAAACACACTGTATTAGTGATAGAGTTAGTTCTTTTTTGGTTAAAGAAGTAGTTAAATGAGGTCAAAGAAGGTAAGATTCAGAGTTTTGTTTTTATTTCTGGTAACTTTTCCACTTTGTAATTTTTTTTTCTTTTCTGTCTTAATTCCGTGTAATTTCAATTGTTAACTGTAAACTAGAGATTTATTATTTATTATCATAATAAAAAATATTATAATTTGATAGCTTTTTATATACAAAGCATTGTAAGGCTAGAATTTTTTGTTCTAAAATAACTTTAGTTTCTTTAGGAATCTGACAATTCCATTTTTAATATGTCATTATCTTTATTGATTATGAAAATGTGGTGTAGCTGGAAATAAGTATCATATTTTTTTTTCCAGGTCAAGTCTGGTCTTGGGGTGATGGTGATTATGGAAAACTAGGAAGAGGTGGTAGTGATGGTTGTAAAACACCAAAACTTATTGAAAAACTTCAAGACCTAGATGTTGTCAAAGTACGCTGTGGGAGTCAGTTTTCTATTGCTTTAACTAAAGATGGTCAAGTTTACTCGTGGGGCAAAGGTGACAATCAAAGACTTGGGCATGGAACAGAGGAGCATGTTCGATATCCCAAGCTATTAGAAGGCTTACAAGGTGAGTGTACTGCAAAATGAAAAGCAAGGTTTGTTGTTTGTTAGTTTTTGCATCTTCTCCTTAACTAGAAATATGACAGAGCTGGTTTCTTTGATAATTTTCTTTGAAGGCTTTAAAGGCTTTAATGTTTTTTTAACTAAAATTTATAGTTCTCTACATTTATAGATTTAAAACCTTCTCTCATCATTATTAATTGCAGGTATTCACAATATGATGAGAAATACCAACCAAGCAAATTTGGATTCTTATAATGAAGGGTGTTACATTATGGCATACTTTTAAGGCTCCCTCTGTTTAAAGAATAAATAAAAATTATCCTGCAAATAAAATGAAAAACATATACTTATAATTTATATGTCCATATACATACTTTCATTTATTTAGAATAAATACTTAGATGAAGCATTTTAATTCTTTTTCCTAAGTTAAGTCTTACAAACCAATCTGCAATTCTTTTTAAGAGAAGAGTTTTCATACTGCTTTTAATAAGAATTATGTATTCCTGGAAGTTAATATTTATAATTCTGTGGATGTCTCAAATGGGTAACCTTGTCCTCTCCTCAGACCTTCCATGTAATACTTTGCATGTACCTTTCTGTGCACTTATCATGCAATATTTTGTATCAAAGTTATTTTTAACGTGTGTTACATAGTGTTTTATAGACTGAACTTCCTGAAGGGAAGGACCATGCCTGTCTAAGCTCCTTATCTCACTGGACACTTAATAATTGTTCATTAAATTGAACTGTGATTTACTGTTAGTGTTGGTACTCATTCACCCTTTTGTTTGGATTTTTCCCTTTAGTAAACAAATATATTTACTCATTTATATTCTTTTGACATGCTAACTAATCATAATTCATTCTTGTATCCTCAGATTTCATTTGCCCTTGTTATTGTTTACTTGTATTTCATGGAAGTTTGTGGTACTAGCTGCCACTGCATTTATTTGGGAGACTTAGTTCCATCTGATTTAGGACCATCATGATCTCTTAGAAAATTCTCTTTGTGTTGGTCTTGTTCTACTACCTATAAATTACAGTATTTCTTAACATTTGCATTCAAACTACTGATGGTTCCTAATAGGATTGGTTTTTGTTTTTTGCTTGCTTCAGCAGTGTAGTTCAGGCAAAAAAAAAAGAATTATGAATTTAAAGAATTTAAGAATTTAAAGAGCTTACTTGAAAAGCAAAATTATTTTTGACAAGTGATAGATCGAATAGAAAAGAGGAGGTAATTATTTGACAAGCACTTGTCTGAATTAGGGAGAAATTTAGTAAGGAGCAATGAACTTAACAGTCCCCTTTCTTCAGTATTTACTGCTGAGATTATTGGTACTTTAAACTTGTAGTTTGCAAGCAACATTGACGATTTTACTACATTTGTTTTAGTTTTGGTATCTTCTGATTTCTTATATCTTACTTTTCTTGAGAGACTGCAGCCTGTAGTATAGGAAATATTGGCCTCAAACTCGTAAGATTCTGCTTTCAGCCCTGCCTGTGCTATCAATTAGCAGCTAATAGTGTTTAATACAGAGCTTCATAAAAAAGAAGATGCTTAATAAATATTTATTGAATTCAGTTGTGCAGCCTTAGTCAACTCACTTAACTTCTCTTAATCTAAGTTTCCTGTCTGTAAAAGGGGGGTAATACTGCTTTGCAGTTTAATGTATTTAAATTTATTGAGATGATCACATTAATAAGTGGATCTAAAACAGTTTAGTTATAAAACAAGTTATGATGTGCTGTTAAGTTATTTTTATCATTACCAGAAATTTATAATTAAGAGTAAACTTGAATTTCTTTTTGTCCCATAGGTAAAAAAGTAGTTGATGTGGCTGCTGGCTCCACACACTGCTTAGCCCTTACTGAGGACAGTGAAGTTCACAGCTGGGGAAGCAATGACCAGTGTCAGCACTTTGACACCCTTCGGATCACCAAACCGGAACCCACGGCATTGCCAGGATTAGATACAAAGCATATAGTTGGAATTGCTTGTGGACCTGCTCAGGTAACCAATAAAGGTTTCATCTTTAAAAAAAAACAAAATAAAACTTTATTTATTTACTTTTAGTTTATAGCATTCAGTTCCTGTTCAGTTCCACAGTCCCTTGAGTTCCAAATTTCCTTCCCCTCCCTCCAACCCCCCCCACTTCGGCACCCCCGTCCCCCGTGGTGGCATGCAATCAGATATAGACTCCACAAATACCTTCACATTAAACATTAGTCAAGTTGTAATGAAGAACTATAACCAATGGAATGAACGAGAAAGAAGGAACAAAATAAAGCAAAAAGAGAGAACAAGTAGTTTGCTTCAATCTGCATTTAGACTCTGCAGTTCTTTCTCTGGATGTGGATAGCCCTTTCCATCCTGAGTCTTTTGGAGTTAGTTAGTCATCACAGATACGATGTGCCTGGAATTGTGTGCAATGTTCTCCTGGTTCTGTTCTTCTCACTCAGCATCAGTTTATCTATAGGTCTCTCCAGCTGATTTATAAAATCTGTCTGCTCCTCATTTCTTATAGTACAATAGTATTCCATTATGTAATGTTCATATGCCACAACTTGTTCAGCTATTCCCCAATTGATGGGCATCCCCTTGATTTCCAGTTCTTTGCCCCAACAAAAAGAACCGCTATAAATATTGTTGTACTTTCAGGTCCTTTTCCCGCTTGTATGATCTCTTTGGTATACAGCCCTACAAATGTTATTGCTGGTATGCACATTTTAATCATTCCAAATTGCTCTCCAGAATCCTGGATCAGTTCCCAACTCCACCAACAATGCATTAGTGTTCCAGTTTTCCCACATCTTTTCCAGCATTTATCATTTTCCTGTTTTGTCATCTTAGCCAATCTGACTGGTGAGATGTGGTACCTCAGAGTTGTTAAAAGTTTCAGCTTAAAAAAAAAAGTATAAAAACAATTTAAAAAGATAGTTTATTATCTGGTATTTTAATCCAGGATTTTGTTCTTTTCCTGAGTAGAAGAAAAGGCATTAATTACTCATGTTAAAGGTATTGAGTTAAAACTTTTTTTTTAAGTATAATGAACAAAATTTTAAAGATGAGGATAAATTTTTCTGAATTTGGACATATTTGTCTACAGATTTATGAGATGAAGGTTACCATCTCTGTGAACTAAAACTAAGTGTTCTGGACTGGGAATTAACAAGTTATATTCATATTTGTATTATAGGAGAGTGAATGACTAAAGAGGCTAAGAAATGGAGTGCATTAAGGAAGTAATTTCTGATGTTATTATTGACTCGTGTTTGTCTTAAAGCCCATTGAACAAGATTGCTTATTTGTACATTACAGCGTTCATTTCCACAATCCTTTGAGTTCTAAATATTCCTAGTAGTGATGAACATTATTATAATATTATTAATGATGAGCAGCATTATAATATTCATTGTTAGTTTGTCATTCAGTTAGCTATGATTTGTTTTTAAGAAGTAGAATTGATAGCATTTGTTAGTATTGGCCCTAATACAGGATTATTCTGTACACCTCTTAGTAATGTACTGTATAAATAGACCTTATTTCAGACATTCAGAGGTGGTTTAGGTGAGCTCACATCAGCATTGATTTCTTTTTGCTTTCTACTTCGGTTGTGATACAGAGAAACGCCAGTGTCCTTTTCAAAGAATATCTTCAGTCTTGAGGACTACAAGTCAGTTCTGTTAGTTATATATATAATTTACCTCATAAACAAGGAAGTTAGTAGTTATTTTAGTTTAGAATTTATATTCAAAAAAGATTATGCCAATGACTTTTTCCTCCCATATAGTAAATTATCACCTACAAGTTGCTTTCACATTGAATACTCATGGGGTATCAATTATAAAATGTGTTTCCCACTGTATTTTGAATCCACAATTTTAATTTGTTGTCCACATTCTAATTGCCACTACCAGGAATTTTCCAGTTGAGGAGTGATTTTTTTCTTTTTAATGAGCCCCTGTGGCACCTAGAGATTGAGGGAAAAGTATAGAAGAGAGATCAGAGCAGGGTTTTTTGTTTTTTTTTTTTTACTTGGGTCCCATGAACTCATTGAAATAAACTATTTTGATGACTATATTTCAGTGTAGTTGGTTTCCTTTGTCATCCTGTTCTGTATTATTTCACACATTTCAGAATAGCATTCTTAGGAGACCATAGAATTTATCAGATGGCCAAAGGTGTCCATGGAACAAACAAGGTTAAACATCTTTCTGTTAGAGAGAAGGCAGCAGGAAGAGGCAGATACATCTGGGAAATGGACAGTTTTAGAGAATCTCAACGGTTGGGTTTCATTTGGAAAAAAAAATTAAAGAGGAAATAATTTTAGGAAGTGGCAGCTATAATGATGAAAATGATTGAATAATGGCTGTCCTTTATATTCATGACACGCCATATCTTTCGTAGTCCATTGAGCTGACTTTTGGAGATTCATTTTAGGTACTTGTATTTCATGTATAGAGTTTTGCTTGGTCTTCTTGTTCTGAGTGGTCCATTGGCCTACGTGTACCATTTGTGGTGGATGTTTGCCCCATGACATTTGAACAGTTGGATCTCTTATTACGACAAGTAAGTGAGGGGATGGACGGCACCTCCGACTGGCCACCACCCCAGGAGAAAGAGTGCATGGCAGTGGCAACGCTGAACCTTCTGAGACTTCAGGTATCTTGTTGTCCTTTTTATCAAATGTCTGCTTAGATATAAAGAATATTTATAAAGCAATTGAAGGATTTTTTTTAGGTTCTAACACTTTGTATTAACAAAGTGTTAACAAAATTAGTTAATTTTGTTGATCTAACACTAACAAAATTTTCTAAATATGAGCTGTGACTGTAGTATGGGAATCTAAAGCAACTTAACCTGGTCACCAAAATCAAGACTCGGGAGAATGCAAGAATACACATGTTGTTCACTGTTTTTCTCTGATATGCTGTTGTCATGTGAATTTAAACTATTAAAATTTACATTTACAGAGTAAGCATAAGCAAAGAAGATTTAAGTCCATGTTAATTAATTTTATTTTCTTGAAACTCAGTTTTTCCAACTTGACCTTTCTAAGTTTGGTTGTGTTCTATACTGTCACTCCTTAGTATATGCTTCCGTTTCTGCCTGCCTGGATTATTATAATAACTGTGTGTCCAAAGCCTTTCCTAGTATCTTTCTTGCCTCTTCAGTAAAGGTCAGACTGCTTTGCTTGGCAGCGTTTTAGGCATTCTTTAGCCTGGTACTGCTCTACCTTTCCATTCTTACCTTCGTGCTATTTGCTGTTCTTTCTAACAACCTGATGTAGTAAATGATTTTCCAACTATAGTGATACACTCACTGTGTATTGTATCTGCATACTTATTATCCCATGACCAGCCAGCCCAAGTTCAGTATATCAGCAATGTCTTTATCTAAAAAAAACTTTGTGTTTGCTCCTAATGCCAAAAACAGTGCTCTGTGTGGAGTAGCACTGAACACTTTTTTTGTGCTACATTTTTTCCTTCTAAAAAGAATTATTGTTCTTTAAAGTTTACACGTTGTTACCCTCACAGTAACCCTTTGTAGTTGATAGTGTAAGTATTGGTCTTTCAGAAAGGGTAATTGGATTTAGAGAATTTAAATGATTGTCCAGGTTCATATGGCCAGAGTGTGGTGGAGTTGGAATATGAACTCCTTGAGAGATTCCATGTTTTTTTTACTGGGCCACAGCTTCCTGTCTCATAGACTTTATAATAAAGTTAGAGACTTGAGTGTCAGAAATGGCTAAGGGATGTGATTTGACCCACAGTTTGGCTTGATCCTGAGGATTTTGAGGCATTTATATCAGGGTTATGCTAATTTAACTTTAACAGACATTAAGTTCCTATCAAAGCAGCTATCAAAAGTAGCTGTGTGCAGACCACCTTTCCAGGTACTGGGAGAGATATAAAATTTAGATCTTACCTCTAGTGGAGGTATGGTAGACAAAAAGAAATACAAATGACTCATTATAAGACCATAAAGGAGGCATAAGATGAGAACTACGTAGGGCCTGAGAGTGAGGGTAGATTCTTACTGATGAGAATGTGAGAAAAGTATAGAAAATACTTCATGGAGGAGATGACATTGAGGGCATCAGCTAATGTATGGAGTACTTTTAAAGTTTCAGTTGTTTTTATTAGGTGCAGGTGGAATATGCGGACATGAGAGTTGTTGTTAAAGGCCCTGAAGTGCTTGGGCCTCCTCTAATAATGCTCTTAAGCTTTGTGACCTTGGACAGGGCCCTTGAGCTCTTAGGGACTCAGCTTCCTAGTATGCTGTAATACAGCAAAATGTGAAGATTGTGAAGAAAGTCCTTTTTAAACTATAATGTGCTGCATAAATATAAACTATTTTTGTTTAGATTGATATTATAATAAAATTCTATTCTGTTCTTAGAATTTTGATGATAGATTTCCATTGAATTGTTCAAAGTATGAGTGAAATTAACTTGTTTTTTTTCAGTTGCATGCTGCTATTAGTCACCAGGTTGATCCGGAGTGTCTTGGATTGGGTCTGGGAAGTGTGCTATTGAATAGCTTGAAACAAACAGTTGTAACACTAGCGAGTAATGCTGGAGTTCTTAACACAGTGCAATCAGCGGCTCAAGCGGTGCTGCAGAGTGGATGGTCTGTGCTGCTTCCGACAGCAGAGGAACGAGCGAGGGCTCTGTCAGCTCTCTTACCCAGTGCAGGTAGGCTTGGAAATAGCTGTGGGACTAAGGAAAAAAAGAAACCTTTGAGGAAAAAGCCTTGCAGTCCTACCCTGCACCTCACTGTGGGAAGTGACTGGTTTTCATTTCAAGTCTCCTTTTTTTCTTTTAAAGTTTCAGGAAATGACATGAATGTAAGTCCAGGACGTCGTTTTATGATTGATCTTCTTGTAGGCAGTTTGATGGCTGATGGAGGATTAGAGTCTGCATTAAATGCTGCCATCACTGCAGAAATCCAGGTATAATCTGACAATACATTTTTTCCCTCTGTGTGTGTGTGTGTGTGCGTGCGTGCGTGTGTGCATGTATGCTCAGTTATGCCACATGCATGCCACATACACATAACCAAGCTTTTTCATGAATATGCCTTTTTATATTCCAAGAATTCTTTGACTTTGGCGTCCTTTAGACATTAGTGTGGATTGTACCCAATGACTCATAGTACTTTTACAAGTCTTCCTTTGAAAGTATAAAGTTAAGTTTATTAACTTTGCAAAATTATAAAATAATACATTGATTACAGTGTGAGAATTTTAGCCCCAATTCAGATATGCAGATCATTGTTCTTTAATATAAGAATTTGCTCAGATAGCTACTTTGCATAAAAAATTTAGCTTTAGCATTTTCTAATCATTAATCATACATATTATAGTCAGGTAGTGAAGAAATGCAGAAGGAACGTAAACAGTGCTGCATCTCAAAAGAGAGAAAAAACACAATATTGAGGACAAAAGTGGACTTCAGCTTATAGTGAAAGTTACTTCTAGAAAGTTAGGACAAAGGAATGAAGAAGGACAGACTCCAGGGGTCCATTTGGTCATTTGTTTTGCAGTGTGTTGTAGCTTTTGGTTGGGTAGAAGAAAGGAACGTCTCTTAACATTCTGGTTTCCGGAAAAATATGAAATGAAAGGGAGAGATTGAGAAAAAAAGAGAGTGTGTAAGCAAAAGAGAGAATACGTCACCCTACCTAAAATAAATAGCAATAAGAGAAAAGGATCATACCTCTTCAAAAAAATAAAAAAATTCACAACATAACTGCCCCTACCCTGAAGTATTTATATTTTTCAAAAAGAAGAATATAGTGATATTAGCACTTTCAATTTTCCACAGTAGGATATATAAAAATATTCTATGTTCTCTCTATTCTGTGTTCTTTCTGTTTCAGTTTAACTTTGCAAACATATATCTCTTTTTACATATGCTGGTAAGCTGCTTAAACAATCATTATGGAGCACTTAGGCATCTCTCTGAAGCAGTGGTTTTCAGCCTTCCTAATGCCATGACCCTTTAATACTCGTGGGCATATCTGGGTTAGATGTGGGCAAACCTGGAGACAGATAGGGAAGCTGTGTCTCGGTTCCTAAGACCATCGGAAATACATGTTTTCTCATGGTCTTAGGTGACCCCTGTGACCCCTGTGAAAGGGTTGTTCGACCCCCAAAGGGAACAGATTAAATTTATCATGAAAAATAGGAAGAGGGACGAACACCTGTGGGGTCCTGATATAGATGATGTTCTGTCAAGCTTATTAAGGAGGTTTGTTTTGTGAAGTTTGGATTCAGTCAGAGGGCCACGCTTGAGGACCTAGAGGGCCCCATGTGGCCTTAAGGCCTTAGGTTACACACCCTTGTCATAAGCAATACAGAAATTTTTTTTTAGGGAGAAAGTTTTTACTTTCTGTGGAATCTAGTTTCCATCATTGGAAAGCACTTGTTAAATACTCATTCATTCATTCATTCTATTTAATCTATCTATTTATCAATCTATCGATCTGTTTATTTCAGATATTTGAACACAAGCAGGGCATGGCACAGAACGTGAGGGAAAGGTGTGTGAAATGGTTCCTCCACTTAGGAAGCTTATAGTCTGCTGTAGAAATTCATAATAGGGTAATATCACTTCTGACTGGGATGATCAAAACAGAATCTGTGGAGGCAGTGAACTTTAAATTGTACCTTAAAGAATGGAGTGACTTTTGGTAAGAAGATACTAGAGAAGGATACACTCGTATAAGGAGGAACAGAGTTGAGAGAATAGAGTGGGGTGGGGAATGTGCAGTTTACTTTCACTGATTCATATACTTGTAAGAGATAGTAGGAGAGAACCCTGCGAAGTTTCATGCATCAAGGCCCAATTTTGGACTATTTGGAATGTAAGGGGTAAGAAATTTGTATTTTATCCTATAAGAAATAAGGAGCACTTAAAGATTTTTATTTCTGTTTGATACAAAGAAAGCAGTGCCTTATGATAAATTTGAAATTGAAGAGATTGGAGGCCTAGAGATGTGTTAGGAGAACTGCTGTAATCTAGGCGTGGGTTTAATAGAGATCTTCATTTGTGTGGTAGCAAGGGACACTTACAGGATTGGAGGGCTGTGAGAGAGGTTTTGAAGGAGACATTGACAGAACTTGGTAACTGCCTTGATGTAGGGGTGGGGAAAGAAAGAAATAAAATATGAGAGAAGTTGCCAACTAGATGACTGAAAGAAGAGTGGTAACAAGAGTGGTGAGTGCAGTGAGAAAATGTGGAGCTCATTTGGGAGTGGGAAGGGCTTGAGCTTTGTGTGAGACAAAGCTCAGACTTGAGCTTTGTGTGAGACAGATTGCTTTGATGTATGAACGGAAGCATTTGGAAATGTGGGACTGGAGGTCACAAGGAAGAATGTGGCTAGAGATTGATAATTACCTGCATAATTGAAGCCTAAAGGGTGTAAAATCTTGAGCCAGAATATGTAGATGGAGAAAAGAAGAGGACTGAGGACAGATTCTTGGAGAACTGTTTGCATTTGGGAGACAGGGAAGAAAAGAGGAGCTCATAAAAGTCAGAGGCAGTTGTAAAGTCACAAAAATATAACGTCTGGGAAATAAATGGAGTAGAGGATTTTGGAAAAGTGGTTAACATTGCTGAGCAGGCTGGCAGCAACTGGTGAAGAGGATCATGAAGATGAAGGGAAAAAAACCTTTCAATTTGGTAGTTAGGTCAGTGCTAACCATTACAGAAAGCATTGTTAGGAGAGTATTTGAGAGAAGGAAGATGACAGGGGATCAGTATGTAAGTGTAGAGAGCTTCTTGAGAGAATTGCCAGTGAAATAAGGAGAGAAATAGACTATTTTCTAGCTGGTAATGTTGAGTGAGGGAAGCTTTATTCTTCTGATTTAAGGAGGACTGAACTTTTTTATTTGTATGGGAGGAGTCCGTAATGAGGGAGAAACTGACAGTGTGAGATTTGTCAGTATTGATGGTACAAGGTCTCACTTTATTTGGGACATTAGTTTGGCCTAATTCGACCACATCAAGGCAGTTTATTTCTGCACTGAATGATTTTGCCAAATTTGTTAATTTTTCATTTACTTTAGGAGTTATTTAGAATCTTTCTATGTCTTGTTTGAGCTACAGGAATCTAGAGTGACTTGACTTTGCTATTTTCTTTCCTAGATTGCTTAAGAGTCTTATTAGTTTGTTAACAAGACACCTGTTAATAATTCCTTCCTTTATATGTCATAGGATATTGAAGCAAAAAAAGAAGCTCAGAAGGAAAAAGAGATTGATGAACAAGAAGCAAATGCTTCAACACTTCATCGGAGTAGGACACCATTAGATAAAGACCTTATTAATACTGGAATTTATGAATCTGCCGGAAAACAGTGTTTACCTCTGGTTCAACTAATACAACAGCTCCTTAGGTAAATAAATAGTCTTTTAAAAGCATGATATCAGAAAGCTTGGCATGAATAATTGTGTCTACTAAGCTTTTTTTTCTTTCTTCCAAGAGGAGTAGAATGATGGGGAGATTTAAAATCAGCATCACTGCTCTGTAAATTTTAGGGTTGCGGTGAAGCAAGATTAAGTATATTGACCCTTTGCTTCTCATTAAGAACATTGGCTAAAGCAGTCAACCAAGGTAACTTAGATCATTCCACCCATTACAAAGACTATGAAGGTACAATTTTATGAGATTGGAGGTTGTGAGGGAGGTTACCTGGTGGAGCAATATCCTGTTATATGCAGAAATGGAAGGGATCCAAAATAATACATGTGCATGGTAGCTTTAGCAGGGATGCTGCAGGTACAGAACCTAGGATTAATTCTGGACTGTTGCTTGAAAACCAATTGTGCTTTTACGGTCACGTCAGTGAAGTGGTCAGTGCCACTGAAACAGCAGAAGTTATCCTGTGTATATGTAGCAGTGTTACAGTTAAGCTGTTCCTGGAGTGCTGAATGCTGTATATGTTAAAGGACTCCGGTCCCTTCATGTTAAGAAGGACGTAATGGACAAGGAGAAGAATTCTGATAAAGTGATCAGTAAGATGACAGTGGTTTCATGGGATGACTGATTAAACAAATGCAGAACTTTGGATTTGGTAAGATAAGAGACTAGAATGGGTGTGGGGGCTCGTTATGATTAGGATTTTTAATAATAATAATAGCTAATTAGCATTTTAAGGCTTGTAATGTATCATACCTATATTATTTCACATTTTAAAATTATCTATGTAGATAGATTAAATACAGCTTGTTCACCAAAGTAAGACTTATCATAAGTATGTAGCACCCTTTACAGATTGAAAGAGAAAGCTTTTTACAGTTGGTACTTATCGCTCACTGTACCAGGCACATGGAGGAACTCAGACAGTTTTTGATTAATTGTGACTCACATGGTTAACAAACCTAAAAATGAGTCTGACAGAGGGCAAGGTAAGTTTGAGGTTATTGAGGGCAGAAATCCCCTCCTTCACCACATTCTTTGGTGCCGCTGTGAAGAGGCTTCGTACTGGATTGAATGGATCTTTGGTTAATTGACAAGAAATCTTTATGTATGCTGTACCTTCCCCAGATCTGTCTAGCTTTTTATTGAACTTTTAGGATTGGAATTGGCTACCTTAGCTCTACATGTATTGATGTTGTTTGTACTGTCTATTTCCTGTGTAGCATTTTTAGGTCCATGTGGTGAAAGGATGTTCATTCACACAACCATTCATTCTAATGTCAGCATTCCCTTTCTGTTTACATGCAATAAAGTTATTATAGGTATTGTCAATGAAATAGAGATGCTTACTTGAAACTGTTATTGAATACTTAATCTGTTAGGTGATAAAGTATTTTACAAACTTTACATGTAAAATTAAAAAAAACATTAAAAGATATTTTCTTTTGCTTTTCATTTGGAGAGTTTGAGTTAAGAAACATTGCCCCCCAAATGAGAAATAATTTCAAAATAAATCTTTTTTTTCTTATAAATGTTGCTTTTAGGAGGCCAATAATTACAACCTGATTTTGAAAACAAGTTGTGAGAAATTGAAGTGTACTTAAAAAAAAATTCTTCATTTTGATTGGTGTGTGTGTGTGTGTGTATTGCAGCATAGCTAATTTGAAAATGTTTTGCATGTATAATCAAATTTGCGTTGTATGTATAATCAAATTCAAATTGCATGCTTTCTCAAGAAGGGGGAGGGAGGGAAGGAGAGAATTTGGAACTCAGTTTAAAAAATTATTGAAGTATTTTTTTATGTGTAATTGGGAAATATTTAATGAAATAAATAAAAATAATGAAACAAAAAGAAAGTAAGCTGCAATGTGAAATATAGTCTTTATACTTCAGTGATCAAGCCTTTCTTGATGATAAATTTTTATTATAGTACCTAGGAGGGAGACTGGATTTTATACTTAGAAAAGATGATCCTTTTCCAAATTATTAAACAATAAGTGTAACTGTTTTAAGTGTAATAGAGTTTATTTTTAAATCACAAAATAATAGGAAACGCTTCATCTTACGTTTTTACCAGAAAGTCTGGGACTCTCAATCCCATTCTTTCATTTGTCTTTAAGCGAGTCAACAGATTACTTTATTAGGTTCATACTGTCCTGTCTAGTAGGGGAAATTTTAATGCCCGGTATAGATTCTAATGGTTGTCTGTACCCTGGAAGATGAGGCCTTGTATGGACTAGTTCAGCATCGCTAAGAAGTGATAGTCATGATGGTCAGACAAGACTCTTTTTTTTGAAAGTGGACAAGAGATACCTTGGTAGCCATCATTATTACGCTTGTTTCCATGCAGATTTCATAGTTACTAGGAAATAGTTTCCTAAGATTAATCCTCTAAGTGATGTTTTCAGCAGAAATATTCTCAAAAATGGTACTAGATTTCTCAAATGTGTGCATGGCATTAGCATATAAAGTGACTAAAAAGTAGTGACAAATATATGCTCCTTCACCCGGATGCCTTGTGGTTGTCTTGTCTTGAGCTTGCAGGTATGTTCTGGTTATGAGATAGACCATCGATAAGGTCAAGACGGGGAGGGCCTCAGAGCATGTGATGGGCCAACCTGCCTGCTCTGGGAATAATCTTCACCTCAGTCTGTAAGAATGAAGTCATTTTACTGGTTATCTAGATCTTATTTTAAGAAGACACAGGTTCACTAGTTTTTGTTGAGACTCCTCTTGTGAAACTTAGAGAAAATATAGCACTTTTGTGATTCAGACCCAAATGAGCAGGTTCTGTGGAAACCACATTGACTCTCTAGGGTGGACAGAAGCATGACCAGTGTTTTGGGGTCTTAGGTTACTGTTAGACTGTGCAAGAATATTTCTTGGAGTTTAAAACAAATGATAATTTGTTCTCTAAACAGGGAAACTAGTGAATAGATCAGACTGCTAGCTTTAGCTGTTGGTGCTTCTTTATAGGTTAATTCTCTTCCTGATTTTTGCTTTATTTTGGCCTGTTATTTTACTCAGCTCAGCTGCACATCATCCTTTCCCTCCATTAACCATGGTATTACTTCTCCCTGTCGCATAACTTTAATAGCAACTGTGACTACTGTTTCTGTTTCAAAACCTGTAAAATGGGTATGAAAATGTAAAGATAAATTTATATGAAAAATAATATGAAGATTTGAGTCCTTTTTTGCTTCACAAAAGGATGAAATCCTTAAAGCATGTACGCTCGTCATTATCCTGATTATTTCTTCTCTCTCAGTCCCCTGCCTGGTTAGTTTTCCTATCTTGTTGATTCTATTTCTATGTCTTTCATTGTGTCTGTCCCTTTTTCTGCTCCCAAGGCTGTTAGCCTAGTTCAGGCCCTCTGTCATCCCAGGGCTGACTGTTGTAAGGTGAAACTATTTGGTTTTGCTTTGTCCAGCCTTTCCCCTCTCTAGTTCACCCTCCACATAAGTTCCAGATTGATATTCCTATAGCACTGATATAAAACCATGTCACTGTCTTTCTCAAGAAGATTCAATGGCTCTCCTATACCTCTAAGATAAAATGAAAAATCACGTTTGGCATTTAAAAAAACCGTTAACAAATTTGTTCTAGCCTGCCCTTCTAGAGGAGGGGTTCCTAACTTTTAACTTAACTCCTCTTTGGCTGCCTATTCAAGCTTATGAATCCCTTTCCTAAATAATGTCTATTGCCCAGGGATCTACTTGAAGGAAGTACCAAATATCAGTTAGAGATGAAAATAAAAGATGTAACTTTTTCTCCATCTAAGTTCATGGATTCCCCTGTAATCTGTTCACAGAATCTATCCACTGTCCATTGACCCCAAGTTGAAAACTTGTGTTGTAGAATTACTCCCCCTCATATACTCTATTTCGTAAGCCAGACTTTCTGATTTGCTATTTTCTATTCCTGATAGATTATTGACTATTTCCAGGCCTTTTCAGAGGTTGCTCCCTGTACATGAATGCCCTGGCTCTTAGCCTCCACTTCTTAGAACTTCTGGCTCTATTCAGATTTCAGCTTAGCTGCAGATTCCTCAAGGGACTTCAGAATTACTATAAATGTGCTTAGTATATTCTGTGTTTTCTTTGTGAATGTTGTATCCCTTCTGTTCTCTTCCCCCTAAGTAGGAAGGAAGGATTATTCTTTGAGGGAAAGAAATGGTTTCATTGTGTTCTGAGTCTTTGTGTCCCAAGTCCCAGTGCTTTACACATGAGGCATTTAATTATATGCTTTATGAGTTGAGTAAAACCAGCCAAGTTCTGCCAGGATATTTGCAGTTGTTTGATTTCTAGAGTTTTTTGGGGAATTGTACCATTATAAAATGGTGCACTTTTATTTGTCAATCTCCCAGGATAAGAGAACTAGTGAGTTAGAATATGACATATTTCACATTTGTACACACATTTGGAATGATCATTGTAGGCTCATAGAATTTAGAGCTGGAAGGAACTTGGAGATTAATTCCAATTCCTTCATTTAAGCTGAAGAAAGAGATGAGTAAATTAAAGAGCTTCATTTCCTTACCCAAATTTACGCAGGTAAGAAGTAGCAGAGCTGGAATTCAAATCCATGTCGTTTGACTTTAAATCCATTGCTCCTTTACTGCATGAAAAAAACCTCAGTACTAATTTCGAAACCCATTTTTCTTCTGACTTTGCAGACCCTATGCTGCCTAAGTTTTATAGGAAAAAAAAGTATTATAGAGTAGTTATAATAGAGTGTAGGACTTTGGGAGAATCACCTACCCCAACCTCTCAGTGTTCTGCACAACTTTTTAAGACTAAGAGAGTTGCAGAGCAGTACCGAAGTGCATTGTAGAGTGAGTTTCATGCTAGGATTGACCCATACCAATGAAGTAATAGATTTGGATAAAAAAAAAATCCTAAAACATTATATCAGTAATATTCATAAGCAGTTTGGTGGTCCGCAGCATTCTCTTAGGTATTGGTACTGATTCTAATATCATTGTGAGAATGCTTAATGAATAGAATGTATTCTGTTTCAACTTATGTGATTGTTTTTAAATTGCAAGTTTAGAATAGAGTAGCATTTTATGATGCTTTTCCAGAGAATATCATAGCCTTTTTTATATAGTGTAATAATATTAAAAAATATATCTTCTTTTTATTTCACTTAGAAATATTGCTTCACAGACAATAGCCAAATTGAAAGATGTTGCTCGTCGAATTTCGTCCTGTCTTGACCATGAGCAATATAGTCAAGACAGATCTGCCTCCCTGGATTTGTTGCTTCGTTTTCAGCGGTTGCTAGTCAGTAAACTCTACCCAGAAGACAATGGTGGTCAGGTCTCAAATTCCTTTAGTAAGTAGCTTAATTTTTTTTTAGTGGTATTTCAGATACCTTTTATCCATACTACTCAATTTGGACTTGTTCATATTAAATGCTGATTTAAAATTAGTAACATTATTTTTCTCCTCAGTTTTTCTGTTGAACATATCTTTATTACAACCGTTGAACAATTTTCATTTAATTGTGCTTTCAGACTGAATACAGATCATGTCAGAGAATACAAGTTTGTGTTTCTTTAGTAAAGCTGTTATTTCAAATTAAGTATGGTAAGCTTATCAGAATTATAAAACACTTGCCAGTGGTCAAGCATTTGAAACTATCATATTTAAGAAATAATTTAAGTAAATTGTTACCCCTCTAACCTCACCAGGTTAACAAAACAAGCTTTTGTAGACAGGAAAAGATGAATTTAAGATGCTACTGGTTTTGAAATGGAAAAACAACCAAATAGATTTAAAAAATTAGAATTTTATGTGGAAAAAAAATCACAGGATAGCAGTTTAAATAATTTATTCTAAAGTGTAAGTATATTTATTGCTGAAAAGAAATTAGACTTAAAAAGAACCACACATTTATTATATACCAAGCAATTGTGCAAAGTGCCAGGCTAAGCACTTTACAAATACTATCTTTTTTGAACCCCAGAGCAGCCTTTGGGAGGTAGGTGGTGTTATTATCCCTATGTTAGTTGAGAGAACTAAGGCAGACAGAGTGCTATTAAGAGTTTAAGGTAGGGGGCGGCTAGGTGGTGCAGTGAATAGATCACCGGCCCTGGAATCAGGAGTACCTGAGTTCAAATCCAGCCTCAGACACTTAACACAAAAAACTAGCCGTGTGACCCTGGGCAAGTCACTTAACCCCAACTGCCCTCCAAAAAAAAAGCAAAAAAAAAAAAAAAAAGAGTTTAAGGTGGCATTTAACCCCAACTGCCCTCCAAAAAGGAAAAAAAAAAAGAGTTTAAGGTGGGATTTGAACTTAAATCTTTCTGACTCTAGGTATAGCCTCTTTATCCATTGTACTACCTAGCATTTTTGGAAAATGTGCCAGGATTTATTCCTATTGAATAACTTAAATGAGAGGATTTGGAAATTATATGTTACAAAGCATCTGTTTTTCCTTTTATTTAGCATTTTAATATCTCTGCTCCAGGTATTGTATAACTAAATACCACAGATCTGGCCGTGCGATCTAATGCTTTAAGAATCCTGACTATGTAGATAAGACCTATGGGATATGACAATAGGCACTAAGCTGAAGTTGGTGTATCAATAATGAGATATTCACAACACCCATGATGGTTATGAATATGCTGGTATAGTTTTGGATCACAAAATGTAGCAAACTCTCCACATGGAAGGCAGAACCAAGGTCTTTATTCAGAAACCATAACACTGAGTCCCAAAACCAGAAGGACAAGTTCCAAAACCAGAAAGCCAAAGTCATTATAATGGTCACAAAGT
>CM053600.1:11987307-11998071 GCA_028646575.1 Pseudocheirus occidentalis | reverse complement strand
TTTAAGCATATAGAAAAATGCTCTAAATCACTATTGATTCGAGAAATGCAAATCAAAACAACTCACCAATCAGATTGGCTAAGATGACAAAACAGGAAAATGACAAGTGCTGGAGAGGATGTGGAAAAATTAGAACACTAATGCATTATTGGTGGAGCTGTGAACTGATAAAACCATTCTGGAGGGCAATCTGGAACTATGCCCAAAGAGCTATAAATAACTGCATACCCTTTGACCCAGTAATACCACTTTTGGGGTCGTATCCCAAAGAAATCATAGAAGTAGGAAAAGAACCCATATGTATAAAAATATTTATTGCAGCTCTCTTTGTGGTGGCAAAAAAACTAGAAATGACTGTGCTTTTAAAATACAAATTGGAACCCAAGGAAGTAGGCTAAAATCTAAGAACTATGAGCAATCTTCCAACTAAATTTGAAAAACTAGAATATAACTGAACTGGCTCTGCAAATAAACATGGACATGAGGAACTTAAAGAGAAATAAAGACCAGTAAGTAATTATAAAAAAGACTTATGTGTAATAATCATAGGAACTAGGATTATTCATGCATGAGAAGAGAAAACCAGAGGTTTATTAACCACCTTAGTGTATAAAAAGGGCTCCTACATAGCAAAAAGTACCCAGATATACTGCAACTTGCAAAAAAACAAAAGAGAGAGAAAGAGAAAGAAAGAGAGAGAGAGAGAGAGAGAGAAAGAGAAAGAGAAGGAACACAAGTAAATTGTAGCACAAGTGGTAACATTGTATAGTGGATACAGAGCCAGGCTGGGAGATAGGGAGAGCTGGGTTCAAGTCCTATCTATGACCCATAATGTCTATGTGAACCTGTACAAGTAACTCAGCCTCTCAGACCCTAGAAACTCACCAAGTGGCAGAGAAAGTATCAACAGAAAGTATGATACAAGGATTTCTCTATACTAGTGACATCACAGGGATAGTCCCTATCCTTGTGATATGAAAAAAGTCATATAAAAAGCATTTCCTCTCAAAACATTTTTTTAATGTTAAAAAAATTTTTAACGTGATAGGGGAGGGAGGGTATAAATAAAATGTATTTTTTTAAAAGCACTTCCTAACAGCATATAATAGCATTATTTTAAATAAAACAGACTACATATGGTTATGGCAGATGAATGTTGCAAATATTCATAAGATAATATACAAAAACTTTGAATTTTCCTAAAAACATAAAGAAAATTACTTACAGTGATCATAACAAAATTATATAATTATTACAGCAAAATTCTATATCTGTTTCTTTCCAAAATGAAACTGTTGGGAGGGCCGTTCTCCCAAGTTATCAACAATCTCCTAATTGGTCACCCCAATGATCTTTCCTCAATTCTTATCCATTCTGAGCTCTCGGCAGTCTTTTACATTGTCGACAGCCATCATCTTGATGCTCTCTTCCCTCTAGGGTCGGTGTCCCACAGCGTTTTGTCCAAGCCCTCTTCTCTCTCTATACTATTTCACTTGGTGAGACCATTAGCTTCCTTGTATTCAATTATCATCTCCATGCTGATGAGTCTCAGATCTATCTATACAAAACCTATCTTCCCTTCTGACTTCCACACTCACATCTCCAACTGAAGACTCTGTAAAACTCAACACATCCACTACTGAACTCATTATCTTTCCCCCAAAATGCTCTTCTTTTCTTAATTTCCTTATTATGCCCAATGCCAATTCCCATTGCCTGTACCTTCACAACACTCTCTATAAATGTCTCTTCTTCTCTTTGACACTGCTGGCACTCTGGGGCAAGCTTTCATCACCCCCATGCCTGGCCTACTGCAATTGCTTTAGGATTGGTCTCCCTGCCCAGTTTTCTCTCCACTTAAGTCCATATTCCACTCAGCTACCAAACTGACCTCCTATAAAGTGCAGGTCTACTACATCACATCCCAATTCAGTAAACTCCGGTGTATGGCTCAAATATAAAATCCTGTTTAGGTTTTAAAGACTGGTTTTAATGATCTGGCCCCTTCATACTGTCCCATTCTTCTTAAACCTCACTCTGCAAACGTGTTCTCTAAGGTAGAGACACTGGTTTCGTTGCTATTCCCCACATAAGCCACTTCATCTGCTGACTCCACGTACTTTGAATGGTTATCCAATGTTTGGAATTCTTTCTCTCTCCTCATTCTGACTCCTGCCCTCCTTCAGACCCAAGCTAAAATTCGATCTTCTCCAAGAAGCCTCCTTAATACTAATGCCTTCTCTCTACTGATTATCTTACTTGCACACTCCTTTGCAAGCTCCCTGAAAGACCAGGGACTGGGTTTGGGGTTGGGTTGGTTTTTTTTTTTGCCTCTCTTTATATTTCTACCATTCAGTATAGTGCCTGGCACACAGTAGCAGGCATTTAATAAATGCTTGTTGACCTGACTTTATAATAGCTAATAAAGTAGCTAAAACCGTCACACAAAAATTCCCTTGTCTTAAATTCATCAAAAGAAGGAAAAATTTATAAATACCCCCCAAAAAACCAAAATCTAATTGTAAGAGATTCCACTAAACCTTTTCAATAACATGAACTGCTTAGGACTGTTAAGAAGTCTCCTCAACACATCTTGTTCAATTCCCATATTTTCCAGAAACACTGCACCCAGAGCATGCAGGAGACCCTGAACGTATGGAGGACAAAACCACCCCACTCCCCCCCAGCTGACATAATTTGTTGTTTGCATCCCAAACAGGACTCCCTGTGTGTCCTTGGGAGTCTGTGCCAGGCTGTGAAATTTGCTAGCACAGCTTGGGACTCTGTAGACATGCAGAGCATCCTATCTTCAGAGCTGAGCAGTTTCCAAGAAAGCAGCTTTTGCCATCACCTTGCTCTTCCCCTTCAGGAGGGGTTCTGCCCTTTTCCCATCTTTTCTGCACCTTTCTCCCTCTCGTGCTATGCCCTTTCCTCTGTCCTATAGTCATAATTATGCAAACTTCTATACTGATTGTGAACTCTTTGGGTTTCACATACACGTCCATTTCTCTAGTAATAAACCTAGTTCCTTCCCTCCTCCTCTTTCTTCCTCCTCCTCCCTCTGTCCACATAGGGAATCATACCCTAACCTGTGGGTACTCTGCCCAAAGCAAAATACATTTTGATCGCTGGAACCTCACAAGATATTTTGTGGTTTATGGGCTAGCTTTCTTAATAAAGATCAGCCTTAAACACAAATCACTCTGGCATTCACAGATTGGCCAACAACAGGTCTCAGTCCAAGCCTCACTTGGTCGTTGTTTGGACTCCAATACCTCAGAATGAGTGTAAATAGCAACCGTTTCTGTTTTGGCCAGACACCCTGAGGGTCTTTCCCAACTAGATTGGTTTTGGGTTGTTTATTTTTCGACAAGGTAGAAGAGGCCATTCTTTGTCCATTTATTTCCTAGCCTTAACCACTGACTAGACGTTGTCTTGGACAAACAAAGGGCCAGGTCTCCCAGTGCACCCTGTCCTGATTCTTATCTTACCACTGGACTCAGAGGAAGAGAGAGTGCACGTGATGATCACACAGCCTGCCTCACTTAAAACCCAATTCTCCTGCAAGTCACGGCATCACCTTCCTGGTACCAGCAAAGGACAAACAACAATGAACCTGTGTCATGACACCATGACTGCCGACTGACAAAAGGTGGCAGCAACGGGACAAAAACAAAGCGACACACATGCTTCTGTTTGTTTTTAGCTGCTCTAGTACTGCACAGTATTACTATCTCTATTTATAATGCTGAAATAAAACTGTCATTTTTTTTAAATGGGCAGATGGAAATGCTACCAAATCTCTCATTTTCCCAAGCTAGTTGTGCAGAAGTTTCAGTGTGTCATGAAAAACACTATGACCTTAAAACAGACCTGAACAAAGTGATGGTAGGAAAAGTTCAAAATTAAAACAGGCTCCACTTCTTCAGGTTGCAGATAAATTAGACCAGAGACAGACTGGCGATGGTCAGCTGTCACATCACAGACACCAAAATCCTTTAGTGGGTCATGAATGGCCTGTGGGCCATATGTTGTACAGGCCTGCTTTAGAATATAGACTTGGAAAAATGTGTGCTGTGAAGAAATAGCTGTGCTTTCTTAATATAGTATAATTAAAAGTAATCAGAATGCATGATTATACCTCAAGTTCCTGCTTGTCGAAAATGGCCTTCACAGGTGACGGCTGTGTGGCAGACGTCAGCAACTGCTGTAAGAGGATCATTGGCGGCTGAGGTCCTTCGGGAGACATATCTCCGATGTCAGGCGACGCTGCCGCGCCGTCATCTGAATTGCAAAGCACATCATGGATATTAGCAGAATAAGAAATGTTCTCCAAATGCAAGTCTACTGAATATGAAACATACATTCTCACAGTCAAAGGCCATAAACATTGTCACTGAGCTATGACTTCCAACTAAATCTATACTTTGAGAAGAAAGTGCAACCAAAAATACAAAGAATAAGGATGCATGTAAAATAAAATATGTTACTGGAAAACCAGAAATCTTTTCATTCATTGGCATCTTTTAACACTTCCTACTCCCCTCCTCCTTTTCCTGAAATACAGATACTTCCAAGGTTCTTTCTCTCCTGTTCCTAGGAATCCAACCATCACTTCCATTAGGAGGCTGGAAGGTAGGGCAGTGAGGGAGGGAGGAAAGGCCTCCCAAATCTTAATCTCTAGCTTTCAATCCCTTGACTCAACTCTAGTCTTCTATTTCCAAATGCCTGGCGGACACATTCTCCAAAAGCAACTGAAGAATTTCAAATGCAACATCTCAAGGCCAGCATCATACCCTCCAACCCAATGCATGAAGACAACACTAATCTGGGGTCAGAGAAGCTGGATTCACGTTCTGCCTCTGACCCTCAGGACCTCACTGTCTATGTGGCCTCAGTCAGGCCACACCCTGAGTCTAAGTTTCCCTGCCCACCCACAAAGTGAGGTCCCTTGGGCTCTGTGTGGATGCCATAAGCATTCCAGGGCACAAAACCCTAGTCACCCGTCTTCTCCTTCTGTTGGCTCCAATTCAGTCAGTAGCCAAATTCTGCCGTTTTTATCTCCTTCTCTCTCACATTCACATTCACTTCCACCTCTTAAACTCCCTTTGTTTCCTTCAAAAGTCAATTCTACTGGTACCTTCTACATAAGGCTTTTCCTGCTCCTCAAAAGATGGCATTCTACGAATTTATTTTGTAAATGTCTACATGTACATGTTACCTCCCTCTATAGAGCACAAAGCCTGTTGAGCCAATTCAATAAGCATTTCTCAAGTGCTTACTCTATGTGAGGCTCTGTGCGCTGGGAATACAAAATGGATCTCTATCTCTACTCCTGCACACACAGCTAGGGTCAAGCTCTCACAGCCTCCTAGACTAGTTTAATATTTCCATTAACTGGTTTCCCAACATACAGTCTCTCTCTTTCCAGGTCAATTTACCTTATACAAACCCCTGTCAGAATAATTTTCCCAAACAGACCCATTATGTGACCCTCAAACAAAACCTCTGACTATCAAACAACTGCTCAGCTTGGCATTCAAAGTCCTTTATGATCTTAAGGCCTGGCCTCATCACCTATTTCCCTATACATTTGCTAGCTACAACCTACCTGAACGACCTGTCCTTTCCTAAACCTGTCATTTACTTTTCTAATTCTATACCTGTGTTCCTCTACCACGTCCTTTCTTCTACTTCCTGCCGAAATGATGGCTTGTCCTTACAGGGTCAGCTCAAAAACCACTTGTGCCATGAAAACTTGTGTGACCTCCATTAGCCAGAAATGATCTCCCCCTCAGCTGAAAGTTCATGGCACTCTGTATCTCAAATGAAAAAATATGCAGAGCACTTTGCAAAATTTAAAGTGCTACCTACACGTCAGCTATTATTATTCACACCTTTATGGTGATAATTCCTATGTTATTTCTCGCATTACGGAGAAAGGCTACAGAGTAGAGGAATCACTAGATAGCTGAAGAACTAGATTCAAATGCCAGCTCTGTCACTCAGTGCTGTGTGATCCTGGAAGAGTCAATTAAACCTCTTCAAATCTCAATCTCCTCGTTTGCACAATACAAGAATTGCACTGGATAATCTGTGAGGGTCCTTCCATCTGTAAGGAAGCCTATATTTATTTGCCCTACTAAACTAAAAATTCCTCAAAGACTGTCTTACACCTTTGTTTCCCTTATGTGTCACCGGGCACAGGTATCAGTTGCCCAAAAAATCATGCCTGAATAATTTTAAATTAATTAACAGGAAGTACCTCTCAGTACTTTAACAGGAAAAGAACCTTAGGTGATTTACGCTATTTTCAGCATTTAGCCCAATGCCCAGCACAGAGCATACACTAAAAATAAATGGATCTCTAACTACCTGTGATTTTCAATTTATTAAAAAGAAAACATTTCTTTGGACTAATTTTCATGAATTAAAAAAACTGGCAGGAAAAAAATGCACACTAACTTTCTGAGAAGACCTAAAAATAAGATACCTGTAGGGATGACTCCATTCTCTTGTATAGCTGGTTGAGACAAGATCTGCCTCAGTTTATCCTGATGGGAAAGCAATGCTCGGCCTGCTTTCAATATATATAATTTCAATTGCTGGCATCTCAGCAGGTCCAAGTCTACTTGTCCTATAGAAAATAAGAGTCATCATGAAAGTACCACATACTATATCAAAGGCTTCACAAATGACTGGACATTTTGGAGGGGGCCTCCCAATAATCTTATAAACATAGTATTTGGCCTCTCCAATTACAACAGTGACAAAAATCTGTTGGATATGCATAACACAAAGGCCTGATGAGTCCAAAGCCTGATGATCCAATAAGAAGAGACAAGCAACCACCATCTGGGGAGAAAGGGCAGTGACTCACAGCTCTAAGTCCCACAGTCAGAGCTGGTCTCGGCCTCAGCCTTTCCCTACCTGTGTCACCTTGAAGCAGTTACTGAACCTCCTGGGACAGTTACCTCATGCACCAAAGAGCCTCTGAGGGCCCTTATCTAACATATCCAAATCTATGATCCTGGAAGCACCATAAAAATCGAAGGTAATTCTTCTCTGCACCACACTGAGAGGACAAATCAGGCTATACTGCTACTTACTCCCAATTCCTAGGGAGAAAAGCTTTGCATTCTACCATTGGACCCATGTACTTCCTGGAGCCCTAAGTCTTCTCTGATCCCAAAATGAAGAGGATACAAAGGAGTTCAGGTTATAGACCAAAGGACTCAACATTATGACTCCTTGGCTCCTCCTACGTTGGTATGTAAGCTTCTTGTTTCAGATATGTTTCAGATACGTACAGAAAATATAAACCAAAGCACTTTTTCTCTTTGTGCTTGCTACAGCAGATAGATGATTCTCTAAGTCGGTTGTGTTCTTTGGGTTGTGTTTTGGTTTTGGGTTTTTTTGTTTTTTGGAGGGGGTAAGGCAGGACAACTGGGGTTAAGTGACTTGCCCAAGGTCACATGGTTAGTTTTTTGTGTTAAGTGCCTGAGGTCGGATTCGAACTCAGATCCTCCTGACTCCAGGGCCAGTTCTCTGTTCACTGCGCCAAGTATCCGCCCCATCTGTGTTCTTTGTAAGACAAATAAGAATCATCCTACCACAGAATAAAGTATTAATCTGGCTATTCTTTCAGAAAAATTCTATGCTCCTAGACCTACGATTGAGAAGAATATTTTTCCTTGATATAAAAAATGAGTAAAACATATTTTAAGTAAAGCAAGCTCTTTGGGTCACTTTACCACTAAGGATAATGAAAAAAAATCATTTTTCTAAAAAAAAAAAAGATAAATTGAATGCATGACCCCTATTAATTGCCCACCCACATTTGTAACTACTTCATTCCTTTAATTCATCAAACTATGTCCATCTGATTATTCTAGATTTTAAGTAAAGCACATTTTTATCAGGAGATCCATTTATAATTAAGAGTTAATCCTGGAGAAATCATCATACAGAATCTACCTAATCCCAAGATCACCGATTTAAAGCTTAAAGGACTCTCGAATCCAGCCCATTCGTTTTTAACAAAAGGAAACCAAAGCAAACAGAAGTTCAGTCATATGCCCAGGGTTGTATGCCCAGGGTCGCATGCCTAGGGTCACACAGCTAATTAGAGTCTGAGTCTTCCTGACTACAAGTTCATGAGGTTCCCTATCTATTATGCCATGATTTAAGTTTATCTCACTCTGCGATTCACTTAAATCTAGACACACAGATCAGGGAAAGCTAAAACACATTCGGCTCGTCTGATCTCCTTCCATCTCAGGATCTGTTTCTAAATGAGGACTCAGAGTTATTTTCTGATTTGGTTCAGAAACCTAAAGACAAAGCAACCATGAGTCTGTAATGAAAAATCTAGTTGTATGAGGATTTCTGCCTGCCATCTTTTTGAAGGGGTGGGGAAGGAAAGAGATAAGGAGAAGATTATGCCTTTTGAAGCCTAAATAACATAAATAACAGTTCAAATTTAACTACAGATGCTAAAACTGAACAAAACTGCTTCCTTTGCTCCTCTGTGGAAAGACTATGTGCAAGAGTTAGCCTAAAGCAAACGTGCTGTTGTCTACTGGCAAAATATAACTCATAAAAATTCATTATCACAAACCACAGGGTCATAAGCCCAATAATTATATACTAATGGTTATTGGTCATAATGAAAAGATCTAGTTTTTTGGCCTTTTTTTTTTAAAAAACATCCTTCAACTTTGCTTCTAAATTCCCCTCTTATGGACGCCACCCTTTCCATGAATTAGCTTATACTGCCAGAATATTCCCAACTAAAGCTGTTCAATCAGCATGTGATTTAATCTTTTGAATTAAAGAGAAAATAAACTAACCTGTGAGGCCTTGGTTAGATTTTTTAATTCTGTGTTTTTCTAATTTACTTCCTGCCAAGTTGACCAACTGAGCCCAGACAGAGAGCATGGATTCTGTGAATGGCAAATTGTTCACATTGAATGCCACAACTGGGAGCTGAAAATAAAGATAATCATTTTCAGAATTGAGAGAGGTAAAACAAAGACAGAACTGCATCTATGACTTACAAAGCTTCATTCACACTGCCTTCTATTTATGGCCCTTTAAATCTTCTTTAGGATCATAAATGGAGAGCAGAAAGGAACTTTGAAGTCCACTTAGCTCAACCCCTCCTCTTTTAAGAGATGAAGTTAATAGGTCCTAGACATGTTAAGTCAGTGATTCTCCATCTTCCTAATGCTGCGACCCTTTAATACTCGTATGTAAGCGGACCCACCTGGAGACAGAGAGAGGAGCGGTGTCTCGGTTCCTAAGACCATTGAAATACATGTTTTCCGATGGTCTTAGGCAATCCCTGTGACCCCTGTGAAAGGGTCATTCAACCCCAAAGGGGTTGCGACCCACGGGTTGAGAACCGCTGTGTTAAGTGATTTGCATAAGGTAATAAAGAGGCAACTCTCAGAGACTGGATTTGAAACTTGATCTACTAACTCCAAAACTAGTAATTTTTCCACTGACCTATGCCTTATGCTCTGTCCCAGAACTTAATGAAGGATGACTATTACATGAGAATGAGTCAACTTAAATTACTTAATTAATTTAATAAAAAAATCCAATAATTTAATCAACTTGAAGTTGATTAATATAAATTAATTAATATAAATAATATATCATATTATATTTATTATAATATTATATTATATTATTATAATATAATATTTATTATAATAATATATAAATAATATATCATTAATATAAATAATATATCATGCTACATTATGCGATTATACTATAAAAATATCTGAACTATGCTTTTAATTTCTGAATATACACACTGCATTTTATTCTTCAAGAAAATTATTAGCTCGATTTCCTAGAAATGGATATTGAGACACAGAAAAGTAGTATTAGTTATTTCCCCATAGCCAGAAAATTAAAGTTTATAGCAGAACCAAAACTATACCTCAGGAGCAAAGTCTGCTGACAATAAACCAGTAAGCTAGGCTTCAATTCCTTTTTGGGGGGGGGGAGGGTGGGGAAGATTCTATGTTAATACAGTAAAGATATGATTAGTGAACTTCAAAGGAAACGGGTTCACAAAGAAAAGTAAAATGGTTTTATAAAGACTATATCATGTAAGAATGACCTCATTTTCCTTTCCAGAAAAAGGATTAGAAGACCAGCAGAACAGGGAAATACTGAAGATAAAATTTACCTAGATTCTGGCCAAGTTTTGATGAAATCATCAATATGATTCTTGTAGATAAGTTAAAAAGTGGAAGGCTAAACAAGGAGTACAAAACTCAAATAGAAAGGGATCCCTGCAGGCTGTATATTGACTCAGAAAACTAAAAAATAACATCATCTATGTTTTACTTTATTTTTATTTCTTTTGTTTAACATTTCTCAATTATATTTTAATCTGGTTTGAGCTACACTGCAGAGTTTTGCAGGCCTTAAGTTTAACAGCTCTAGGCTAGATGAACATACAGTTAGCTGGATTCACATCTAGTCAAACGGCCAGATCCAAAAAGATGTGACTGTCTTAATAGACTATAAACTCAATATAAGTAAACAGCACTAGGTACAAAAACCAAACAAGTTAACAGATTTTAAGTTGTTTTAAGAAAGCGGTTCTCAACCTGTGGGTCACAACCCCTTTAGGGGTTGAATGACCACTGGAAAACACCTATTTCCGATGGTCTTAGGAACCGAGACACAGCTCCTCTATCCCTCTCCAGGCGAGTCCACCAACATGCACAGAAGCCCACA
>CM053600.1:11951610-11987207 GCA_028646575.1 Pseudocheirus occidentalis | reverse complement strand
TGATCACCAGATAACAATCTAGAGATGTTTAAGATTAGAGAGACACATCATGAAATATTTCACGGTTTGTCACATAGAAGTGGGATTAGACAAATTCAACTTGGCCCCAGAGGATCTAGGAACAAGGAGCGAAAATTACAGAGGCAGACACAGAATTAATCAACTAGAGCCATTCAAACACGAAGCAGGTTGCCTCAGGCATGAAAACATCCCTTTCGCTCTAAGTCTTTAACCAAAAGTTAGAAGACCATGGTCATGCACATTGCAGAGAAGAGATTCATCAGACACAGGTGGGACAAAAGGCATCTGAGGTCCCTTTCCAAGCCTGCATCAATCCTGTATTCTAATTCCTAGCATTAGACCACACTTTGGTGCTTTCATTTCTCTTCATTCGCAACAGTGAAAATCCACAAAAGCTCACCTACCGGTTTTAGCTGACTCAACGGACAAACTCTACACGTTCGCATGTCACAGAACTGAACTGTGATTTTGCCTTTAGGAGTGATGCGTGTCACTGTGCCTTCTCCAAATTCCTCATGTACCACTTGACCACCCAGCCTCAAGCGACTGTCTATTCCACCAATGACAGCTAGCACTGCCATAAGGCCACCAACTTCAGGGTTCTCAGAATCAGGAAAGTAATCTTCTAACACAGCCTAACGTAAAACAAATACAAATAAACCATAAGCAGAAGATCAACAATCTTATCCGTGTTTTAGAAAAATAGTCAATAATAAAAAGCTGTTTAAATAAAAAACAATTGCTTTCTAAAATAAAAGTTAATCAAATTAAATTAAAATGCCTCTGAGTCAATTATACATTTTAAAAGTAGATTTTTTTATATTAAAAGTATTCTAGAAAGAAAAAAATGAGCTTATTTTAAAACGTGGAAACTACCCCTTCCGACTGTTTTCCTGCAAAGATGTGGGTGATGGAGTTTAGCTGAGAGTTGATGTACTTGTTTATGAGTCCATTCCACTGGCTCAGTGAATGCAGAGTCCTTAGCAGGGCCACTATCTCCTCTGCCAAAGTACTACTGTGGGTTGCTGTCAAAGATGCCTGGGGTCTGGCCTTCCTCCTTCTCAGAGTTGATTCTAAAATAAAAAAGAGTTAAAACTTAAAAGTGAATTTATAATTCATCTAATAAATCAGATAATGTAAAAAGCCACTTTACCTCTGAGCAGTGGTATATCTGAAGAGCATGTACTAAGTAGACTGCCCAAGAAGCCAAAAAGTTTTTCCACAAGAAACTTCATATCCTTTGATCTTTCTGTTTTGTCCCAGGACGGAAGTACTGCTTGCAATAAATGCACTGCTAAGATCTAATGAAAACATAATTATGATCAATTATTTTCCAGTCGATGTACTATATACCACTTTTTTAAGACCCAAACACCAGGATACAAATACAGAATAGAGAAAAGAAGCAAAAACATACCATAAATTTAAATATTGGAATTTAAACACAAATTCTGAAAGAAAAAAAAAGCATGCTGTGTACATAGCAGAACATTGAGAGGATTCCAAATATGTAACAATAAACTGTCATTTCAAGAACGTGCTTTCCCGTGTTTTCTTTTGTTCTCTGCTGCCCACATTTTGACTTTGTTCTTTTTCCCCTCCCCCAGAAGGCTACAATATAAATAGCTATAAATACATACATGCCCTCCCGCACCCCCCCAGGCTACAATCAAGTTTAGATATGTTTCTTTATAACAACAGATATATACATACGCACACATATACTTTCCCAAACCTGTTCTACTCCAATCTTCGTCTTCATGCACGTGCACATCTCTCGTTTGCTATCTCTCCTGCCTCCTCTACTTTACTTGCCCTTCGATGACTGTCCACTCTCCTTTCCTTCCCCTCCCATACAGCTAAACACCTTCCTATACCCCTATTTACCTCTTCTCTCACCCTTCCCTCTAAAGTTACCTCCCCATTTTTTATTTCGTCTGAATTTAGAAGACTTTTATACTAGTCTAAATAGATATCTATTGTTCCCTCTTAAACCCATTCCCAAGGAAAGTAGGCTACCAGAACTACCAGAACCCCTCCCCCATCTAATGCCTCTCCTCTATCAATTCTTCCTCTTGCACCTCATTTGTATAAAGCAAATACTCTTTTAAGCTGCTCCTAAATGGTTTTACTTTTTAAACTCATCATACTCAGGTTTGCCCCAATCCTCCTTATTAGCCACCCAATTATTGATAAGAATTTTAGACACAAATCTTACATATATAAAAAGTAAATGGTCTGCCCTCATGGATCCCTTATAATCAGTCTTTGTTAAGTACTTTCGATTTCTCTTGGTTCTTGTGCAGAATCTTCTACTAAGTTCAGGACGTTTTTAACAAAGTTTTGAAAGTCTGAGAGTATCAAAAGGCTATTTTTTCCATTCAGGATAATACTTAACTTTGCAGGGCATATTTCTGGCCAGAGCCCCAGTTCTTTTGCTCTTTAATGTGTTGTGTTCCAAGCCCTGCAGTCTTTTAATGTCTCTGGTGCTAGGTCTTGCATAATTCTAACTGTGGTACCATCATATTTATTCATGTTTTTAATATTTTATCCTTGAGCTGGGGGTTTCTTAATTTGACTATGAGACACCTATTCCTCTTCCTCACAGGATCTTTTTTGAGTGGTGATAGAAGGATTTTTTCCTATTTCTCCTCTTCCCCCCTCCCATATTAATACTTCAGGGCAATTTTCTTTAATTATTTCTTGTATTATTGTATCAAGATTCTTTTTTTGATGATAACTTTCAGTTATTCCAATCATTTTTATACTTTCTCTTCTTGATCTATTCTCTAACTCTTGCTTTTTTAATAAGATGTTTTACTTTGTCTTCTATTTTTTCATCATTCATATTTTGTTCAATTACTTCTTGATCTCTTATACTTTCACTGGATTTACTTTGCCCAATTCTAATTTTCAAGGTGTCGTTTTCTTCCTTAAGATTCTGGATCTCCTTCTCTGACTTCCTTTCATGCCCTTCTTGTTTTTCTTGGATTATTCATTTTTTATTATTATTTTTAGTTTTTCCTCCAGCTTTGTCATTTGATTTTTAAAGTCTTTTTTAAGATCTTCTATGAATTCTTTTGGGGCAGGTGACCATTTGACATCACTTCTTGGGGGTTTCTTATTTCAATATCCTCCTCTGAAGATGAACCCTGGTCATCTCTATTCCCATGACAGGTTTCTACGGTTGAATTCCTTCTCCTTTGCCTGTACTTTTTTTGTGGCAATGGCTTAATTTTTGTAATCACCTCAAGCCCTGGGGTGTGGGAAGTGGTGCCTCTTGCCCCAGATCTTCAGGTGTCCCCTCTAGCCAGAAATCAAAGACAAACCTCCAGCCTCCTGTAAATGCCCACAGCCAGGGGCTTTCTGCCCTACTGCTTCTGCACTCACCAGGCCTATGCTGGTTCCTTTCACCCCCACTGCTCTCCACAGCACAGCTGGGTCTGGCCTTCTTGGTCAGTAGAGGTTCCCTCAATCTTCCTGGGATCAAACATCCAACTCCCCTCACTATCCCACCAACTAACCTCAGGACTTGCTGCTTGTTAAGACAGAACTTAGCCTGAAGGTGTTTACTATTCACAGGAACCAAGTCCTGGGATTTTTTTCCCCCAGCTTCTCAAATTGTCCCAGGAGGACTCCAGTTATGCGCCTATTCTTACTTATCTCCACTCACACTTTGTTCACCTTAAGGTGCTATTTTCTCTCTTTTGGGCGTGAACATCTTGAGAGCTTGGAATTTTCTGACCTACTCCACCATCTTCCCAGAATCCTCCCCCAAACATCTTTTTTAAGTTAACCCAAACATTTTTTCTTCTCCTATGATTGAAGTACTCTCATCTCTTCCTCCCCCTCTCCTAAAGATTGTGATTTAGCCCACATTAATCCCTTCCTCCTGTCATTTCTGAACATATCCTCATCCTTATCTGCCTGAGCCCTATCATTCCAAAACTGATAACCTAGTCTACCCTCCAGCTGCAACGAACCTCTGAAATGCAGAACAAGACATGCCTTTGTACCTCAGTTTCCTCATGTGTAAAAGGAGGAGGTTGAACTAAATTATTTATAAGTCCCCTCCCAGCTCCAGATCTATGACTTTATGACCCTCTGCTCTCATTAAACTCTCCTTCACCCTAGCCCTTGTCATCTATCTTCTGGCCCAAAGAAATCTATTTCATTCCAGAAGCCGCTATATCCTAGCTACCCTCTCCAGTATTGGGTGCTCATGACTCCTGACATACCTGTACAGGAAAAGATGAAGACACGTTTCTTATTCTTCACTGTCATGTCAAGAACACAAATCAGCAACTTCTCATGTTTAAGATTTACTCTATCCAGGGCAGCTAGGTGGCGCAGTGAACAGAGCACCGGCCCTGGAGTCAGGAGTACCTGAGTTCAAATCTGACCTCAGACACTAAAGTGTGACCTTGGGCAAGTCACTTAACCTCAACTGCCCTCCAAAAAAATATATATTTACTCTATCCATCTATATATACCCTTCAATTATTATTTTTATTACAGTCATCTACCTATTGCACTTTCTTTCCCCTTGCCTTTCTACTACTAAATCTATTCTTTATCCTCACTGGAACCTCTCCTCCCTTCATACCTCCCTTGTCTCAACCTTCACCCCTGCTTCAACTCAACTTTTTCCCTTCAAAATCTTGATTCTACAGTTACTCAGTTCAACTAAAATACATCATATATAAATTATCCTCTGCCACTGAATAGTGTTTACCCCTTGTCCTATGCCATGAGCACTCGGCCAAATCTCAGTTCTGAGTGCCCTGTGCACACAGAAACGTACTATACACACAGAATCCTCTTTTATTTTTGGCTGTTCTGAAGTGCTGCTGAATTATCGCCGGAGGAAGTCACATACCTGTACTGACTCTGCCCTCTACACATTTATGTTATTTAATCAACTGTTTCTTGGCAATCTTTTTTACTTTTGCCAGTTTCCAAACCCTCTATGCTCTCCTGAGAAGAACATCACTCTACGCTTTCCTTTCTATCTCTAAGAAAAAGACCCTGCCATCTACTTTACGAAGAAAAACTGAGACCACCTATCTTCAGCTCTTCTCCCTTAGTCCACAACTCAAAATCCTTCCATGTTGTCCCTCGTTCTTTCCAGAAATAAGTTTCTTTGTGAAGGCCAAGTCCCTATCTGAGCCCTTCAGCAAGTCTCCTCCAGGAACCTGATCCCCACTTATTTCCATTCATTCATTCTTTCATTCTTCCTCTCCTTTAATTTCTTAGCTACTATTCTCTTCCTTTCTAACTATAAACATACCCAGAATCTCCCCCCAAATCTTAAAAAAAAATACTTTTCACTTGATCCTGTCAATATGTTGAGAAACTATCCTATATCTCTTTTTTCTTTCATTTTCCTATTACTATTTATCTATCCTTGCTTACACTGTCTCACCTCCCACTCAAACCCTTATAATCTGACTTCACACTCAATCATTCCAATGCAAGATAAACAACTGTCTTCAAGATTTCCTATGGCATCTTCACAGCTTAATCCAACAGTTTTTTTCTTAACCCTCATTACACTTAACTTTCTGCAGTGTCTTTCTTGTTGGCTACACCTATTCTTGGATATTCTGCTCTAACTTCTCTTTTCATGACACTCTCTCCTGATTCTCTTCCTAGCTGCCTCTTCTTAGTCTCCTTTTGTGGGATCATGTACCTCCCACCCATGGTTGATTTGCCAGCATTCTGCCCTAAGTCCTCTTCTGCTGCTGTCTTTTAATCTCATTCAGAACCCAAGCACTGAAGTATTCTCCCTAGGCAGAGAATTCCAAAATCTATATATATCCATCTATAATCTTTCACCTAAACTAAATCACATAGCATCAACCGACTGCTGGACATCTCTACCTGGATATCCCAAAAGAAATTCAAACTCAATATCTCAATATGCCTAAAACAGAATTATCTTTATCCCAAAATCTACCTACTCCAAAATTTGTTATTTTTCAGAATGCATGCCATTCCTCCGATCACCTAAAATCATTTACGTCATCCTATTTCTTCTCCCTTATCCCCAATATCCAATCAGTTGCCAGTCTTAACAATTCTACCTCCATATCTCTCAAATTGGTCCATTCATTTAATCACTGCCCCTAGTTCAGGCCTTGATCACTTTGAACTAGAACTCATTACCTTTCTCCCCAAACCCACTCATTTTCTGAAATTTCCATTACTGCAGAGGCAACTACCATCCTTCTGGTCACCCAGATTCAAAACTTTATGTGACTCTTACCTCCTCTTTCTCACCAGACTCACATATTCAATCAGTTGCCAAATTTCCTTTCCTACAACATCTCTATCATAAATCACATTCTCTCCCATAGATACCACCCTGGTTCAGGTCTTCATCACCTCATATTTGGACTAAATAGCCTCTTAACTATCTGATCTCCCTGCCACAAGTCTTTCCCCACTCCAAACCGTTCCCCACTTAGCTGCCAAAGTGATTTCCCTAACATATGGGTCTGACGATGCCATCTCCGTGCTCAATGAATTTTAGAATCTCCCTCCTCCCTACCTCCAGGATGAAATAAAAAGTCCTTTATTTTGCATTTAAAGCTCTTCACTACCTGGTCTTTTTTTGCCTTCTTCCCAATTATCCCACATTCTGTGGCTCCCCTACCCCCAGACTCAAATCCAGCCATACTGGTATACTTGATGCTTCTTGCACACAGCACTTTACCTGTCATCCCAGTGTCTTTGAACTCAATGTCCCAACTATCAAAATATGGTTTCCTTTAAGACTTAATTCAAACACCATCTCTTCTCGGTCCCTTCAGCTATAAATGTCATCACTAAGGTTACATTTCAGCCACTCTTTATACTCTATATACTTTGCAATTTATTCAAGTTGTCTCCTCATTAGAATGTAAGCTTCTAGAAAGAGGTTTTGCTAATGAATATTTGTTAATTAATTCTATCTATATCTATATCTTTATAATCTGCATTCCTTCTTCCACTCCCTCTACTATAACAGCCTTCTAATAGTTGTGAAATTAAGCAGATCAGACCATGTCACTTCCTATTCAAAATTTTCTAATGGCTCCTGGTTGGTTCTACAGAAATACAAAGAAACATAAAACATTCCTCCTATAAAACACTCGCTCTTCCACATGGTGGCTTTCAAGACCCCTTTCCTCTAACAGCCCTTCATACATCCTATGGTTTGGCCACTTCTTATCTGTGTACCAGTTCTCACATGCAAGGAGCCTGTTCTGAATCCCCAGTGGTTAGCATTCTCTTGTTCTTTCCATCACCTTTTTGTTAACTTATCTGTCTACATGCTGTATCTAGGCAGTAGACGGTTAAGTTTCTTGAGGACAGGAACCACTTTGTTTTTGTCTTTGTATCTATCATGCAGAGTGGCCTACATATGGTGGGCATTTAATACATGCTTCCCAAATTACTAAATGCTCAGTTAAAATGTGTTTATTCAGCATTTGTTATATGTAAAAAAAAGTCTACTAGGCAATGAAAGAGATACAGAAACCAAGGTGTGATCTACTCTCATGGTGCTGACAAAACTTATTGGGGAAACATGTCTAAAAAGACTATGCTGATGATTCTAAGAGGACACATCCGAGAAAACTATTGTAACAATCATCAGAGGCAACACAACATGGAGGACAGATTAATGAAAATGAGAAATGACAAAGTGTTTGTTAAAAAAGCATTCTAAGGAATCATCATTTTTCAGACAAGGAGGCCGAAACAAAAAGAAGTCAGCTGACTCATCAAGCGGTCAATACTCAGGACCCACATTTTCCCAAACCCCCCTTTACTCTGCTTTTACTTCTGGATGATTTCTGCTACTCTTTACCAGAGACAACTATTTAAGAACTTACTATAAGAAGAGTTCAGTTTCTCAGAATGATTTATAAATTCACTGAAAAAAGGTTTTTAACATTTACTATGTTCATTTCCATTCAACTTGAAAACTATTTCTTGCATCATCATCATCATCATCATCATCATCGAGCAAGTATCTATCTGTCGAGCCAATGAATCACCTGTCTCTGAAGTGAAGCTGCTGTAAACGACTCGTGTCCTTCCACAATTTTCATCAGTAACGTGATCCACTGAGAAGTGCTGAGGGTGCTGCACATCTGAGGCATAAGTGCTATGCTTCGAATAAATCCAAGTGTGCACCAGCTTCTGTGCTGCTCCTTATAAACCAACTTATTTGGTAAAGAAGCTGAAAGAGAAAAAATGTCAACAGTCTCCCCCACTAGGTTCCTGAAATAAAATAACGAGCTATTTGCTTTTCCTTTCTGTCTTTTACATCCAAAGGCAATAAGGAATATGCAAAAACAATAAAGTCTCATTAATTTGAAATAATTTGCAATAATCCAAAATAATGGGGAAAATTTTTTTAAATAAAAGTCTTAACTTTATGATACTTCTAACAAAAAGCAGTTTGACAATGCATTTTAATTTATTTCATAACTGAAACAAGATCACGTTCTAGCTACGCTTATGTTTGTTTTCATAAACAGTAAAGAGGCTATAATTATGTCTGTTTGTTAATATGTAAATGGGAATGTTGCTCTCCCATCCCGAATTTTACCCTATTTATTACATTAAATCAAAATTTAATCTTAAATCAATACCAACCAATACATTCTGAATAAATGGAATTACATAAATTTCACATGTACTTCTATAAATCTGAAATTAATTCTCACAGTGTTTCTAAGAAACAGGCATCAAGCCCAACATCTTTAAACACCATCAAAATCATAGAATTTAGAACTGGAAGGAGTTTGATTAAACATCTATCCCACTCCTCTCGTTTTAGAGAGGAAGAAGCTGGAGCCTAAAAGGGATGACCAAAATCATATAGGTGTAAGAACTTCAACTGAACTTGGTTTAAATTATCATAACCCATATTCAAACTTCTTTCCACACCCAAGTAATGCCATTCCAAAGGAAATGAAGAATAAGGCATCAGATGCTAAATTATTATTCTAAATCCAAGCGTATAAATCACATAGATCAGGAAAAGAACAACTCAATGAAGTCAATTCTCTTTCTATCCATTTTCTCTAACTCTATTAATATCACTACCATTTTATACTTACTCCCCCCAAGTGAGAAAGACAAAGATCTTCAATAATATTTTTCTGTTGTTTACCAAGTTGCTTGAACTTCCCGTATCTTCCACCATGCGTCTGCCCTATCGCTCAAGCTCAAACTTGAATCATCTCGACTCTTATAACATCTTTAACAAGTTCACTCTTATTTCTTCTACCAAATGCCTATCTATCATTACACATTGATCATTGGTTTTTTGTGTGTTTTTAATTTTCCAAAACCCTCTAACATCTCATTGGTAATTTCTGCACTAAAAACAAACACCACGTCTTGGGCTTCAAGGCTCATCAGATTAACTAAAGGTACCCAATTTATTTCTCTTTCTTACTTCTCACCTATCCTCCCCTCTTTAAAACTGACCTTTGGCAACTCTCTTTTCCTATAATATCTTCAAGAATAGTTTCCATCTCCCAAGCAACATTTTAAAGTGTAGCATTCTGTAGTAGTAACATCCATTTTCTGAAACTGCCCTATCTTTACCAAAATATTTCATTCTCTTCTCCTCTGAGGTAAGGCCTCTTGAATCTTTTTATTCGCTAGGTTATACAGGGTAAGATCCCAATTAAAGTGCCTTCCCCCAACCTTTTTCGTATCTTTTGTACTATCACTTCTATATTTTGATCTGTCCCGAGACTATAAAGAACTGTGCTTCCAATATTACATTCCTGCCACCCTGCCCCCACCCCAGAACACATATCTTTTCAATCCAGAACAGTACAATGCTTAGTATAGTGACCAGAACCCACTGGGAGTTAGTGATTAGAGGTTGGCAAAGTCCTCCCGGACCCTCCATTTAAGTAGAGTGCCCACGTCCATCCACATCTTCTTTTCCCAGGAGGACACATTCCTTAGGACTTCTCCATCATGTCCTCAAGGCAGGTACAATCCCTCTTCTTTTCCCTCCTGGCCCTCCCTCCAACTGCCCCCTGCATCCTGGCTTCCTTTTCCTTTCAGACTGTTAACAACTTGAGAAGGGGGCCTCTCTTCTGCCTCTCATCATATCTTTGGTGCTTTGCACAGTGCCTGGCACACAGACCACTGACTATAAACTAGAGTCAATATAGTCAATGACTATGGAGAACAATATTAAAAGGACAGCAATGATCTTAGGTCTCTGATCAATGATCACAGGCACTTTCTTAAGTCTATTACAAATGTTTCTCTGTTAAAATTAGCACAGAGTTCTTTATAGCTGCCTATACAGGACACCTGAGGTGTCAAGTACCTCAGTGAAAGTTTAAAGAAGAAACACAGAATGTTACAACTGAAAACATAGGACAAAAAGGTATATTAAGGAAACCGGGATCACCCCAGAATATGTTTATTTTACCATTCACATGACCCAGGACGTACATGTTTTATCTACTGTTGCACTTTCCACTAACATTCGAAGCAGGCCACACAAAGTTCTGGTGGCTTCGCTTTGCATGATTTCTGCATGAATTCCAGCAGAGAGGCACAGAGTTTGTAGCAGATTAACAGTACTTGTAAGCATCATCGACGTAGGGTGGAGGTTTCTTTCCATTTGTTCGCCTTCTGAAATGGAAACCAAAACAAAGACAAAGAAGAAATACAAGTTAAAATATGTATGCAGCTGCAACTCACTGACTAATTATTCCAATACAAGCGGTTTGAGGTGTACATTTGTTTTTTTTTTTTTTTGGAGGGTAGTTGGGGTTAAGTGACTTGCCCAAGGTCACATGTCTAGTTTTTTGTGTTAAGTGTCTGAGGCCGGATTTGAACTCAGCTACTCCTGACTCCAGGGCCGGTGCTCTATTCACTGCGCCACCTAGCCGCCCCAAGGTATACATTTAAAAAAAATAATTTCCAACAAAATACACAAAAAAAATTACTTCAGCTGAAATGAATCTGAGCATGGGAAGTAAGAGCTCAATAGGGAATAGGCAGTAGGGAGGGCATGAAAAGGGGCAAGGAACAGAAAAGACAAATACAGAAACGGGGCTGCTGGATGAAATCTGTTAAGTGACTTTTAACTGTCACCTGGTTGAGAAAAAGGAATGTTTCACCGGATGTTGGCAACGATCTCACTGTGACGTGCTGTGTGCACCCAGGGCGGGCCTGCACAGGCCTGTTGTACATGCTCTACACTTTCCACCAGCTGCCCAAAGTGCTTTGGCGGGTCAATTGCTGGGCAGGTCTGATCTACGGTATAATCTGAGAAGAAACTACCTTTCATTTTTCCAAATCTGTTTGGCAAATAGGGGATTTCTGCCAGTAATAAAATCCCTAAAGAGCAGTCAGCAAAAGGTAGGTCCCTGCCAATTGCACTTCCCTCCCTTAGAATCTAAGAAAATAGTGGAAGAGAAGGGTCGGGCAGCAAGGGCACCTATACTGCACAGACAATTAAAAAACAAATTCTCAGCTGTCAAACATAAATGATTCTAAAGCAGAGGCTCTTAACCTTTTCTGAGTCATCTGGCACTCTGGGAAGCCTATGAGACTCCTTCTATGAATAAGATTTTTAAATGCATATAATAAAATACAGAAGATTACAAAGGAAACCAATTATATTGAAATATAGTTATCAAAATATTAAAAACATTATGGACCTCAGCTTAAGAACCCCTATCCTCAAGTTTAACACGAGGTATGAAATGGTTACTAAACAAATGGATGAGTATTTTGCTCATTTTTTGTTTTTAAGTATATAGTTTCTTATTCCCACCTAAACTCATTAAAGGTAAAGTTAAATCCAAGCTTACAAATTTCTGCCTGTCCTACATTATGTAATATCCAAAAGCAAAGTAAGGAAAAATATAAAGGTCATACTAATAAAACAATAAATTTCTTTGGTAAAGCTCATCTTGAAGAACTATATGCCATCAAAAATCAAAGCATTTACTGCACAATTGTTGTTTATCAAACACTACATACACGGGGTCTCTACAGCATAGCTAAGGAGATAAAACATGCCTACGAGAATATGATGAGAGAGCAAAAGAGAGAGCAACAATACTAAGGAAACAATCGGTACCGCTGAGAGGAGAGAAACGGAGTTTAGGAAAGGAAGGAAAAAACACCTTTTATTTAGGCAATCTCTAAAGTCTCGCTTTTTACTGACCAGAATCATCCTCAGTGTCTGAGTCCTCTGTTGTAGGCTGAGCTGCAGGTGGAGGTTCAGCCAGTTTGAGGTCATACTTTCCTTCCTTCCCCATTCGGTATGAATTGGTACTGCCCGTATCCCACTGGACTCTTATCCATCCATCCTCTCCCAATTCACCAATCACACGGCCTAAACCTGGGGGTGGGCCATCCTGAGAAGAAAATTAAATTAAATATTATAGTTTCAGTATAGTATTCCATCCCAATAGCTCTACAGGAAGTGCATATCTACTTGTTTTCATTCTTCTTATCTAATATCAATGTCATTAAAAGCACAGAAATCTGACCTACTGCAATGAGACAAGGAAAAAAAAAATCAAACAATGAAGAGGCAAAAAAACGCCTCAATTTTCAAATTACACATAATACAACTGTATTTTAGATACATGCGTAGGGATGTGAAAGGACGGGTGTCAAAAGAAGACACAAAGCAATAACAAAGAGGTCAACATTAATGTTAGAATTAATTTTTAAAATGTAAGAAATTTTGAATATCTTTATATATTCTTTAAATTAATAATAAAATACTTTAAAAATAGAAATTTAACTTAATATGTGTGTGTGCCACTAGAAGAATATTTATTTTTAAGATTAATATTATCTTCACATTGTTTTAAAAAATCTTCAAAATTATCTATAAATTCAAATGTTCAAAGAGTTAGATCTGGAAGAGGCTTTAGAGCAGTGGTTCTCAACCCGCCTAATGCCGCGACCCTGTAACACTTGTATGGGGGCAGACCCACATGGAGAGAGATAGAGAAGTCGTGTCTCGGTTGCTAATACCATCAGAAACATGTGTTTTCCAACGGTCTTAGGCAACCCCTGTGACCCCTGTGAAAGGGCCATTCGAACCCAAAGGGGTCGTGATCCACAGGTTGAGAGCTGCTGCTTTAGAGGCAGTCTAGTCATTTTACAGATTAGGAAACTCAGGATCAGAAGTTAAGTGATTTCCCCAAGGTGGGATGTGAACTTAAGCCTATTCTGGCACCAAGTCCAAAACAGAATTTTTCATAGAGCTAATATAAGAAAAACTCAAGGGAAGACCATTTCCCATAAATCTAAACTTAACAGGTTATATTCGAGTTTTCAGCATCTCTATAACTACAGACCACCTACAACCCAAATAACTTGTCCTTGCAAAGACTGGGATTCCAAGGACCTGTGGGACAAGCTTAAGTCACATCAGGATAACTGTCTTGAGGGAGCTACTAGTCGTCCAAAACTCCCCATCGACGGGAGTTAGGGGTGGGAGTAGAGAGAATAACAGAAGGAGAAAACCCTCCTTTCTGCCCCATCGTTCCCGCCCTTCTCACAGCTGCCCCTGCTCTAAAACAGCCTTTGCCGTCTCGCTCGCGCTCTTTCCCTTCTGCAGAGAATTCACTTCTGAAATGGAGGCTTCATGGGTTGTCTGAAGAACTGCCCTCCATTTTCTCTGGGGAATGAAGCAGTTTTTACAGCACCGGCTTCTTCTCAGAGGGCAGCGGTTCACCCACAATTATCTTTTTGAAGCATAAATATTATTACCTCCTGAAGGCCTGTTTGCAGATCTGAGATACATCCAAAAACCCTTTTTAAAATGTTAATATATGAAAAATGTCCCCTAATTTGCGGCACTAATGCCCTTGTACAGAAAGAGAGACCCTGTCTTTTAACCGTAACTTAAGAGGCAGCACAGCCCAACAAAAAGAACGGTCGCTTGGAGTCTGGAGACCCGGTTCACGGTCCATCTCCTGCACCGGCTTATTACTGCGTGACCACGGACGTCCGAGAGCCTCAGCTCCCCCAACTGTGAAATAAGAAGGATGGATTATCAAATTCACAGGGTGGTTGTGAAGAGAATATTTTACCTTTTTCAATGTGGGGATGTGGGCAGAGGGAAGAGGCCAGAGTGAGGGTGGGTTGATTAGGGAGAAGAGGGGGAGGCTGCTCCTGCTGCTGCCATCTTCCAGAATTCTACACATAAGCCACACTGCTTCAAGTTCCGCTTCAGTGTGTGGTGCGTATTATTTATTTGTCCATTCCTTACTTTGATATTACTCACCGCTTAGCCACAAACAAATGCTTTTAGCTCTCGGGTCATCTATCAACCTCACAAAGAGCTGGAGGAGTTACATTCTAGGCTATTTACACCATAAATTAGACACGAAAAGGAGATTTTTTTTCTTATTACCACCTACAATGGTTACACAGCTTACACAGCTTACAAAGCCAGGTATTAAGATACTTCAGTCAGATTTAATACCTGATCTCCCCATTTCCAGTCCACTCCCCTCATAACCCTGGTACCAATCTTCATCATTGCTGCCAGTTCTGGCCCTGAGACAGGAAGCTGCACTGGTGTGGTTTCTTTTCTCGATTCTTCCAAAACAGTAGCTGAAGCTCCTCGGGCAGAAGAATTCATGTCTTCTTCAATATTGTCAGAACTAGGACCTGACCAAAGAATCAAAATCAGCTGTTTAAACAATATAGAGCAATCACTTGCTAAAAACGATGTAATAACAGATGATAATCCTTGTTTTATATAACTATCCTAAGTTCATATATCTATTAAATCTATTCCCACTGTAAAAATTACTCCAATGAAAACATTTTAAATGTATTTCAATTTCTTTCCAGCCTACTTTAAAAAGCCAAAACAAATTTGCAAACTAATTTGTATCATCATTATGCTGCTCTTTATGAAACCATATTAAATAGTCCTATCAAGTAATCACCAACTTCCCATATTAAGTTCAAGAGCAAACTAGTTTCTTCTAATTCTGTCTAAAAATATCAAGGTGAATCTCTGAATACACAAAATTTGGGGGGAGGGCAGAAGGGAGAAAACCATTAGGTAACAAGTTAGAGAGCAAAAATGAAAAACATCATGTACTTGAGGAAAGTGTCAATTCCAGAAATATGAATTGTAAATGACTTTACAAATCACGAGCACAGGCTAGTAAAGTTTAAAATTTTTTACTCAAGGACATACGAGTCACCTATATAAATCTTATCTGAAAACCTGAAATAAGGTAAAACTAAAAAGAGGCCTTGTTTTTCATTTTCTAGTACCTCCTACTTAGAGCAGAACATCCAAACCTCTCAGACAAATCACTGTCTTATTATTATCCACCTCCAAACATGGAGATTCAACAGACTCCTTTAATAATCATGTTTATATTAGTTTGTTCTTCCTTAAAGCCAAAGCCAAGCTTCAAGTGATGTAAAATAAGAACATCTCCCTCTGGTGAATTAAACATCTTCATATGACATCTATGAAAGTTAGTTATCATAATTTCTTTTCAATATCTGAGATAGTATTTTAGGCACTTTCTTTTTAAGGGAAATGAATAAACTGAAAGTAACTCAACAAAAGTTACCACAAAACAAAAGTATATATAAGGCACATTTATCCCTCTGTATTGCATAGACTTGGATTTTGAGCAAGGTATAAAATCATTAATCTCTAAATAAACCATAGCAAAATAGTCTGCCTATGAAATGCAAAAAACTACCACATAAAAATATTATCAAAGTCAAAGCCTTGTATTTCCCGAACCACAACTAAAAAAAATCCAAAGGACTGTCTACCTATTAATCGCAATGTTGTCTGAGTCAGTGCTAGCATGCCAGAGTTCAAAAGAAGATTCAAGTTGTTGGCACCATACTGAAGGGTAAGCATATTGAGCATCACCAGGAGAAAACGGGCTTGTGGGATGGTTCCAAGGCTTGGACCTGCTGGATTCTCATTAGTAATGGTTTGTAGAGGAACAGGTTGGATACCTGGGTAGCAATCAGAATATCCTTTAGTTAGGTAAAATATGTGAAATATAAATAACAATAATACACGTTTTAAATAGGGAAAAAACTCAATTTCTACCTAATACTTAAATACCATTTTATTGCCCTATACATGGCAAGTACAGCCACCAAAAAGCTCCAAATTCCTTAGTTCTTTCTAAGAATCCTGTTTGATTTTTCTTCTTACACACTTGTCTTCACCCTAGTTCACACTCCACTTATTTTTTTTTCTTTTTGCTTTTTTTTTGGAGGGCAGTTGGGGTTAAGTGACTTGTCCAAGGTCATATGGCTAGTTTTTGTGTTAAGTGTCTGAAGCTGGATTTGAACTCAGGTCCTCCTGACTCCAGGGCCGGTGCTCTATTCACTGCGCCACCTAGTCACCCCCCACTTATTTTTTAATATCCCTTTTACATTCCAACCAAATTGCTTTTTTTCCACAAAGTTATCCCTAAAACTGGCTTATAAGTATCACTGTACTATGACAGGTACATTAGGTATTTGGAATATGAGACCCAGGATTGTAAGGACATGCTAACTCTAAAAGTATTAAATTAACTATATACAAACACCTAAGAAAATTTTAGAATTTGAAGAGACACAAACCATATGTTGCAATTACATGATGTTACAGATATGAAAACCAGGATCCTGGCTCACTTCCTCCCACAATACTTGGTGAACAATGATCAGTACCCAAAATAAATAAATCTAAATTATGTTAAGTTAGAAAACTTGGTGCCAGCTTTCAACTACAGGTTTTGTGCGTAATTTGTACCAAATGCCCTAACACCTCTTCTTATTCCATTGCCACACCAAACAGGAAGGAAGAGAAGGAAGGAAGGAAAGGGTCTTCAAAAAGCTACCACTATCATCACAGATAATGGCTGTAAAAATGCTCTTTAAAAGGTTCACTGGGAATACAAGAAATGTTCCTTCCCAATTTTTAAATACATAATATGCATAGTATTACAAAGAAAATCCATTGTACTAAGATATAATCATCAAAGTACTTTTAAAATAAGTTCATAGATGAAGGTTATGCACTACACTATCACAGAAACGACCTTTAAACACTTAAATTAACTCTTAACTCTCCCCCAACCTAAGCTATAAAATCCCATTCTAACCTAAAACATTACAAATCCCAATGCCAAGATTCTATACAAGACTACCTAACAAATGGCTTAGTTGAAAAGCTGACATAATTTTGTTAACCTGTAGTTACAAAACTAAAGGACAAATCAGAGAAAAACAGAATAATAACTTGGAGCTGGAAGGGATGGAGAAACACGTGAGGTTAAATAGCTTGCATAAGGCCACAGAAGTAGTAAGTGACAATCTAGACTCCCTGACTCCAAATCTAGTGTTCTTTCCATTACATACCTCACTACTTCTCTCTAGTTAATTTGTTTTCACCTAAAAAATGTTTCCTGTGTGTTCATTTTTCCACATTTTACCAGCACAAGGAAAGGAGCAATATAATCTTAACATTAACAACAAAATGACCTAATCTTTCTCTTTTTTCATTACAAAGCTATAATGTCATTTTAAAACCCATATTTGTACCAAAAGGTAGTAGACATTCACCAAAGAAATAATCGTTTTTCACATACGTATAAGAGAAGTTTCTTTAAGCGATGCCTCCACTCACTCTAACTACTCTGCAATTCAATTCAACATTTTCTTTAATAAGTGAAAGGTACTGGATTGAGTACCTTAGACACAAATAACAACTAAAATACTATTTTCTGTCCTTAAAATACTTATATAACAGAAATAGAATGAGAGAAGTTGAGACTTTTGAAATTTTATTCTGCAATACTTTAAGTGACTTTTTTTTTTAGTTTACAATCCTAGAGCTTAAAAACTTTTAAGACAGGGTAATAAAAAACAGGTAAACAGAGCACAAAACAGGGTAATAAAGCAATTTACAAAAATATCAAAATCAACAAAACACAACTATTATTTTTGTAGGCCTAATAACAATTAGTCAAATACAAGAATATATGAGGCTGTCTTCTTAATGATGTACTTCTGTATGAGTGTAAAGGTAATTATTTTGAAAAGCAGATTTATCTTGGCAAAGTAAATCAAAGCTCACCTAGCTCTTTAAATTTGGCATTTGCATCCAACAAAACATTTCGAATATTCTGGATGGCCCAAGCATACAACTTTCCAAAAGTTACTTCCAGTAGCATTCGATTAAATGGTGGAATCAAATCAACATCCTTTAAGCAATCTGTAAGTGGTTCCCTTTAAAAAAATAATTATTTTATGTCAATTTAAATCCTAACATAAACAAATTCTTCTTTAGATCAAAATTTTTCCTGAGGAATGAATACAACAATGCTGAATTTTACCCTATATTGGTTCCTTCTGGGATAAGTCTTTGCCATCCACAGAACATAGCATATTGCACAGATGGAAGCAAAAAGGTTTTGGTTGCTAATTTTAAAATTGTGTCTATCCCTTCCAAACGAACTTCTGCTCTCTCCAACTGCAAAAATATAAATATACAGCTTTCAGATTCTGTAAATTCTCAAACACACAGCAGCAACATGTTCTCCACAAGTTTTACCTGTTTGAGTAAGCACTTTCTCATCTTTTCCACATCGACTGGCTCTTCTTTAAGTGCAAATTCAACAATTGTGCTAAGCAGGGCAGACTGAGGATAAAGGCCTTGGACATTCTGTTTTAGCCATTTGTATCTGTGAACACCTGTAACTGTACTCAGAAGCGGCTGCCATTTATCCTTAAAAATACAAACAGTTACTTCTATTGTTTTTAAAAGTCATCATATTGGCTTTTGTTCTAAAGTTTTTTAACTACATCATCTCATGAAGTTTACTTCCAAAAAAATCCTAACATTAATTCAAATTTTAGTCAAAACTTACATAATCAAGTAATACTTTTATGATGACAATTTTCCATTATTCAAGAATCTCCACATACATTAAATGTATTTTTCATAAAATATTTGCAAAATGTTAAAAGATTTTTTTTAATTAAAAAAACATTTCTTTTACTACAAACACTTGTTTCTATTCCTACATTCAGTTTAAAGTTCCTGGGGTTTCTTTTAAGTTCTACAAAATGGGACTATACCAATACAATCTACCTCACAGTTCTTTTAAAAATCAAATGAGGTAATAAAGCCCAAGTGCTTTGCAATCTGTAAAACATTTCAGTAAAGATGACAAATAGTAATAGACAAATATACGTTAAAAATTAGAAAAATTTCTCAAAATTACTACTTGTTGTATATGATGCAATGAAATGGTAGAAATTGGGCATCAGAAAAGAGAACAAAATAAAAATGGTGATTATTATCATCACTGTCATCATCAGATACGGTTACTACTACTCTTCATTTTTCAGGACAGCACTAAACTCAATTTCACTCAACAAATTATATCAATTTTTATCAACTGCCTACAATATACAAAGCATTATGCCATACTCATTTCAAAGGCAATCCAAGAACAAAATAAGAAACTAAATGCCACTTTCCTTTCCTAAAGCTACAATAAACCACCAAGATGAATAAGATCCTTATATAACATACCTTAGGTGATTTAACTGGAACAGGTCTTTTATCTACAGATACAGGACTATGTGGTAGAATACATGCTTCTTCTAAATCACCCTCTTCATTTCCAATCTTAGATTCTTCTACATCAGTAGGTTCTGACTTTTTGGGTACTACATTAAAAAAATCACCAGGTTATCATCTAATAATGTATTTGATTATAATTTATAATTTAATTAGCCATGTTTCAATTTGGAAATATTTAAACTTGAACCTAGGTCTAGGACATTGAAATTTCGTTAAAATTAACAAGACACAATAAAAAGACTTGAATAACAAAGTAAAAAGTTATTTCAGAAGCTCTCTTTGAAATATAGCTTTGGGGTTTAAATCAATCAGGTTGGTTGTCAGAAAAATAAGACTACGAATTTGCGATTTCCACTGAATTCTGATAAATATTTAGGAGAATCTTTAAGTTGCATCAATCAACAAACATTAGTTAATATCCTACAATATGCGAGCATTAGACTAGGCACTGGAAGGAGAAAGACAAAACCAAACAGTCCCTGCCATCAGCATATACACATGTAAATATATACGTGATTATCTGAAGGAAGGAAGCGGCATTGGCAGCTTGAGAGGACCTTGAAGTGCTAGTCAAGCTCCAAAGAAGGAAAAATCATACATGAAACCAGATTCCAAAGAAGAAAAAAATCATAAGTGAAAAGTATGGACAATGGCTGAAAGTCTGAGTTAAAGTGGTATGTTTTAGTATTCTGGGGATCTATGTTTATCAGCAGATGGGAACAAGACAGTGGAAAAGAAAAACTGAAAAATCAGGGTGATTCATGGATTGTGATCCCAGAAGAGGCAGGAAGTGATAGGCTCAAAGACAGAAATGGATGAATTAGCCTTGGGGCAAAGAGTCAGGAAACCAGGGACTTCAATAAAAATGATGAGATGTAGGAGTTGAAGGAGCACATTGGAAATGGCATCAGTCTTCTCAATAAAAGATAAAAGTCATTTGTTATGAACGGAAGTCTTGAAAGAGTAGCTGGGAAAATCTGAGAGAGGATCAAACGATCGAAATAAAAACTGTCACGCAGGAGTCAGGGCCATTCATCCGGGGTCAAAGGCACCACAACTTTACGATGAGTGAAATCAGCATAATTATTACTTTCTTCATCAATATTCAGCAGGTCCAGACTAACTATCCCAGGTCAAGAATGAGCAGAAGAGTAACAGGAACAGCAGCGGCAAAAACATCCACATTGTGCTTTCAGGTTAACACATATCACCTTATTTACATATAGTAACTCATTTGATCCTCTGTGAATTAAGTGCTATTATTACCCCCACTTTGCAAAAAGGGAAACTGAAGCTGAGGGAGATCAGATGACTTGCCCAGGGTCACTAAGCTGACAAGTGTCAGGCTGGATCCAAGCCCAGACTTTAGACACCATATTCACAGCTCCAGCCACTCCGCCATAACAGTGGAGGTGGTCAGTGGAGCCCTATCCGATCTATCCATGCAATTTAAGTAGCTAAGACAGGGCAGGGGAAGCAAATGAAACAAAAGTGGGAGAAAATAAACCGGAAAACATGAAGGGCAGAAAGGGTAGAAGACGAGAGGGAAATGGGAAATTCAGAATGAGTGGGAGACAGAAAATGTAAGCACTGGAGATTGTGACACAAGATTATAATTTCAGAATTAGAATAAAGAAGGTATGGATACAAGGCAACAGTAAGATAGTAAGTGTCAAAAATATGAAGACTGACATTAATTCTGCGAACAGGCTCTTTGACAATTCATCAGAAAACAGAAGTCTCTAACAGGGCTACCCAGGGATGCCACAGGTTAAGTTATGAAAGCCTGAGTCTCTGAGGAAGGCAGATAAATGAACTCTCCTCTTCCACGTTCTGTGCATCAGTAAAGAACAGAAGGAGCAGTCCACATCCAACAGGCAAGAGACAGAGAGAAATCAAGAGACACAGAAAGCCATTTTTTCAGTAAATTCGAAGATAACTAGAAGGGTGCTAGACATAGCCACCTTGCCTTCCCACAAACACCTTAAACTTGACCTTAAAATAAACTTAATCCACATAAACAATATCACTTATAGCAGTCATAACTGATTGACTACAGGAATATTGGCCAACCAACAAATATTTATTTATTTTTTATTTTTTTTGCTTTTTGGAGGGCAGTTGGGGTTAAGTGACTTGCCCAAGGTCACACGGCAACTTTTGTGTGTGTGTGTGTGTGTGTGTGTGTTAAGTGTCTGAGGCCGGATTTGAACTCAGGTACTCCTGACTCCAGGGCTGGTGCTCTATTCACTGCACCACCTAGCCGCCCCCCAACAAATATTTATTAAGCAACAACTACATGTAAGGCCCTGACTGAGCTGCTGGGGACACAAAGACAAAAGTAAAGCAATCTCTGTACCTAAGTAACTAATTATATTTTATCAAGAAAGACAACAGGTGTGTGTTTGCACACATTTCTACACATATGCACACACACACATGCACATACACATGCTATCTACATTAAAAAGTCTCCCTCCTCTCCAGTCCATCTTCATTTGTTAATGAGAGATCTATTTTACTTCCTCCTCAAAAATAAAAAATTCAGTTATCCCCTACTACCAAAAATAAAAAAGTCCTTAATGCAGCATTAAACATCTTCTTAAATCCGGTTCTAGCACATCTTACTCAACGTTATTCATGTTACTCCCCACTTCAGACACGATGTTCCAACAAAACAGGAGGACTAGCTGTTCTCTGATATCTTACTGTAATCATTTCATACATGTATGTTGGGCAAGTGCAAGTCATCCCTCCACACCTAACATTCCTCATCTTGGTTACAATCCTACAAGATACAGCGAGGCACATTCTTCTACAAGGCACCTCTATATCTCCGCAGCTAGACGTGCTCTCTGCCTTGTATGATATCTATTTGGATACAGGTTATGTGCCCCATTAGACCACAGGATCTCACAGGATCCTAATTTTAGAAGCAGAAGAGACTTTGGTGGTCATCTAAACCAGTCTTCTCATTTGACAGATGGAAACCAAGGCACAGAAATCCAAAGTGACTTGCCTAATGTCACCAAAGTCATAATGAGCAAAACCAAGACTTGAACCTATGTCCTCTGGTGGCAAATTGCCTTGAGAACTGGGACAGTGTCGTGTTTCTTATTCATATCTCCAGTGCCATACGCAGAGTAGAAATTTGAGAAATGTTTGTTGAATTGAAACAATACAGAAGAACTCATTATGAACAGTGAGCGGGAGTCTCAAAGAACACAACAGAAGATGCAAGCAGAGTGAGAACTGGATGGGTTAGACTATCGAAAAAGGGAACTCTCATAAAGATACATAATTGTAGTACAAAGTAATGCAGAGGTTCTTAAGAGATGCAAGAATTGAAGACTTTGGGGAAAAAAACATCTCTCAAGAGGAAATACAACTATTAATAAAAGATATCACTAAGATAACTTTTTTTAATGCAGATTAGAATCTATCAGGTATAAAAAAAAAGAATCCCAAAAGATTCAATTCAATTATACTAAGTTCAACTAGATGTCAATTACTAGTATATACATAATTTTAAGATTATTCATAACCAAATGCATTAAATTTAAAAATCTGAGGACTGTGATAAATTATATCATTATGAATTTACTTTCTAGAAAGTAATAATCTACAATAATACTGATTTCTATAATATATAACTCAAGAATAGACATTTAAAGGTTTTTTACATTATTAAGTAAATTACATAAAGAAGTGTTGTACTTCTATCACAAGCATATGCAAGAATGTGAGGGGTGTAAGGCTAACTGCCAACTCAGATCACAGTTAATGAGTACTTGTTACTTGAAAACCATAACCAAGGAAGGATCCTATCTCGCCTCCCACCCAAAAAATCACAGTACTAACAATCAAGGAAAAAGCATTCCCAATATTTTCCCACTTCCTCATATTCTTACCTCTTTTTTTCCTTCTCTCGCGTATTATCTTCTGAGCTATCCTTTTCCAGCGAGGCAAAGAGCTTAAAAGCTTAAGTTTGGACATTATTGAGAGGTCGTTGCAGACGGCAGGCCGCAGTTCATTAAAAAGGAAGCGCAAGCGTTCAATGACAGGAGCACACACTTCCTTGTAAGAACGTCCTTGCTCCTGATGCGTCTGTAAGTGAAACACATGGAGGCTGAGAGGGGTAGAGAGAAAAGGCAGATTTTTTTTATATAAAACGAGAAGAACAGAGTCATTGATAGTAAATGGCATATACATTTACCTTAATGAGTGAGCATTTTGCTTGGTAGACGACTCTACAAACATCCACTACAGACTTAGGCAATGTTCTGTGTTTAACTTGGTCAACACCAAGTGTAACCGGAAGAACTAAAGATAAAGCCACATGACCTACACGAGGCATTTTTTAAAAAAAAGATAACGTGTTGTTAGCATATAATTAAGGTTAGCAAAAAAAAAAAATACTTGTAGTACATTTAAGACCAAAATGTTAATACCTAAGTCTTCATGCTTTAGAAGACAACATAACAGCAGACGCCCCACTTCTTCCACAGGATGTTCAGGAGGAAATGTTATTGGTGTGGTCAAATGGCACTGCTTGCAGTACCTTTCTATTTGACATAAAAAGTCCTGAAAAGGGAAACAATTAAGCCTAAATTCTTAATAGGCATCACTATGAAATTGTATAATCTTAAATACTTCATACGCTCTCACACCTACACTGGTGCTAGACATTTGAAATACTTTGAGATTTTACTTGAATATAAAACCAAAGTCATTACCAAAAAATTCTTCCCTCTCATTTAATTAAAATGCAGAATAAATTACCTAAATGAGCCTGAAAAAAGAGTGTACAGAAGTCCATGACAGAAAAGGGCCTACAGCATGATACAGTAAAATTAAATACTGTTAAATGACTGATGTGGGCATTCTTAAACACTTTTCTCAATTAACTAAAACACTAAACATGAGAATCATATTACCTTCACAGTATGGTCCTGAATGTTGTTGTCTGCAATGGCTTGCAAAAATGGCTGAGAATGATCGCTCAAACTCAGTCTATGGGAATAGAGTTTGGATTTGTTTGGAGTGGTATTTCCAGGAGAACTGCAATGGTCTTCGTCTTTCTCTTCATTGTAACTATAATGTATCTGACTGGTCTGCAAACCTCCAGAGAATATAGATGACTTAAGCCACTCTGGGGAATATTAAAAAAAAAATTTTTTTAAGAAAATGTAGACACATAAGCAAGCAATAATATTCTTTACCTTGGGGACAGTAGCAAGGGTATTGATCACTGAGGTGTATAGTCTGAAAAGTGCTGGACCTGACACGGGAAGACTTGTTCTCAAACCCCAGTTTTTATCAGCAAATAAAGGCAAACTGCTGTCAATTCAGATTTCAGTTTATTCATATGTAAAATGAAGATAATGATCCTTTCCCTACTAGTCTTACATCCTTGTTGTGAGCAAAATGCTTTGTAAACCTTTCTGGAAAGTACTTTGTATTTTGTAGAATACCACAGGAATGTGGGGTGGTACTATGTATATGCCTTGAAAACTATACTCTGTGCATGTTCAAACAGCTGCATTTGGAAGTTAGAATAATTCCCCGATCAAAAATGTTCAATTAATTTCTTAGCACGTGAAGAGCACTGTTTTTAGGCCCAAAACAATAGAAACTAATATGTTACCTTCATTTTTAAGGAGATTTGGCAAGTAGTGGTTGATATGCAAAGAGATATTAAGTATCAAGAAAAATACAAATTAATTTTTAACATTTTATAAAACAAAGTAAAAGCAAACAAAATAAAGTAAGTAGACAAACCCTGATTTGGGTCAGCCTAGCCTCTGTCACACACTAACTGTGTGTGGGAACACAGGTAAGTCACCCAAGCCACTAAAACTGTAAGAAACAGGTCACCAATCATCTTGGGTAGGAGTTTCCATACCAGCACCAATGAAGTCAATCACAGGTCTAGATCCCCAAAAAGGCCTTGCAGGGATATTAAGTAAACACAGTAAGATTAATTCTGAGGAAACACTTCCTAGGAAAAAACTGACAATCTTGAACTGAGTTTTAGAGTACAGAAGCATGAAGACTCAAAAAAAAAAAAAAGATTAGGGAAAGCTTTTCATATGAAAGAAATGATATATGCTTAAGGCAGGCAAGTCAAGTAGAAAGAAAGAGAGCAAACATGACAACAAAGAGCTGTTCTTGCCCACTGTCAATCAAACAGTCATGTCCCACTGAGGAGGAGCCAGGGGCACAGACAAGTGACATCCCTGCTCTCAAGGACCTTATAATCTACTGCAGAGAGAACATGCAGTTATGTGCAGAAGAGGCATGAGGAAACTGGGGGAGGAGGGGCAACAACTTTCTGTAGAAGGCAGGGCTTGCACCGCGTTCCAAAAGAATCCAGGGGCGTTAAACAGAAAAAGGAGAAGGCAGCACATTCCAGGCATGGAGGACAACCGATTAATGCGACAGCAATGACTGAGCCAGGGAATGGGACGCTGTGTGTGAGGGGCCTGAGCAAGGAGGAACAGCTACAGTACAGTGTGTAGAGAGAGAAAATACAATCATATTACGTATAGAATCCCTTGTTTCCTTCAAAGTTTTACTCAACCACAACCTTCTTTTTTCTAATTTTTTTTCAACCACAACATTCTTCAGGAAGCCTTCCCTGATGCCCTCAGATACTGATGCCCTCCCTTCTCATACCCGAACTAAAGAAAATTTAGATTGCAATCATTATGCATGTATGTTTACACATGCACAGTGTGGGGTGTGTCTATATTTGAGACGAGGTCTCCCTATTTAGCCCAGGCTGGAAGTACAGCGGTCATTCACAGGCCTCATCTCGTTGCTGATCGGCCAGAAGCTGATGCTGTTTATCACCTGGGCTGCTTTACCCATCCTCTAGCAGCACACTGGTTACAAGGTTGTGACTTCGGGGTCAGACTCTTGAGATCCGTGCTTGGTCACTCCATAACGAGTGACAGAGCTGAAACCACATCGGATCCCACAAAGGGCAGCACACTGTACAGTCAAATACCAAGGAAGGGACAGTGAATGGAGGAGAGCAGGGGGCAGTCATAGGCAGAGTGTAGAGCAGTGCCCACACTCAGAGTCACAGGCAAACAAACCTTGAGCCTGAGTGACAAGAGACTGGAAACCCAGCTGTTTTCTTAAATAAGAAAAAAAATTTTTTTAAGCAGCTAGAAGAAAATTTTTCAAATATGAAGGGAAGGTAACTAAAACAACATGGGACATTCTATATGTCTGAAATATCTAAAAGAATCCAGTAAGATATTCCACAGAACAAAGGAAATAAAGCTTCAACCCAAAATAAAATCCTAGAAAGTTGAACCTAATTATCAGTTCAGAAGGACAGATATTTAAGAAGAGAGATATCTGAAGTGTTCCTGAAAAAAAAAAAAAACAAAATAAAACAAAACCTAGAGATGAGCAGACTATCTGGCCTGTAAATATATATCTGCAGTTATCAATAAGAGACCAATGAAATCAGTTCTCTATTTATAGATTATTGCTTATTTTTTCAAAGTTTGAACTGTGAAGTTAAAGAACAAAGAAGAATTTCCAAGAAACAAAAAGAACCTAAGGGGAACTTAAAGAATCAGGAAAGGGAAGAATTTAAGAGCTGAATTAATACTCCATGTACTCCCTAGTAAACCCGCATCTTCTGTGGAAGGGTGTAACAGTGGGAAGCTGCACAAATGGGGAAAGGAGGAGGGGATACACACTGAAGCAACAAGAATTCTTTTAGGCTTTTAACATAACGGGGCAGGGTAGGCAAGGAGGGGAAAGCTGTGGGAGAACAGGATAAAAACAGGGGAGCAGGAGGATTGGGGCAGGAAAGAGAACAGGCAGAAGTAAGCTGAAAGGAATCTTGCTCTAGAAGGGGAAATGAAAGATCATCACTAAAAGACAGGGTCATGGGAAAGGAACTGCAGTGAAAAACTGGTCTCTTACAATTGGTTTCCTCAGGAGCATAAGGGCAAGGAATTTGCACATTCGGAGGAAACCACCCTGTCTGAAAATGGGCCCCTATTTTGGAAATGCTGGATTCAAAACATCTGTAATGTAAAATGTCCAGTAGAGAATTGGTGATGGTGACTGGAGTTCACCTTGGGCTGGATACACAGATCTGGAAACCATCTCTTCCATACAGACAATGATTAAAGCCATGGATGCTAAAGACATTGTCAAGAGAATGGAGGGAGAGAGAGAGAGAAGAGGCCCCAGGACAAAGTGTTAGGTTATACTCAGCTAGGGAATGTAATACAGGTGATTGAGGAGTTAAACATATAAGAAAAAAAGAAGAGTGAATCCAGAAGAAGAGAACATCATTCACAGTACTGAATACAGAAGAGGGGTTTGGAAGTAGGAGGAGTTTAAAAAAGGTCATGTCTGACAATTAAGAAATCATTAGTAACTTTGAAAAGAGTAGTTTCTGTTGAGTACTGAGATCAGAAGTAAGACTTCAGAGGGCGGGGAAGAAGCAGAAGCAACAAGTACAGGTAGCATTGTCTAGGAGTATGGCCAAGAAAAGAAGGCACAAGACAGGATGATAACTTTAAGGTGGATGGCAAGGTCTAGAGAGATGAGGAGATGGGCATGTTTGAAAGCAACTGGGAACAAACCAGCAAATAAGGAAAGAATGAATATGGGGAAAAAAGGGAGAGTGGGTAAGAGGAAGGTCAATTCACTGAAGAAATCAAAAGGGTATAAGATCAAGGTCACATGTAGATAGGCAGGTCCTGGCAAAGACAGGAGCTACCTCATTATTAGAGACTGGAAAAAATTAGAAGTAGGAGATGACCATCACAAATGAGAAAAAGATAAAAAAAAAAAAAAGAAGTGAAGAAAAGTGACATCAGAATGAGTTGCCTTATTTCTCAGTAATGTGGGAGGCCAGGTGATTAGCTGAAAGGAAGTGGGGAGAGAGGTACAGGAGAACTGAGCAAAGGAAAGAAGGTCTGGACAGTATCTGTGGGAAGTGAGACAGGGAACCAATTAGGGAAGAGCAAAAAGACCATCCTGCTTCACTGAGTGCCCATGGGAGATGAGAAATAAAGTTTTGTACTGTCCCATTGAGTTCAGACAAGTGACTTTCTCTCCTCCCAACAACATATGAGCAGGAATAGAGGAGGCAGATGGTGGAGAGATCCAGGGTTAGGATATGGCAAAGGATGAGTGGCCAAAAGACAAATGGGGAAAAGATTCTACAGTAAAGGACAGGATGGAAAGGAACAGTCTCAAGATTGAGACGTGAAGAAGTGAAGGGTGAGCAGGGCTGTGATAGACTGAGAAAGGAGTCAGATGTAGAGTGCTTGGTGTTCATAAGGCCACAGGAGGAGCAATAAATGAAATTAGATCATGACACAAGAATGTCGAAATTTCTGACATAATTAAAGACATGGAAATTCAGTTCTTGACTGCACACAACAAAAGAGTAACAAACAAGTGAGTTGCTCCACATCCTATCTTGGTGCCTTTAACTATAACTGATCTTATGTACGTCCAGACAAAATACCTGTTACAAAATTCCCAGTGATCTCTAATATGCCAATACGACTACTGTCACTATCAAGAGGTTAACTATCACCTCTTCATAGATGAAAAAATTTAAACTATTTAGTGGAAGGCAAATTTATTTTTAGGATCGTCTCTCCCACATAATTTTAACTCACACCAAACAGAACAAGCAATAATACAAAAACTGATAGTGACCATAAATATACATGGATACATGGAAAACGATCATTAAAACAAGTGTTAAAATAATATATTTCCCATCACTTGATGCAGCAAATTAGTTACAAATCGGGGAGAAGAGGAGGTTATTTTAAATTAGATAAATATCACTATCACATACACATTTTTATCTTGAGCTCTTCATCAAAATATATAAAACTGGAGCAGGGACATGATACCAATCTTAGCACACTCAAAAGTAGGTACCCCCTGACAGTTTTGTAAGTTAGTACATTTACAAGCCATTAAATAATGTAATCGTGTTTAACATATTTGATTCATTCCTAATTGTATTCTAATGTTTATCATTCTGATATCACTTCAAATTTAAATTTGTATAGTCTTTATTTTCCTAAATATGAGTAATTTATCATTATTTCTACCAATTAACAACACCTCTTCTTCCATTATGTTACTTAATGACAAAATGATTCTAAGGCCAATTTAATGTACTGATTAATATTTAATTCAAAGGAAGAAAATTATTCTTACTGGCACATTCAACCTCCACAGGAGACAGTGGTGTGCTCATTGCTAAATAGGAAGCATGAAGTCCAAGAAGGAGACCCAGATTTCGTTCTGGGTCTATGAGAGGTGAAGAGAGACTGCTAAGGTCTGGCGTTGTAATCACTTCCTGGTCAGGCTAATAAAATGAAAAAAATCCATCATCAACTTGAGAATATAGATTTAATTTAAATGATAAACAAGGAAAAAACCCACAATTTACATTAAAAAACAAACTAGTGTAAAAACTCAACTTGGGCTCCTACTTCCTCCTCACTCACACTATTGTTTGTAAAGACAACAGGCTTCTAAAAATAACAGTGCGGCGGTAAAATTAACTCTTCTGCATGTTACCTGAAAGGTCTAAGCACCTTAATTTGATGGCATATGTCAAATGCACATTCTTATGACATATCAAAATAAAGCTATAGTTACATTTACATTAGAAAATTACTCGCGGCAGCCAGGTGGTGCAGTGAAGAGAGCACCGGCTCTGGAGTCAGGAGGACCTGAGTTCAAATTTGGCCTCAGACACTTACCGTGTAATAGCCGTGTGACTTTGGCCAAGTCACGTGACCCCAAATGCCCTGCCTCCCCCTCCTCCAAAAAAAATTTACTCAAGAAATAGAAAGTTCCTAGGGCTAAAGTATCTAGTTTTTCAGTATATACCTTGCATAAAATGGTTACATTCCAAAGCAACCCTGTGGAAAGCAAAAGAACTATGTCCTTCCATACTACTATTCCCCTTCACTAACGGTGGCCAAAAACATCAAGGGCATAGGTAGCTTCTGCTCTACTAAAAATGGAATCCTTTCCAAATAAAAGTCAAATATTAATCAGGCTCAAGATTCACTGTCAAAAAGTAGAAAAATTAAGCTTTTACTCATTTGCTAATCAACTAATATTAAGTCTTACCTACAGAAGAGTTTCTAAGTAAGCCACAAAATTGATCATCTTTGGTTGTATCACTCACGTTTTATAAAAAGTTATTTAAAGGCAAGGTGAAGGATAAATATTTACTAACTTTATGAAAATTTTCTATAGGAAATAACTTAGCAATTTCATATTCAGAATAATTATCCAAAGAACACTGTCATATAATGCTTTTTTGCTTTCAAGTTATACAGTAATACAAAAAATCAAAATACCTTTTAAAACAAGGGACTAAATAATTCTCCAACATCCTTGGTTATACTAGCTATGACCATAATACTGTGCTGAACTGGAAGGAGTTGGGTATCCTAACATTTTTCATTCTTGAGCAAATTCAATATTGAACAGCTCCAACTTTCAATATAACTTAAAGACAGAATATTTAAGCAAAAAGACATACAAACGGCATTTTTCCTGAAAAATACCTACATCCCCCATCTCAAGTATCATTTTAGCAATAATTTAAAATATAAGCACACTGTATTTTAGGTTATCTTAAAAATTACAAGCTTACATATGAAAACGTGTTAAATTACCACTAATAAAAGATATTTCACGGTTCACGTGTTAGATGTCAATTTGTTATGCAAATCATCGTATCACAAAACTACAAGCAAATTTCATCTAACAGATGCAATATGACATTTACTCAACTCAGATTTTACCTCCATATACTGGCCAACACAAAATGCATGCATTGATTCCCTTGTATCCTCAAATTGCAAAGCAGCTTCCAAAGCAACAACTGGGTCATCACCTGCAAACTGAGCTATAATAAGAAAAAAGAAACGTAAAAGCCAATAATTTTAAAAAAGAATACCATTTCAAAAATATTTACAGGCCCAACTACTTGGATTCCAGCCTTAATATAAGTAGCAGTTTTAGATAGAGATATTTATCAACATCCTAAGAACAAGGGATATCTAAAATCTCTTCTTGATCAAGGCTAAGGTAAACTCCAGAATGAATTAATGAATGAATAATAATGAGAGGTGCTTAGCCCCAGTTTGGCTGGCACTGAATAAATACTTTGAAGTGATGGATACATCAAGGTGTACTAGGTGATCTATAAACTAGGTAACCTAAATGTTCTTTATAAAATGACAGCTGACACAATTTCTGATTATGAAGTGAAAAATTACATCTTACCAAGAATACTATTGCCTGTTAAAGATTGTGTCTGAAAGTCTTTTATATCATACACTTTCCCATCAATCACCGTCCAGAAGCCTCCATCTTTATTGTGGTTTTCCAGATCAGCTTTACGGATGAGTGTTACTTCCTCATTATTTCTACAACTTTGACCAGTAAAAAATGACCCTGAAAGGGAAAATATATGGTGAAATATTTCACTGCTAAGATGTACCCACCATATTTTCATTCTAAGACTGATACTAAAAAGAAAATAGCAAACTGAGGAGGAAAAAGGCAAGAGAATGGTCTAAAATTGGTCAACAGAGCTCCATGCAGAAAATGATCAAATGTGTGTGGCCACGCTGACCTGCCGTGAACTGCTATGAAAATGAAAACAGAAGTAATAGAACACACACAAATTTCTTTCCAAATGACGCAGAAATAAATTCTGATCACCTTAATTATTTACAAAATAAATTTAAATTTCCTCGACCTTGCTGTACAAACAGAAAAAGTAAGCAATGTCTATTTTGTTAATACCTAATCAACGACAACCGTATATTACTCAGGGAAGAAAGAAGTTGTGTCCAGACACTGACAAATGACACACCATTTAAATTCAAGACACACTTGCTAAACATCTACTACGTGCTGAGCCCCGAGATAAGGGAATTAAATGATATACACATATAACTACTATAATACAAAATAATATATTCTACAATAATCATAACAGTTCTCATTTATGCAGAGCTTTAAGATTTGCAAAGTGTTCTACACACATTATTTTATTGACTCTCCACACTAAACTTGTAGGGTATATGCCAGAATTTTCCCAATTTTACAGATGAAGCAACTGAGGCTTAGAGAGGTCAGATCACTTTCCCAGAGACAGAAATAAAAGCAAAGTATCATATGAGGTTCAAGGGAAGATCAAAAAATGAAGAACGTAAAAAGAAATACGGGCAAGGACACGGCAAGCAGAAGAGAGGACAGTTGAGTAGGGAAAATAGCATAAAAGTTTGGAAAGTTGGGTGACAAGACTATGAAGAATCTTCAACACCTGGCAAAGGAGCTTTCAATTTATTCCGTAGCCAAGGAAGTAAGTTTTTAAAGTTTTCAAAAGTAAAAGCAAAAAAAAAAAAAAAAAAACCAAGTGAGAGAATGAAGTCTAGATATGGGGAAAAGGAAAATGGGACGCAAGAAAGTCGGTCCAAGACGGCAATGATGAGATATAAATTGATATGGTGGCAATTAGATAAAACAGGAGGGGCAAGATATGACAGAAGGGACAGGACTTGTGAACTGAACAGATGTAAGTCATAGGAAAAACAAGAGTCAATATTTCTATTAAGATTTCAAAGACAGCAGACTAGCTGAAAGGTACTGCCACTAAGTCAAAAATAAAATGAAATAAAATAAAATTTGATTTCGGACAAATTTGAGGTCCAAGTGAGAGATCCTGGGAAGGATCTAAGGATCTTCAGCTCAGGGCACCAGCTGAGGCTTTCTATCACTGACAAGAGTATGAGTCATTTCCACAGACAGGATAAATGAAGCAGTGCAAGTCAATGAGATCACCAAAGGAAAAGAATTATGAACGCTGACAAGGCACCTCAGGCCTGAATTCTGGCATTCCTGACTCTAAGGCCAGCATTGTCTTCATCAACAAATTTAATCTCATCAACCGTTTAGGCAGTACACTATCATTAAAGAGGAATTAAGGAAAAGTAAATACATAAGCCTAACTTGTACCAAATGTGAAAATAATCTAGATCACATGGCAAAATGTGTGAACTAGAAATTTAGGTTATGACTTCTTTCTTTATACTTTATTATGTCCCTAAATCCATGAGACTTGATTCTCCAACACGTAGATTTAAGATCACGTGACTTAGATTTAAGAGCACGTGAAAATTCTAAGCAATAAAACGAATACATGTATGTTTCAAGCAGCAAATATAATCAGAATGAATTTCATCACCAGATCATACAATTTCTCTAATAAGATGAAAATAAGGAAAGTAATCAAAACATTCAGAGAATGGAACTATTGTCAACCTACACTGATCATTCCAAAGAAGTACAACTTTATCTGGACAGTTAAAAATAAGATTAGAAGCTACCATTAATGCAGAGAATGTAAAAAGAGATACTAAAGGCCACCTAGTTCATCCTTATCATATCGTAGAAATGCTCTAATGCAAGGAATCTATTCTTTCTCTGATAAAAAAAAACCATCCCCACCGCCCCCCATTTTCATTCTCCCTCATACTCTTACCATTCAGAATCTCTCATTAATCTATTCCACTATTTAACAAAATTAACGGAAATGATTCATGCACATACAGGATAAAGTCTTAATCTCATACTAAATTCATTTTACTTCTCACTCCCCTTTTTTATGGACAGAAAAATTACTTACCAATCTCCTCTTCACAATAATCCTTGACACAAAAAGGCAATGAAAAAAAAATCCAGTATCTAGAATGTTACATCTAAATAAATATTTTTAGGACAAATCCCAAATTTAAATGTTTCTCACATTTCTGAAAGTGACTACATTAAGTTTAAACAACATACCCATTATTCCAGGCCATGCTAAATCCTCATTATCATCTCTCTCTTTTCCTGGTGCCAAATGGTTGAACCGATCCAGATGTTCCAACAGGCCGGCCAAGAGAGGAATTGCCCCAGCTTCCTGCATCAAGCCAGGGCTTTTACTGAGCAAGAGGACAACAGATACTATCAACTCAGGAAGAAGAACACCTAAAGGCAAAAGAAAATAAAAACATCTATAAGACAGAAGTCATTTCAAAGCATCCCTTCAAGTGAGTTGTTAAAAACACTTCAGGTTTTAGATTCTGTTCTCTTTTCACTAAGTGATGATTTGATACTTTAGAAGTACAAAATTTTTACTAAGATATGAGAACACATTTTTCCCAGAATAATTTCCTTCAAAAAATCAAATTAAGAACGTCACCTTGGGGGGGCAGAGCCAAGACGGCGGCATAGAAGCAGTAAAGCACCGCAGCTCCCACACAAACACGCTAAAAAACTCATAAAATGGGACGCTAAACAGATTTTCAAGCTCCAAAACTCTCCACAAGACAGAAAGCATATCTGTTGCTACAGGCTCTTCACAGCAGTCTGGGAGCCCTGGGGCATCAGGTGGGAACCCTGTCTATAGGACAGCAGATCAGCTGCACTGGAGGCAGAGTTACCACATCTATCAGGCCAGAAGAAAAAAAGGCTAAGAGAAAGGTCAGTGGATTTTGCTAACTGGGGAGGAGAAGAGCGGGTCCATCCAAACTGCTTCCAGGGCAAGGAGGCAGCAGGAGGCGGCTGTTACAGCAGGAACAGCTGAGAGCCGCAGCGGCTTCCACTGGGCGGCTTCAGAGCCCTCGGCCTGCAGATAGCAGGGGGGCTGACGCGACCCATCGAGGCCAAGGGCTCTTGCGTTGAGCGGCCTGGATCTGGATCGTGGTCTTGAGTGGTGGTCCTGGGGTGCACTTTCAGTGAGCCAAGGCTGGGAGGTGGGGCTGCAGCACCCTACTAAGAGCTCTGGCAGCTATGAGGGCCCCAGCGATTTGGGACAGAGCTTTCCCCCTCCAGGAAGCAG
>CM053600.1:11866850-11951110 GCA_028646575.1 Pseudocheirus occidentalis | reverse complement strand
CTTGCTTCCCCAGATTATTTACAGTATCAGCCTTTACACCTAGACCATGCACCCATTTAGACTTGACTTTGGTGTATGGCATTAGATGATGCCCAGTTTCTGATGAACAAGTTGTGGCATATGAATGTAATGGAATACTGTTGTGCTATAAGAAATGGGAAGGAGATGGACTTCATAGTTACCTGGAGAGGCTTATACAAATTGATGCTAAGTGAGAATAGCAGAACCAGGAAAAATTTGTACACAGTCACAGATACATCACATGTGTGACAGCCAGCCTTGATAAACTGGACTCTTCTCAGGAACTCAGTTACAAGACAAGTCTCAGAATAATGGAAGGAGATATCTACACTCAGAGAAAGGTCTAGAAAGACCAGAGTTTAAATGGAGACTGAAGCAATACATGCTATTATTCTTTTTCTATGTTTGGTTTTGTTTCTTTTTTCCCATTGTTCACTCCATTGGTTACAACACTTCTATACAACCAGACTAAAGTGTTTGCAGATCCTATCCATGATTGTATGCTACCATGGCGGGGGGGAAAGGAAGGGGAGAAAATCTGAAACTCAAGTGTTTCTGGAATTGAATCTTGTAAACCAAAAGTAAGCAGACAAGTCAATAAGAAAAAAGAAAGTACAGTCTCATTTCACTGATTAGTATTTTTCTAGGTTTTGTTAAGAGTGTAACATTATTTGATAACTAGTATAATATGCATCTTTTTTGAATACTTAAAATAGTATTTAAAGTCATTACAGAATTTTTAGTTTGGGAAAGTTCTTTATCTATTTTTTTTTTTGAGGGGGAAAAGGTCAGGCATTTGGGCTTAACTAACTTGCCCAAGGTCTCACAGCTAGTAAGTATTAAGTGTCTGAGGCCAGATTTGAACTCAGGTCCTCCTGACTCCAGGGCCAGTGCTCTGTTCACTGCATCACCTTGCCTCCCCTCTTTATCTTTTTGTGCTACTTAAAAAATGTGTTTTTTATTTGGAATTTTCACCTAAATATACAACTACCTAACAAATTAATTGGATGGTACTACAGCTGTTGTTCACTTGTTTCCAGCTCTTCATGACTCCATTTGGAGTTTTCTTGACAAAGATACTGGAGTGATTTGCCTTTTCCTTCTCCAGCTCATTTTGCATGTGAGAAAACTGAGGCAAACAGGGTTAAGTAACTTGCCCAGGGTCACACAGCTAGTAAATATGTGAGACCTGATTTGATCTCAAGTAGATGAGTCTTTCTGACTCCAGGCCTGGCGCTCTATCCACTGTTCCATCTAGCTGCCCACTGCTGCAACTACTTAAATCGTTCTATCTTTTTCAGTCACTTGGCTGAGATACTTGTCCACAACTTTCACAGTGTTTTGGATGGATTCTTATACATCCATTTCATTCTTAGCTTCATTGGTTCCTACCATGCCAGCTTAGAATCTTTATGCTTCATATATGAATGTTGTTCTTTAGACCTAGATGATTTTTGATTCCTTCTGCTTCCAGAATGATTCTCTTTTTGATTTCCACATGTTCATAGTACCTTGAAATTCTGTTCTTATTTATTCACTATGAGGAAAAATTTTACCATTTTAATCTAGATGGTATTTTTTCTTGATATAGCACAGAAGTATCAGGTGGAACCAGAAGTGAATATTCAAGGTGTCCAGTGGAGGAGGGGGTGGGATGGTGGTAGGGGTTTCGTGGGAGGGTTGGGGTGGGGAATGAAACCCAGCATAGACATGTAAATATTACATTTATGGAAGTGATTAGGTAGATCCTTTATTGAAAGACAGAATTACACAGACTGAAAAGGTATGGAGGGAGTTGTAAGATCTCTCAGTGAAAGGAGTATTCCATGCTTATGAAATTATGAACCTTTTAAAGTATCAAAAAAACCCACGGCAAACATGCATTCCCTCTTCTAACATTTTGTTAAGTTATTATGTACAAAAATTTTAGACATGTTAGAAAGCTTAAGAGAAAAATGTTTTGGGCCTTCTAACAATATATTATATAGCACGGCTTTCAGAGACACACTAACTATGTATAGGTATATTATTGTCATCAGTTTATAACCTGACTTTACGACATTCAGTTCTCCGAATTCTTATTACAAAATTGTGGGTTTCTTCCTTTCTTTGGATAGGCTGCCGCTTTGGCCGTGTGCCAGTGTTTAGCTGTGGAATCAACTCATCCATCAACTCCAGTGTTTGAAGAGTGCAGTTCTAGTGAGGCCACAACACCTGTCACAGTACAGCATATTCGACCTGTAAAAGTGAAAAAGCGAAAGCAATCTCCTATCCCTGCTTTGCCTATTGTAGTACAGCTCATGGAAATGGGATTTCCTAGGAAAAACATTGAATTTGCATTAAAGTCACTGACTGGAACTGCTTCTGGGTTACCAGGTATTGCATTTTTAAGACTCATGCTTAAATATATCATGCCTTTCTGTGGCTGTATATAGAATTAAGTTTAAATAACAATAAATGACAGCAATCTTTCTTAATTTTTGTTAATGTAATATTAAATTTGTGTGAACTTATATCATATATCTGCACATTTTTTTAAGGTGTTGAAGCCTTGGTTGGTTGGTTGCTGGATCATCCTGATGTACAAATTACTGATCTCTCAGATGCTGATACAGTGTCTGATGAATATTCGGATGATGAAATAGTGGAAGACGTGGAAGATGCTGAGGCATCTTACCCTGTGGTTAGTATGTGGGGAGGTACTGTGGTATGGTGGAAAGACTTCTTTATTTGGAGCCAGTGGACCTGGCTTTGAAATCCAGCCCTCCTGCTTACTGTTGATATGACCATGGGCAAGTCACTTAGCTTCTCTCGGCCTCATTTTGCTTAGTTATAAATGAAGGTGTTAGAAGAGATGCCCAAGCTCTCAGGAGCTTTCCAGTTTAGGATCTGTGATTCTGTAATCTTTCTTAAAAGATGCATCAGTAATTAATTCTACACGTTATTTGGGTAACTTAAGCTTGCTGAACAAGAGTAGCAGAATGTAATGCTAAACACATGTTGTTTTGTGTTGGCCGATTGTTTTGTTTGTTAGACTTTTTTCCCCAGTTAGATATACTCTTGAGAAGAGTGTGCTTCGTTTGGTTTTGTCACAGCATTTAGTAAGGTGATGGGTATTTAGTAGTAGGTCAATGAATATTCTATTGTTATTTTTCTTGTCTGAGTGTGAGAGGTTGTAGCAATGTCTAATCATAAATAAAGAGCTTTGGGCACAGAGATATAACCCTGTTGCTGTGATTCTCTGACATTCTGGCATTAAATATATTGAAATGAACATTGTCCTGAATTTCTGTTCTGTTGATTCAGGAATTTTGGACATTTGTAATTTCCTAGATTCATTTCTGGAAATGATATTGATACTTCTTAAAGTGCAATTAGTTCTGTTCACTATGTAGAATTATATTTGGGGTTAAATATCTTTAAATGTTTTGTTTTGTTTTGTTTTGTGTTTTAGTCTAGTTGTGCTGTTGTAACAGAGAGCCAAACTTACAAAAAACGTGCTGATTTCTTAAGTAATGATGACTATGCAGTATATGTTAGAGAAAACATTCAGGTGAGTAGTGTTTTTAGGCTCCAGATGATTGGGTACTGACTTGTGTGAACTATTTAGTTCATCTAGCTATGATTGGATGTTCTCTCTTGGTTTTAATTTAGGTAGGAATGATGGTTAGGTGCTGCAGAACATACGAAGAAGTTTGTGAAGGAGACATAGGTAAAGTGATTAAATTGGACAGAGACGGATTACATGACCTCAATGTGCAGTGTGATTGGCAACAAAAGGGGAGCACCTATTGGGTTAGGTATATCCATGTTGAACTTATAGGTAAGGGCGGTTTTCAACAAATTCTCTTCATGTATTTTAATATGAAGAAAAATATTTTTAGAAGCAAATGTAAACAGTGTGTTTGGTTGAAATTCTTAGGTTTCCCACCACAGAGTTCTCCTTCCCATATCAAGATTGGTGATAAAGTTAGAGTGAAAACATCAGTAACCACACCAAAATACAAATGGGGATCAGTTACTCATAGAAGCGTGGGAGTTGTGAAAGGTAATGTATCTATCCATTTAGTCATCTTTTCCTGGGTGTGTGTGTGTGTGTGTGTGTGTGTGTGTGTGTGTGTGTGTGTGTGTGTGTGATAAAATTTAGATGCTTCTTCTATAAATACAAATTTGTGTTGTAACTATATTAGTCAACTGGCAGTTCAAATGTTTCATTTCATTCTTTAATGAAAGTAGTAACATGGTAACAAATTACCCATAGTCTCTGGACCTGAGATTCTGAAGAATTTTAGCAATGTGAAGTTATTAAAGAATGCAGAAGAAATTTTAATATGTTAATATCTTTTCCAAAACCCTCTTAATTTTGAACTCCATAAGTGTATTGTCCTATTTCTAGAACATTTTCTTACAATTTTCTTCTTAAGTGCTGTATAGAATTAGAGTGCCATACCTGTCGTGACAAATGGAGAAGAGGAAGGAGATTTAAGTTAACATTTCTAAAAAACTGTATAAAACACTAAATTACTTACCTTTTTCTTTTAAAATGTCTTTTTTTCCTCCAGAGGTTCTCACATTGTAACACTGAAAAGTGATTGCAAAGAATTTGTTTTTAGTTTAATGTTTTTGTATAGTAAGATAGTCTTGCTGTATTTGTGGTGGGGTTATTTTTTAGGTATTAGTGATAGGTGATCATTTTTCTAAGTATCGATAATTGTAATAAAAATATTTTGTGACTAAAGTTATAATTTTAATTTTAGAAAGTCTTTTTGGTAACTGATAAATTTTTCATTTCCCTCACTAAGAAATTTCTGCTATGTTTTAGCTTTTAGTGCCAATGGAAAGGATGTCATTGTGGACTTTCCTCAACAATCTCATTGGACAGGATTATTGTCAGAAATGGAATTGGTGCCTAGTATCCATCCTGGAGTTACGTACGTTTTGATTTTCTTACATTTGTAAGAATTTTAAACGTGGTGGAGCAGTGGTGGAGCTTTTATAAATGGGTTCCTAACCTTTTTGTGTCATGAAACCCTTTATCAGTTTGTTTTAGGAAACTAATGGTCCCAAGTTTTTGAGTCCTCTGAAATCTCTTTACTTTGATGATCTGTGGATTTACAGATCAGGAACCTCCTTTTTTTATAGCAGATTGGAACTGCTTATATTTATTCATTTGTCATCTTTTAAGTGATCAAATTTTTCATATATTTTCAAATTATTAGGTGTGATGGCTGCCAGATGTTTCCTATCAATGGGCCTCGTTTCAAATGCAGAAATTGTGATGATTTTGACTTTTGTGAAACCTGTTTTAAAACCAGGAAGCATAATACCAGACATACTTTTGGCAGAATAAATGAACCAGGTATGTCAAGTGAGAGAATCTATATGATTTTCTTCCAACCAGTATGTCAGTAAATACTTCAATTAGTATACTTCAATGACCATTTGAAAAATGCAGAATTATTGAGGAAATAGGAAGATTTAGCTTTTACCAAATGACCTTATGTCTGTTCTCAGAAATTTAGACTAAAAAAGATGTTTGGTGTTAGAGAAATAGACACTAAACTGTGATATGAACCGAAAAGTCAAGGAAAACAAAAACCGTGGAGAAGACATCTATCAAATACACAGTGTGCCTTCAAATGAATTTAATTCCGTGAATTTCAGCAACATAAATAGTTAACACTTCATCTCTAGAGTTGCTCTTTTGTTCTAGGATTGAACAATGCGAAAGGGAATTGGGAGATATTGCACTTATATATACTTAAAATACACACACACACACACACACACACACGCACGCACATCGAAATAGGTTGCGTTGTACAGGGGACTGGAAAGAACAATTGGCTGGGAATCAGGAAAAACCTGGGTCTAATCTCCAACCCCACTGCAGTAATTTTATGTCATTGGGCAAGAAACTGAATTTCTGTAACTGAGTGTATGTAACTAGATAGTGAATTCTTTGCAGGTCTCATGTTTTCTTCAGTAGTTAATTATTACCTTTAATTTATAGGTACACAAGTGTATGCAGTTCTATTATTTTAATAAAACAACTTTGCATATTTTTATTTTGAGAAATACAAATTACTTCTCATTTTTGTACTTGCCATCTCGGACTTAATACTTTTTGTCTTGGAACCGTGTAATTTATATAGCAGTAGTCATTGTAAAAATCTGTGAGAAATGAATAGGCCTCCATGCTGCAATTTGGATATATAAATGCTATTGGTTGTGTACAGGAATTAGGGATGCTACAACTTTTTTCAGTTTCAGAATATGGGAGCATCAGATTCATCAAAATAAGACTCTTCTAATTTTTTTTTCTAAATCCCATGATTCACAAGATAATACTATTTATATACCTGGCCATTCATTTTATGTTGAGCAGGTCAGTCTCCTGTATTTTGTGGGCGTTCTGGGAAGCAACTGAAACGCTGTCACAGCAGTCAGCCTGGAATGCTTCTGGATAGTTGGTCAAGAATTGTTAAGAATCTAAATGTGTCCTCATCAGTAAATCAGGCTTCTCGCCTGATTGATGGCAGTGAACCCTGCTGGCAGTCATCTGGGTCACAAGGCAAGGTGAATGGAAACAGTTGTATGTTATAGTTCTTTTTCAGTTAATTTAAGTTTTCAAAGTGAAGGGAATTGATTAAGGCCTTCTGATATGTACTCATTTTGAGAATATCTGGAAAAAATTTACTGGAACAAAGTATAATAGAGTTCTTTTTAGAGTAAATATGCTTATTTATTTAATGTATTTGGAAAAAAATATTCATGGCATTGACCATTTTTCTTCTTCCAAGAAATGGCTGTAAAACTATTTGTATCAGTTCAAATATATTTATTTTCATAGGTGAAGGAAGTATAGGACTAAAAAAGCAATTTTTAAGCAACAATACCATGTGCCAAGTACTACAGGAGGCACTTGGATGCAGATACCCAAAAAAGAGGCCATGCTTACTTACTCTTCTGTTCTATGGAGACAGCATGCATGTCTAGTTTCCACTCTCTGGATGCCTTCATTGGGTCTTTAGCCAGCATTAGCATCTCTCAAGGGACCCAAGTCAGGCTCACGTTACTCCCAGCACAGCTCTGAGCTTGTGCACCTCCTTGGCTGCTGCCTTTTCCTCTCCCTCTGCCTTGCAATCTCTCTCCTTGCCGAGCTTCCTGCTTGTCTTGATTTACCCTATTAAGTCGTTTACCTGGCACATAGTAAGAACTTAGTGAATTCTTCTTTCCCCCCTATTCCCTCTTTCCAACAGAAAAATCATGTATTTAGCTTTGGGATGGTTTTTTATTTGCATTTGAATACGAATCTGCCAATCTGTAAAATTCAAACAAAAATCTATATGAGAACAACTATTTAGAGCTGAGCTTGTTTTCAGACTAGTGCATAGAAATAACCTAGACTGTCATCTACTAAACCTGACTAGAGATTTTAGAATTGATTTTTTAAAAATGTCTAGACTATTTATTAATTAAGAATGATTTTTTTTTAAGCATTGGATTCGACTGGAGATTTTCCCAGATGTTCTTGTTCATAGACTGAAAATGATAGTGGATCCTGCTGACAGTAGCTACATGCCTTCACTGGTTGTAGTTTCAGGTAATTGAATCAGATCACTGGAAAAAGAAGTTTTCTCTTTAAAATTATAAAACCCATTTCTCTGATTCTTTCATTTTTTCCCCTTAGGTGGGAATTCCCTAAATAACTTAATTGAACTAAAGACAATCAATATTAACCCAGCTGATACCACTGTGCCTCTTCTGAGTGACTGCACCGAGGTAGGTGCAGGATCTGAACCAAGGAAATTAGTCTTCCATAATTAACAGTTCAAACTATTTAATGCTTTCAGTTCCATACTAGTGTCTAGTCTCTTGTTCCATTTCTCTCTTTTTTTGTTTCTATTTTTTTCTTGATGATTCATGGTTAGATTATGTCATTATATTATATTATTGTTTTATGCTTGTAAGAAATTACAATTGTAAATTTTCAGATAATCTTGAGAAAAAAGTTCCTAACAAATTTGTTTTCATGCTCTTAAGAAAAATTGCATTTGTTAAAAAATACAAAAAAATAATCTGTTAAAAAACAGTAAACTGTTTAATACCTTGGGCATAGCAGCTGCTTAATAAATATTTGTGGTTTAATTTGATCCTCTTACTACATACATATGGGAGTCAAATTGGTGTTCACATAATCCAACTCAATTATGTTGCTTCTGTGGTCACATTGTGTGGTTTCAAGTGATTAGTTGCTTTTATTCTTGATCCTATGGATGTAGTTTTCCAAGCAACTGTAACATAGTATGTATTATGTTTAGACATTCAGTGAAAAGTTTATTATCTATAATCCTTGTAACTTCTGTGAAAAGTTTATAACACCACTTTGATAACTACTGCAGTTGTTGTGTGAAAGAGGAGATGTTCTTACTTTCCTGAGATAAATGGTCTATGAACTTAGCTGATTAAAAAACACACAAAACAACATTGGGAGAGTTCTGTAATAACTCTTTTGCTTTTCTATCTGCTGCATTTGACGCTAGAGATAACCCTTTTCTTAATGCTCTCTCCTCTTTTGGATTTTTGCAACACTTCTTTTTGCCACTTTTTTTTCCTGGTTTACCTCTTATCTTACGATTGCCTCTTCTTAGTTTCCTTTTGTGGCTAAACATCTACATTTCATATCCTAAATGTGGTCCCCAAGGTTCTGTCTTAAGCACTCTTCTCTTTTCCCTTTACACTCTTGGTAACTTTATTACCTCCAGTGAATTTAATGATCGTCTTAATGACAATTAAGTCTGTCTGTCTGTATACATCCATCTCTCCATCCATCTGTCTGTCTCGGCCTGTTCGCTTCCTCTGAGCATTAATACTACTCATTTTCTAATGGGTTTTTCAGACTTAAGTCTCAGAGATATCTCAAGCTCTGCAAGTTAAAAATTGAACTCATTATCTTTTCCTCCTCCTCTCCCTGCCATCCATCTTTCCTCCAAACTTCCCTATTCCTGTCAAATCAAGACTACTTTCCTTCCTTTATAGTCTCAGCCTAGTTGCCATTTAAATTTTACACTGTGCTCTTCACTCAGATCCCTTGACCCCTTGTCTTATAACTGCTTGCCCATTGCAAAACATCAGACTTGAATTATTCTCACCATCTACCATTTTCAGTCCTACTTTCTAGCTGCTGAATGCAGCGGGAGGAAGTTGTAGAACTCTTGTTGACTAGGAACATTACAAATTGGTGTTATCCACCCTTAACTGGACCCTCCCTCACTGCATTAAGGAAATCCTGTTATGACTCATTAGTGTATTTCCTTTCTCCCTCCACACAGACACTCTTCTAGACTTTTTCTAGTCTTCTAAAGGCTTCCACAGTGTTCTCTCGTTCCTCCTCTCTGTTGAGGTCCTTACTTCTTATTTTACTAAGAAAATTCAAGCCATTTGACATGAGCACCCTTTGCTCTCATTCTCTTAAACTTAAAACCCCTTCACATCATCTTGCTGACATCCTTCCTCCTTCCCCCCAGTCTTTGACACTGGGGTGTCCCTTCTCTTTTCCAACGTCACCTCTGCACGTGCACTCATCCTGTCTCTTCCTTGTCTTCCCCAGTACGTTGCCTCTTCAGTTATCCCCTTTCTCCATTCTCAGCCTCTCCCTTTCTACTACTTCCTTCTCCATTGCTTTGAAACATGCCCATGGCTCCCTGTCCTTCAGACCCTACAGTCCTTTCAAACTATTGTCCTATATGATTCATCCTTTTCTTAGCCAAACTCCACTCCATTCTCTGCCTCTACTTCCCTTCTTCTCACTGTTCTCCCTTTTATAGCCTGGCTTTTTATCTCGTCACGCCACATCAAGCTGCCTTTTCCTATGTTATCAGTGTTTTGGCAGATCTGATGATTTTTTCTCAATCCTCGATCCCTTTGAATTTGTCTGTTGCATTTGGTACTACTGACCACTTTGTCCAGCATATTCTCCAGTTTGGTTTTTTATGGCAGTACTTTTTCTTGTTTCTCCTTCTGTTTGACTGTTCCTTCTCAATCTGCTTTGCTATCTTGTTATCTGTAACACACCCCCTACATGTGGGGCAGCCTTAAACCATTTTTTCTTCTTCCTTAATACTGTCTTTGTCAACTCATCAGCTCCCATAGGCGTAACTTTCTTCTCCATGCAGATGCTTCACAGATTTATATATCAAGCCCTAGTCTCTTTGCTGAATTTTCACGTTACCAATGGAACATTTCTAAGCAGATATCCTGGAGGCCTCATTCATTTTGTCCAAAGCTGAAATAATTGTCTTCATCTTCCAGCCTTCTCCTTCTCCTAGCTTCCATGCTTCTATCAAAGGCATCTGTCCATTCCGTCAAGTGTATGACCTCGGTATTCTTCTAGGCCCTTTGCTCTTCCTCATCCTCCCGAATCCAATAAGTTGCCAGACTTTTCTGATTTTACCTTTACATCATCTCTTGAATCTGATCCTTCTTTCTTTCACTCATTCTTGCTTATGTTATTGTTGTAACCTTCTAATTAGACTCCTTGACTGTTCTAGTCAATCCTATACCCTGCTGTTAAAGTCATTTTCCTTATATACAGGTCTGACCGAGTTTGAGTTTTTTCTTATTGCTGCTAGGATAAAATAAAAACTCTCTTTATTTTATAAATCCCTACACAACCTGGCTCCAACCTGTCTCAACAGCTCTATGAATCCCATACTCTTCAATTTAGTGAAACTAGCCTGCTTTCTGTTCCTTACCTCCATTATCTCCTGTCTCCATGCATTTGCACTGGCTGTCGTCCTTGGCAGTGAGTATTGATGAGTGAATAATGACTCAATTGAATTCTGCATTAGGATATAGACCTTTACTAAAGGAAGGATGTTTTCATTTAACATAACGCCTTATACTTAAAAGAAATTTATTTCAGCTTTCCATACATGCCATACATTAGGCGTCTTTTCTCTTTCCGCTCATTTATTTGGAATATGTTATATAAATCTCTATAAAAATGCTATGGCTAACTAAAAACTGATTTAGTATCACAGGTATATTGAGGTTGCCATAAAGCAATGCAGAAGCTCAGGAATAGATTGTAAAATTCACGGCCTTATTATACTGGGACGAATTCGGGCAGAAGACGAGGATTTGGCTGCTGTGCCTTTCTTAGCCTCAGATAACGAAGAAGAAGATGATGATAAAGCTAACACTGGGAGGTAAGTTGTTTAAGTAAATTTGTCATTTGAGTTCTAACCCAGATTTCAGAAGAGCTATCAGATATTTCATCAGTCTGTCGAACATCTAGAGGAATGAATGCTTCCTAGATACTCGGGACACGCGGGTCATTCAGACTCCCATGCCGGCTTTGTCAAGCACTGTTGTACTGTCGTGTATTCCACCTCTTAGAGTGAAGCTGCCTCCTACAGCATGTTTTCTTATGCTTAAATATGCTTTTGGGAGCATCTTTAGGCACTGACTTGAATGAATGAATGAAAACTCTTACTGGCAAAAGGGATGTAAGAAACAACTGTATAATACTCCCATTCTCTTTAAGAGTTCTTGAGCTGTTTGACCACATCCATATGATGTTGTCCGCTCGTATAAGGGCAGAAATTGAGGAAGAAAGGCAGTCAATGACATGATCAATGAGGGGGGGCAGTAGATAGTACCCACCATTATTTAAATAGGGTGGAAAATGTTGATACTGTAAACTTCAAAGGAGTAGGCTTGCTGAGCATTTGCAGGAAAGATGACTCTGAACATGGCAGTGGGGAAGAAGGAATAATCTACTTCCTTCCGTAAGACCAGTAGTGTGTCAGGTATTGAAGGTAAAAGTGACGCAGATGTGATGTCATCTGGGGCATGCCTGGTAGGAGACAACATAGTAATGGAGGCCTGAAGGAACAGGGGGGTGCAGTGGAAAGAGCATTGATTTGTAATCAGAGCACCTGGGTTCAGATCTAAATCTCAGATACTTCCTACCTGTATGATACTGGGGCAGGGGGCAGACAGTGGACTGGGTGATCTCTGATAGGGCCAACATTTTACCATGTTTACATAAGGAAAGGTTGGTGCAGGAAATCAATTTTGTTATTAAAGATAACTGTGTTACTTACCGTGCTTCCCTTACTTACCGTGCTTCCCTCCCTTCTCTTTGCTCTTTCCGCCTTCCCTCCCTCCTTCCTCCTCTCTCTGTTTTTCTGTTTCTGTCTTTTGTTTAGTCTTATTAGGAAGAAGGCTTCTGGATTGGAATCAGCAGCTACAATAAGAACCAAAGTATTTGTCTGGGGCCTGAATGACAAGGATCAATTGGGAGGATTAAAAGGTTCTAAGGTATTTGCTAGTGTGCCTTAAGCAGATAAAATTAATAAAGGCTGGTTTTTTTGTTGTTGCTGTTTTGTTTTTTGTGAAGCTGTTATTTTAAGTCCTAGAAATCTGTGACTATTCCTTGGCTCAAGGAAAATTTCTTTGTTCATGAGGGCATTTGTTCTCTTGTTAAAAGTGACTTTTTTATTCTTTTATCATCACTTTTCTACACAGAAATGTTTTCTGACCTTGCTAGCGTCTATTGGCATATGTTGAATTAAATTTTAGAAGCACGGCTCAAGCACGGACATTATTCTTGTGTTCTTAGTAGTGCCGAACTTTAGCCGTGGCAGTAAAAGTTGATGTAGTTGATGCTCCTGCCGTTGAAAGGCGATAAAAGAAAGTTGTGAAGCTCTTTGATTAACACGTAGAAAAGAGTCTCAGTAAGATCTGGATTACCAGTTAAAATGTCCCATGTCAGTTATGGATCATTTTAATTCTCTGATAAAGGTATGGCATGGTAGGCAGACTGCTTGATTCTGTTTTTCTAGCTTCCTTACTGCCTCATGTAACGGAGTAAATTGTAGCTCTATGCTTTTATTTCACTGCTCCTTAAGTGGAGGATAGCTTTGCCATCAACGTAAAGTTTAGCGGTATTTTGAGGATTTTAAGAAATTGTCAAACATTTTATATTCCTGGGGAAAAATAAGATAATCACTTAGGACATTGATACGATCATAGGTAGATTTGCTGGGCATACATGAAGTTTGAGAGTCCTTTTGGTCTAGCGGTAACTAACAAAGTAAGAAGGATACTGTATGTTATTCTGGGCACAGTCTAGATAGCAGTATTAACTTAATGTGGATTCTGTGTAAAGTCTGTTAAGTGTGGCTATAATTAATACTTCCTAATTGAGTGGAATAATGTTATTTCTACAAGCATAGACACTGAACCTTAATTTCAAAATGCATTATTATTTTAGGGAAAATATTCTGTATGAATGAATCAGTAGTTAAAAAAATTTGTGGTTGAAATTTTGACCACTTTTTTTGGATAAAAAATTGAAGGGAAAATTGCTGTCGGATGAAATAATTGTAAGGAAATATACTTTTCTAGAGCTATTTACATTCAAATTTAAGTATGATTTTAATACATAATTAAAAGAAGTAGCATATCTTTCCTTCTTTTGTCTCCTGTACATATAGATAAAAGTTCCTTCATTCTCTGAAACCCTTTCTGCCTTGAATGTAGTTCAAGTGGCAGGTGGATCTAAAAGTTTGTTTGCAGGTATAGTAGTCCTAATTTTTATTGTATATTTATTTTTCTTTTCTTTCTAATTTAAATTTATATACCTAAAGAAGATTGAAAGATATTTGCTGACATGTTGATTTGGTTATTGTACTTTATTTTCATATAATTTCCTATTACTCATTTGTTTTTAGTGACTGTGGAGGGTAAAGTGTATGCCTGTGGAGAAGCTACTAATGGACGGCTGGGTTTAGGCATTTCTAGTGGCACTGTGCCCATTCCTCGGCAGATCACAGCTCTCAGCAATTATGTGGTAAAGAAGGTTGCTGTTCACTCAGGTACAGTTTTCGCACGTCTCCTCTAGAGCCATGCACTTATTATGTATGATATTTTTCTGCTGTTTCCTCATACTTTCTCACACATCAAAAAGATTTTGGCACCAGTTTTTACTTCGTTAAATAACAGCATTGGACTAATGTTTAATTAACCTGATCATAAATGTTTTGATTGTTATTATTTTAGAAGAATATGTAGAAATTGGAAATACTGTTGTCACCAATTTAGCACTAGTAGAATTAAGCAGTTAGCGCTTTAGATTTTGTGAGTTATATATAGAGAGCGGCTTAAACCCATGCTGAAGTGAAAGGCATTTTTAATGAAAAGATTTTATCTTTGAGATTTGCGTCAGTAGCGTCTCTCTAGCTGACTAATCTTAACATCATTGGGAGTCTGAACTGCAGCAGTAGGACTTTTTCAGACTCTAGGAGTTATTTTTAAGTTCTTATTTTAAAATTATTTTTATATATTTAAAATAACATTTGATAAAATATTCCATTGCTTACATTTTTCTATGCATTTGTTTTTAAAGTGCTTTCCTTTAGCAGGGTGATTAATATTTTCTTCCTAAAAAATCTAAAGAGCTTATATATTTAATGAGACATTTAGGTGGTGTATGTCTTCTTGTTTTCTTTATGAGAATAGTCACTTGTTTAAAATAACATCATTAGTTAGCCTTGATTCCAATGTCAAATTGGTAGGTTAACAAAATTTATTTGTTGGTAGGTTAACAAAAGTTATTTGTAAGTATCATAGTTAGTTAGAACTGAAGAGGTTTGGGGTTCTGGGACCCCAAGAATGCCAAGGCAGAGTTGCTTGGAACAAATTCATGCACTCAGACCTTCTCTCAGTCAAGTGGCAGAAGTTTGTTGTGACACCAATAGTAGCAGGGGAAGTCCTTTTGGGGAACTTGGAGCTTAATGGGGGTGAATCTAAAGCTTATATGGAAAAGGAGCAGAGAAATGAATGTTAAGGATGCTAATTAGATAATGAAGGGGGTCCAAGTGTTAGTGATCTATGGATGGAACAATTCAGGGAGTTAGCAGGGACAACTTTGTTGATTTCAGACCCTGAGGGACAAAAGACAGTTTTTGTTTAGTTGCTGGAGGTGTGGGCCTTGGGCAGGCACCAGAGACAGGATCCTTGGGTTGACACCCTGGGAAAGAGTCCTTGGGTCAGCATCCTGAACTAATGGCTTTTATCTGAGGAATTACAGGGTCAACTCTGTCTGTGCCTGTACCAAGGAGACATTTTCTCACAGGGACAGAGGAGTGGGGCTGCATTACTTAGTTAGACATGGTCTTGGGGCTTTTTGGGGTCCTAGTCCTACCACCCCATCAGAACAGCACAGTAGATTTTTTGGTAAGAACTGATTCTTACACCTCTTTAAAGAAGACCAGGTAATGTGAAAAATGTACACCTTGAATCTCGTAGGTGGCCGGCACGCTATGGCTCTAACTGTTGATGGAAAGGTATTTTCATGGGGCGAAGGTGATGATGGAAAACTTGGACACTTCAGCAGAATGTAAGCTTATTATATCTAACCTATCTTGCTAATGAGGAGAAATAGCTATCTTGGTAGTTTCTGATTTTTGTATTTATTAGAAATTTTTAAATGGGGTCTGTTGATAGAAACATTTATTTTAAAGGTTTTTATAATTGCTTTAAAATATTATTGACAGTTTTAACAGATTTTTGGGATAAGTTTGCAATCAATCTACATATATAGACTCACTCTTGAGCCTGTAGTTCTCTGTAGGTGAATCAATAACATAGATATTTTTATTCCTTCTTTAGGGATTAGACATTGATTATGGAAACTTGTTCTACAATTTTTGTTTTAGGAACTGTGATAAACCAAGATTGATAGAGGCATTGAAGACCAAACGTATTCGTGATATAGCTTGTGGCAGTTCTCATAGTGCTGCCATCACCTCAAGTGGTGAATTATATACATGGGGCCTTGGAGAATATGGCCGGTTGGGACATGGAGATAATACCACGCAGCTGAAACCCAAAATGGTGACTATGTCAAATGTATTACTTCTACAGGAAAAAGTAGAGAACTAAGGGAAGAAACATTTTGCAGGAATTAGTTTATATTCTGAGTTTACAAAAAAAATTTAAGTTTGTAATGATTTAAATGATTTACTATGGACAGTAACTCTGTGTGTGTGTGTGTGTGTATTTAACCTGACTTATTCTTCCCTTTCTTCCTCCCAATCCTCCAACAGGTGAAAGTTCTTCTTGGTCATCGAGTTATTCAGGTTGCTTGTGGAAGTAGAGATGCCCAAACGCTAGCTTTGACAGATGAAGGTGAGAATATACTTTATCCAAAACTTAAATGGGTTGAAAATATTATATTGATTGTAAGATTAGGAGTGGACCGAATCTCTGATTTCATTGATATTGGGGAAATGCCTTCAAAAAATGGCAGGTCAGCATCTCTCCATACCTTACAGCCTTAGAGAGCTCCCAGAACTTTGAAACCTTACGTGACCTGCTACTAAAACAGCCAGTATATGTCTGAGACAAGAACTTGCTGTCCTTGAGGCTGGCATCCACCACACCGTGATTCTTCTTTCAAGTATATGTTTTGTTTCCTTTTCCCTCCCTATATAGGGTTGGTCTTTTCCTGGGGAGATGGTGACTTCGGGAAACTGGGCCGGGGAGGAAGTGAGGGATGTAACATTCCTCAGAACATTGAGAGACTTAATGGACAAGGAGTTTGCCAGATTGAGTGTGGGGCTCAGTTTTCCTTGGCACTTACAAAGTCAGGAGTAGTATGGACTTGGTACGTAAAAAATTTTGCTCAGTATGACAGTTATATATTCACTGGAGTCATTATACTGGAAACATTAGATTTTTGTTTTTGCTTTGTATATGAAAATGAACTTAATACTTTTTTTTGGTCAACTCTTTCTTCCTCATTCTTAATTAACATCCTTCAGTTAAAGCTTGTTAAGATCCTGTGAATAGAAATGTTCTCTAGTAAAGAGATTATGGTAATGAGGGAGTAGAAAAATTGCTACAAGCTTTTCTGGTTATTAACTTTGTAATTAAAATGAAAGTTATTTTCAGCTGTTATAGAACAAACCATTTAAGCAATGAGCTAAAAGTAATTTTCATATCTGTTTCTAGATTTTAGGAAAAAATGTGTCTGTTTTTCCGCAAATAAGTGGAAGAACCAAAAGTGGCTCTAGTAGTCATCAGAAACATTAAAAAAAAAGTTTTTAAAAAAATCACAGTTAACGCGGAGGGCTAGGGGCTAGACTCTAGCAAACTGGAGAGGCATTTGAGGAAGAGATTTTTATTACTATTTGTTCCACTTTATTTAAAAATGCAGATAAGTAATTTATATTAGATTATTTGAATAAACATATTAAATATCTCCCTCATGGGATAAATTGAATTTATTGGTTGGGGCTCTGAATTTATAGCAGTCTTTTAAAAAATACATTACGCTTAGATTAGATATGGTCATTAAAGCCCATTAGGTGACAGAAACCTAGTCTGGGACTTCCTGGCGGTGTCCCTCTGGGAAAGTTATTTAACCTTTCTCGTCTTCAGCTTCATCATCTGTAAAACGAGTTTATGTCAATATTAGGAATGTACTGTTATTAAACATCTACATAGCAGAATAAATGGAATGTGATGGTATTATAAAGTTGTTACAGTTTTAATTATCCTATGAGTGTTTAGATTAGCTACTCTTACATACTGTGATTTTGTGAATAAGGTTTACTTAGCATTATTAGGTAGGTAATGACATATTTTGTTATTCTTTTACTAAAGTCCTTCCCCAGTGCCTTATTGTGTGAAGATGACCCTGAATCCTTAAAGCCCATATGAGGAGAGAATAAGCTCTTATAGAGCCTACCAAGTTGAAAGAGGCTTTGAGCTTGGGCCTGGTAATGGTGATGTCTATGTAAAGACCATTTTAGTTGAATATTCATATATATATAAAGTACAGAGAAACTCATCACCATGATATGATGAAATTTTTTGGCATTAGTAATTTATGACTATCATAAACTGAGATATTTGTAGGTATGTCAAGGGAGGGATATGATAGATTACTTGAAGCTTTGAAAAATGTTATTGTTCCTTTTTAGGGGTAAAGGGGATTACTTTAGGCTTGGTCATGGCACCGATGTTCATGTGAGAAAACCACAAGTAGTAGAAGGCCTGCGAGGAAAGAAGATAGTTCATGTGGCAGTAGGTGCCCTTCATTGCTTAGCTGTCACTGATACGGGTCAAGTAAGTGTGGACAGCCTGCTTCTGACATAGATGGAATTCCACCACAGTAGAGATTATACTAATGTTAGGTGTTTCCATTGGTTGTATATTATAGCAGCAGTTCTCAACCTGTGGGTTTTGTTCAGTTTGTAACAATGAAAATACATCCTGCATGTCAGATATTTACAGTATGATTGATTCATAACAGTAGCAAAATTACAGTTATGAAGTAGCAATGAAAATCATTTTATCATTGGAGGTCACCACAACGTGAGGAATCGTATTAAAGGGTCGCAGCATTAGGAAGGTTGAGAACCACTGATATATTGTATATGAAAGGTGGCAAATTCATGGCCTGTAAAACTCCCAATTTCAGATCAACCAGATTCAGACATAATTGGGAGATGTTTAATGATTTATTTATTTATTTAAATGTTTAATAAAAATACATTACAACATAATGTCAATTTGTATTTTTTAAAGTCAATATGGAACCATAGAAGGATCTCTCTTTATTTTAGTTTGACATTATTGCTATAAATCAGAAATGTCAAACATGGTTGGCTTATGATTGTATCAGTATGCAGCTGGTGGGAATTCTTATGCAGGACTGATGGCCTGCTTTTCTGTTTGAGAATGCTGATGATAAAATGATTATCCTTAGCCATGTCTCAGTTAATGGGTGGAATTTCATTAGTATTTAAGCTTATAAGACCTTTATCACAGTCTTAAAATTGATTTCATTTAGAGGATCATGAAATTCCTCTGTGATAATCCATCTAGTCAAAATATAGCATAGTAGTGACTATTCTTCCTGAGATATTACTATTTAAACTGAAAGATTATTTAGAATTTAGTGATAAGGGTACCTATTTCTTTTAATTATTAAAATTCTAATCCCTTTGCAAAAACAAACAAAAGCTAGCTTTTTATTACTGAATAAAACAGTATTGTAATAGTTTTAATTTAATTCATTGAGGTTCTAGAATAAGTGTTTTTAACATAAATATGTAAAATAATTCTTAGTTTTAGAAATAATTGCTTTTTCTTTCGCAGGTGTATGCTTGGGGTGATAATGATCACGGACAGCAAGGCAATGGAACGACTACTGTCAATAGAAAGCCCACTCTTGTACAAGGCTTAGAAGGCCAAAAAATCACCCGGGTAGCTTGTGGCTCCTCCCACAGCGTGGCGTGGACAACAGTGGATGTAGCGACCCCCTCCGTCCATGAACCCGTCCTCTTCCAGACTGCTAGGGACCCTTTAGGCGCTTCTTACTTAGGTAACGTAGTGGGTTTGAATATAGACATAAGGTCTTACAAGAGTGCCGCTAACACATCAGGGAGCATTACTGTGTGAGCCAAGGTATGGATCGGAGTAGAAAGAAAATTCCTTGTGCTGTGGAAGAGAGTTTATGTAAGGCAAAATGAGAATTTGTGCAAGATACAATAACGGAGTCTGTTTTCCTCTTAATGATAGAAAGGGTGTAACAGTTCAAAAGGAAACCCTTCCTTCTTGCTCTTTTCCTGGTTGTCTCCTTAACTGAATGACTAATAATAAACTGCTGTATGTGTGATGTATGTAAATAATGGATGAATACCTAACTCTGCAGAGTCCTGCCTTTAATGAAAGGCAGTGTCTAGACAGAGTTTGCTTCTTTGTTAGCTTCTGCATAGAGGGCTTTATATCGTCTACGTTTTCTTGGGAAAGTAAATTTGTGGGTATTTCTAACATAACCTTGCAGTTTGGAATATTAATTCTTTTAGATACCAATTTCAGTATCCGTAATTTATAATCAAATATTTTGTCAGAATATTGAAATTTTAATGTGATAATGGGAAAGTGTTTTTTAGGAATGATAGTCTTTTATTTATGTACGTTGGTGAACAGAGAAAACATTTATTGAATCCACGTATCCACTGTAATATTTCTGAATGTATGCAGCAAAATGGAATATCTAGAAGCTAGAATTAGAAAGGCTAATTTGTTTAGAATCAAATAATATTATCATTTTAAAATTAAGTACAAAATTTACTTTTCTGTTTTTAAGGTGTTCCTTCCGATGCCGATTCTTCTGCTGCCAGTAACAAAATCAGCGGTGTGAATAGTTCTAAGCCTAATCGCCCTTCCCTTGCTAAGATCCTCTTGTCTTTGGATGGAAACCTTGCCAAACAGCAAGCCTTATCTCATATACTTACAGCATTGCAAATTATGTATGCAAGGTATGTTTATTAGCTGATTTAAAAAACAAACAAATTTACAAACACTTTTCTCATGTGCACCTTTTCTTCATTGTTCAAGTAGATTTAAAAACCCTAAGCATATTAGGACTATTAATTGTTATTTATAAATCTTCCTTTTAATTTATGGGGATTAGTACAATATTATTGTATTGGGTGGCTAACGGTCGTCCCCTTTGTACTCTAATAAGGTCTTTACCGGAGGCAGTGAAACGTGAACCAAGGACATTTTCTTGCAGTTCTGTTATATTGATATGTAGGAGAGAGATTTTATTGATGGTGATTTTGAAAAACACCTAGCATGATATCATCTCTCCTAAAAACTGAATGTTTCTTGTTTGATATTTGTTTCAATCTTTTGGCATGAATTATACCAGAATTAAAGCTCATAACCTCAGTATAAGTCTCACCCACCGACAAGCAGTATATAGATGGAAAATTTTGGGATGCTTTTTCAATCCAAGTCTGGCTTTTCATTGCGAGCATCATCCAAAGCATTGCTGCCCTCCATGAGAAACTCTTCTGAATGTCTTCTGACTTGGTTTTGGGAAAAGGTTACAACCTTGTAATTTTTTTGTAATTCATAAATTTCATTTCATTGTGATAAGGCATAAATGTTTCCTTTTAGTCAAGAAATAAAATGTTGCTGTTGTAAAGCAAAGCACTTAATTTTTCTGAAGACCTTTATCATTTGTCTGATTGAAACACAAGTTTTAGACAATAAGAAGATCGTGTTATAATTGTGGTTCTTTTATGTTTTTTTCTTGAAGCCAGGAAAATGACCAAGTTCACTAAATGTTAAACTGAAATTTCTTCTAGAGATGCAGTGGTTGGAGCCTTAATGCCTGCTACTATGATCGCGCCAGTGGAATGCCCTTCTTCTTCATCACCTCCACCCCCCTCAGATGTGTCTTCAGTGGGAAGTCCCGTGAATGGAGAAGAAGGTGTGATGGCTGTGGATGTAGAAGAAAGGCTGAGCCCAAATCCATGGCAGGACAGGAAAGGGGAGGTAATTCATCAAATGTGATAGGAGGCTGTTCAATCAGCATTTTATTTGTTGTCACAGTGGAAAACACCTGCCCTGGAATTGAAGGAAATAGTTTTAACTTTATCAGCCTTAATGTTCACTGAGTGCAAATTTAATTCCTGTATTTTTACTGTTTTTAAATAGCCTTTTGTTTATATGTTGAAATTAATAATAGTGATTATGACAGTAATGATAAAAATGAATAATAATAGTTCTTATTTCATGCCAGGCACTGTGCTAAATGCTTTACAAATATTACCACATGTGATCCTCAGAACAACTCTGCAAGGTAGTTGTTCCTACTATCTCCATTTTACAGATGAGGCCCGAGAGGCAGACAGAAATTGAGTGAGACTTGCCCAGAGTCACATGACTAATAATTATCAATTATCTAAGGCTATATTTGAACTTAAGTCTTTCTGACTCCATACCTTAATCTGCTGCACCACTTAGCTGCACAGCCAGAATATTATTTTAAAAAGCTTAAAAATATTTTGATGGACTTCATACATGTCAAGGCCTTTGAGAGTGGTGGTTGTTGTTGGTGCATTAAGATTAGGGAAAAAAGAAAGAGGAGCCATGTTATTTTAGGCTATAGTTTTAATATTTCAGAAATATATAGTTGCTTCTGGATTTTGTTGGTTTATCTTTCTTCTTTTTCTGCTTACTTTATTTTAAACTAGGTTGTTTCTTCAGAAGACGCTGTGAGTCCATCGGCGGTGACTCCCTCAGCTGCCTCCGCCTCCTCTCGACCATTTATCCCAGTGACCGACGATCCTGGAGCTGCCAGTATCATTGCAGAGACCATGACTAAAACCAAAGAAGTAATAACCACTATTGCTGATTTGATTGAAAACTTTGATTTATTACGCTGGTAGTTACATTCTTACATAAAACATACCTAAATCCGTTTTTCAGTGTAAAGAGGATTATCTTTTGTAAATTAAAATTTTAGTTTGTCATCAGCCTCAGAAATCTCCTAGGCTGACAGATTAACTCAAGCGTTATTTTTCAAAGTAAAAAATAAAGTAGACTTATTGCTCTCCTGTAATGAAGAGGAGGGTAGCATTGCCTTTTCTTTAAGGGAGTAAAATTGTTTATTATGAAGTTCCTACGTTCTTAACCCATTTAATTTTGTATTAGATTATAGTTATTTTTGTTGAAAGTCCTGCTAGTGCTGATTCTTTTGAACAATTCCATAATAATCTTGTCTTTCTATAATTATATTTTTCTTAAATATTCTTTTGGCTGCAAGGCCAAAAGAAAGAGTTGATTGTTAAGAATTTCTGATTTTTAAAATACTCATTTTAAAAAAAATTGGGTTTATTTACTTTTAGTTTACAACATTCAGTTCCACACTCCTTTGGTTTCAGACCTCTCTCTCTCTCTCTCTCTTCCCCCCCCGCCACGCCCTCCGTGGCAGCATGTAGTCAAATATAGGATCTCCAAATACCTTCACATTAAACATTAGTCAGGTTGTAAAGAAGGATTATAACCAGTGGCATGAACAGTGAGAAAGAAGAAACAAGACAGAACAAAAAAAGAGAGCAGGTAGTTTGCTTCAGTCTTCATTCAGACTCTGTAGTGCTTTCTCTGGGTGTGGATATCCTTTCCATCGTGAGTCTTTTGTAGTTGTCTTATAGCCTTGCCTTGCTGAGAGGAGCCCAGGCTATGAAAGTTACAAATTATGTACAAATATCTCCTGGTTCTGCTCTTCTTACTCAACATCAGTTTATAGAAGTCTCTCCAAGTTATTATGAAGTTCATCTACTCCTCATTTCTTATAGCACGTTAGTATTTATTCCATGACATTCATATACCACAACTTGTTCAGCCATTCCCCAATTGATGGGCATTCCCTTGATTTCCAATTCTTTGCCACCACAAAAAGAGTTGCTATGAATATTTTTGTACATATGGGTCCTTTTCCCAATTCTGTGATCTCTTTGGGATACTACCCTAGAAATGGTATTACTGGGTCAAAGGGTATGCACTTATTTATAGCCCTTTAGGCATAGTTCCAGATTGCTCTCCAGAATGGTTTGTATCAGTTCACAGCTCCACCAACAATGCTTTAGTGTTCCAATTTTCCCACATCCTCTCCAGCATTTATCATTTTCCTGTTTTGTCATCTTAGCCAATCTGACAGGTGAGATGTGGTACCTCTGAGTTGTTTTGATTTGCATTTCTCTAATCAATAGTGATTTAAGGGCGGCTGGGTGGCGCAGTGAATGGAGCACCGGCCCTGGAGTCAGGAGCACCTGAGTTCAAATCTGGCCTCAGACACTTAACACAAAAACCTAGCCGTGTGACCTTGGGCAAGTCACTTAATCCCAACTGCCCTCCAAAAAAAAAATAGTGATTTAAAACATTTTTTCACATAGTTATAGATATCTTTAATTTCTTCCTCTGAAAACTGCCTGTGCGTATCCTTTGACCATTTATTGATTGGGGAATGACTTGTATTCTTACAGATTTAACTCAGTTCTCTGTATATTTTAGAAATGAGGCCTTTATCAGAGACACTGATTGTACAAATTATTTCCCAATTTTCTACTTCCCCCTTAATCTTGGCTTTACATTCGCTTTATTTGTGCAGAAACTTCTCAATTTAATGTAATCAAAATGATCCCTTTTGAATTTCATCATGCTCTCTAAATCTTGTTTGGTCATAAAATCTTCCCTTCTCCATGGATCTGACAGATTGGATTTAGAGAAGTTTATTGACTTGTAGACTCAAAAATAGTATTAATACTGAGCTACCAGGCTCAGATTGAAGAGCAAGTACTACAGTTGCTTAGAAGACTTTTGGAAGGAGTCGTTGTTGGAGAAGTCTAGCCTGGATATATAAAATTATGCTCAGAGTATTTGGATTATTGTTGCTAAGGAGGCCGAGTCAATAGACTTACTTAAAGCCTATTATATAGGGGAGAACTGAGTTTTGGCTTTATGTGATGCAAATTCTTCGGGATGGACCTCTTTGGTTGTAGATCAGCTAACTCCCAGAGCTGAATGGTGAAGTGACAGCGGACGGACGGCTTCTCTCAGATAATATGTTTACACTGAATACTAGAAAAGCTGCCGATGTACTTTTTGTAAATAGATATTTAAATACTGAATTTTGCATTTGCTTACAGTGCAAGACTTAAAAATACTACAGTGAAAGAATCTTGCAGTGCATTTCTCACATTGGACATTAGGAGTTTTTAGAAGTGTCTTTATGTTTCTAGTTGTTTAGCAGTTATTTGTTTCCTGATTTAATGCTTGGGGAATATTCTGCAAGGAACAATGAGTAATCCTTGAATAACGTATGATCTTTTGTTTGTCTCATACATTTTCTCTTTTTCACTATTTTCATTAGCTGCTACTTCCTTTTCTGTTGACACGCCTAAGAATTGCCATTGTTTTTGCCACGTTTTAGGAACAAAGTTAGAATTAGGAAAGTATTTTCATGTGTAAAAATACTCTCAGCATTTGTGCTCATGCACCCAACATGAGTAGCTAGGAGGTGCAGTGAATAGAGTGCCTGACCTGAAGTCAGGGAGACTCATCTTCCTGAGTTCAGTCCAGCCTCAGATACTTGCTGGCTGTATGACCCTGGGCAAGTCACCTAACTATTTGCCTTAGTGTCCTCATCTGTAAAATGAGTTGGGGAAGGAAATGGCAAAGCATTTGTGCCAAGAAAACCCCCAGAAGAGGTCATGAAGAGTTGGACACGGACATTAACAACTGAACAACAAAAACAAAAACAACCCCACACTGACATAGCCTCTTCTGTCGCGGAGTCTTATCCCGTTGTTGCAAGGATTTCTAAGAAGTACAGAGAAAGGGCTTGTTAATTTTCCATATCTTGCTGCAGTGTACAATTTCAGTACTCGCTTGGTCACATTGCTAACAAAGTTCACTTTTCTGTATGTTTTGAAGATTTACCTGGTAAAGTCTATATTTGGTAAGACTTCAGATAGAATCGATCAAGGCTGTTCAGAAAGTATAAGTTTATAGCGGCTGTTTAGAGCGTGCTGTCTATAAATGAATCATACTTTTTGAGTTTGAGTTTTGGCTTATTTTTTTACTCGTTACACTGGTAGAGTAAAATTCATAATGTTCTCTTAGTGCTTTATATTAAAACGAATGCTTTCCTTATTAAAATGGAAAACTGAAGTTTGTGTTGTGTTTATCTTCTTTAATCTTTAATTTCTCAGGATGTTGAAAGCCAAAATAAAGTATCAGGTCCTGAACCACAATATTTGGATGAGTTTACTAGTCTCTTAGTGCCAGATGATACCCGTGTCATGGTTGACTTGCTCAAGCTATCTGTTTCTAACCGGGCTGGTGAGAAGGGAAAAGATGTTCTTTCAGCTGTGCTCTCTGGCATGGGCACTGCTTATCCACAGGTGAGTTAAAGCATGCTATACTTGAAAGATCTCTTTTTTTGGTTTTGTTTTGTTTTTCTTGCACTGTGCTGCTTGATTTTCCCCAGATTCTTATTGTTGTACCAACAACTCTATAAGAAATAGGAAAAAATATATATATAATTTTTTTTTTGGAAGAAGGTGGGGGGCTTGAATTGAATCTTTTTATTTTATAGCTTTTTTTTTTTTTTTTGGAGGACAATTGAGGTTAAGTGACTTGCCCAAGGTCACATGGCTAGTTTGTTGTGTCGTGTCTGAGGCTGAATTTGAACTCAGATCCTACTGACTCCAAGGCCAATGCTCTATTTACTGCACCAACTAGCCACCCCAAGACATTTTTTTCCCTTAAAAAAATAACATGGTTTTGAACTATTTCTAATTACTAATTACTTTAAAAAACAAAATATGCTATTCAAACTAGAATAAAACAGCACCAAAGTACAAGTTGCTGAACAGCTGCTGGATCTGTTGTTATTAGTAAAAGGAGATTTTTCCCCATCTCCCTATACTGTTGAAATAATACATCTGGAAAAGAAGTAGTTTCTGTATAGTTTCATATTTTTGAAGTATACTATATTAATCCAATTGAATTTCACCGTAACTCTGTTATATATCTCTTGAATCATGAGTTACATGATTTAACAGAGTCTTTAGTAATAAATATGCGGATTCTAGGATTGTCGAGGACTGATAGCTTGAATTCACTATCAGACTCCTGGTTCATCCTAGGACAGTTTTGTTCATTTTACTTTAGTCATAAAAAGTGTTATATAATCTCCATCAATAATAGTTCAAATTCTAATGCTCTGCCAACCTGTAATTGTAAGCATCTACATTTACCTCCATTTTCCATGTAGAAATATTTTCTGTAGCTAGTTAAAAAGTACATCGTAGGGGCACCTAGGTGGCGCAGTGAATAGAGCACCGGCCCTGGAATCAGGAGTACCTGAGTTCAAATCCGGCCTCAGACACTTAACACAAAAAACTAGCCGTGTGACCTTGGGCAAGTCACTTAACCCCAACTGCCCTCCAAAAAGCAAAAAAAAAAAAAAAAGTACATCGTATCCTTTCTGTGCCCTGAAGCCAGGTGTTTCCTTTCCTTCTCTTCATCTGTACTTTTTAAGTTTCCTCAGGACATTTGTTCTCTAGTCTTATGGGACTATCTTCAGATAGGATACAAATGCCATTTGTTTTTCTTTTTAAAATTGCCTTATGCCCCTTCCATTCAAATGTTTAGCCTGTTTTTTCTTTTCCCTTCTCCCCTTAGAGGATAGCCTCACCAGAACTAAATTTATTTATTTTTAAATTAAATTATTTATTTTTAGTTTTCAACATTCACTTTCATAAGCTTTAAATTTTCTCCCCCTCTCTCTCCTCTCTCTCTCCAAGACGGCTTGCAATCTGATGTGGGCTCTACACATGTTTCTTTTTTTAAGAAAACTTATTTATTTAGTTTTAGTTTACAACATTCAGTTCCACAATCTCTTGCGTTCCAAATTTTCTCCCTCTCCCTTCCCTCTGCCGTTCCCTCTCTTCTCTTCCCCTCCATGGTGGCATGCAATACGATATAGGTTCTACAAATACCTTCTCATTAAACATTAGTCAAGTTGTAAAGAAGGATTATAACCAATGGAGTGAACGAGAAAGAAGGAACAAAACAAAACACAAAAGAGACAAACACATTTTCACATTAGTTATGTTGCATAGAAGAATTATAATGAATGGAAGAAAACAAAACAAAACAAAACAACAAAGAAAACAGTCTGCTTTGTTCTGCGTTCAGACTCCATGGTTCTTTCTCTGGGCAAGGCCGGCATTTTCCATCATGTGTGCTCTGCTTAGCCTATCAAAACCGGTCCTCACACACTGTGGCTGTTACTGTGTACAGGGCTCTCCTGGTTCTGCTTCCCTCACTCAGCATCAGTTTATACAAGTCTCTCCAGGTTTCTCTGAAGTCTGCCTGTTCATCGTTGCTTGTAGCCCAATAGTATCCCATTACCTTCATATACCACAACTTGTTCAACCATTCCACAGTGGATGGGCATCCCCTTGATTTCCAGTTCTTGGCCACCACAAAGACAGCTGCAATAAATATCTTTGTACATGTGGGTCCTTGACTCATTTTTGTGATCTCTTTGGGATATAGCCCTAGAAGTGTTATTGCTGGGTAGAGGGTCCCTAGAACTAAATTATCAGCAATATGGTAACTCCTTATCTCTTACCTTAGTTTTTTTCCCAAGAGAATTTATCCTTATTGGGAGAAATAAACATATCCTTGCTTTGACTTAAAAAGAGGTGTTGCTTCGGAAGCTTTTGTGTGGGGAGGCGGTGGTGGTGGGGCTTGGGAGAGGTCATGGTGGTTAACCTTTTTTTAATTGAGATATCACAGTTCACTTTTTTTTTCTTACTCTTTTCAGGTAGCTGATATGTTGTTGGAGCTCTGTGTTACAGAGTTAGAAGATGTTGCTACGGACTCTCAGAGTGGTCGACTCTCTTCCCAGCCTGTTGTGGTAGAAAGCAGCCATCCGTATACCGACGATACCTCCACCAGCGGCACTGTCAAAATCCCAGGTACTCAGGAAAACTACAAGTATAAGAAGTGGGAGTAAATAGCGCTTCCTTGAATTGTGTAAACAACAGCTTTAAAAAAAAGGGGAATTTCTGTAGAGTTCTTATTTGAGTTAACTAGCAAAGAAATCCTATTACGTTGAAATTAAAAAGGCTAAAGAAAATTGTAGAACGTTAGAGCTAGGAAGATTACCGAGATCACTTAATCCAGGCTTTTCATTTTATTAATGAGGAGCTAATCCTGAGGGTTTGAAGGGACTTGCTTAGTATTGACTTTTTTAGTATGATTTATTGGCCTTTTTTTTTTTTTTTGGTTACTCTGAGAAAAGGACCACTGTTTAGAACCTGTAAGTCTTTTAAATTAGGGTAAAATATGCTTTAGAAAAAAGGCTTTTTTGGAAGGGGAAAGGCCAGGGCAGTTGGGGTCAAGTGACTTGCCCAAGGTCACATAGCTAGTGTGTCAAGTATCTGAGGCTGGATTTGAACTCGGGTCCTCCTGACTCCTGGACCAGGGTACCACCTAAGTGGTCCATAAATTATGCTTTTTAATTATTAGTTTTAAAGTATGGTTTATGTAGCTAATTACCTTACATACAGTTATAATGGAAAAGAAGGAAAAAAAATTAGGAAAATTATGAAGAAAGAAACAGAGGGCAGGACTACCTGATATATAAGAAAAAAAGGCTGATTTTTTTTTTCTAGAAAGCTGAAGAATAGCTACACAGGTTTTAGATGTAATTAAATTATTAGTTTCACTTTTCATCACTAATTTGGATTTACATATATTATCTAGTAACTGTTCTCAAGATTATTGTAATCCACAGATTTATTGATAGTTTCTTATGCTGGTCAGCTATTGAACCAGTTTTTTTTTAAATTTGAAATGTCAGTTATCGAATTTTTGTTCTTATTTTTTAATTTTTTTAAAAATTTATTTATTTATTTATTTTTTGTTTTTTTGGAGGGCAACTGAGGTTAAGTGACTTGCCCAAAGTCACATGGCTAGTAAGTGTGTCAAGCGTCTGAGGCCAGATTTGAACTTAGGTCCTCCTGACTTCACGGCCGGTGCTCTATTCACTGTACCACGTGGCCGCCCCTGTCGAATTTTTAAAAATCACTTCTAGTTCATTAACAAATATTTTTAGAGCCTAATGTACAAGGTATAGGATGCTACCAGACTTTATATGCTTAGATAATTGCTGGACTAATCATTAATTATGCTTTCCCCTCCTCTTGTATATTTATTTATGTTCTGTGATTTGTTAAATGTGCTGCTTATTAACATATATAGCTAACAGAATTTACTCACTATTAAGGTGCTCACTTTGTAGAAAGGTGGAAGCTTGCCTATTTACTTCCTTTTCCAGAAAACTTAATACAACACAATTAAATTGATACCATTTGGTTAGAGATATTTAGCATCTCTCTTAGAAGAAATTCAGAACAATAAGTACAGTAGCTTTTTATTTTCCAGATATCAAATGTTTAGTCTGAAGTTTGAAGCAGTATCTATGTAGCAAAGAAATAATGCCATCTGGTGGTAGAATATTTAGTTTTTTGTAATATATATAAATATTTTTTTAATTGAGTCAGTAATTTTTTGGTGGGTGTTTCACATCAATTTTGTTTATTAAGAAACTCGTGGAAACTTAATACATTGGGTTTAGAATCTTTAAAAGATAGGTTATAAAAATGTTACAAAGGACTGTTTATGTTGGGTTTGAGGTATTGAATAAGCCTTCTGCTATATTTAATTTTATTTTCTATTAGTTATTACATTAGTTCATCCTAAGAGAGTAAAAAGATTTATGCTTTAAAAATGTGCATAAAATATTTGCTGAACATAAATAATTAGCTTTTTTTTTTTGGTGGGAGATAAAATTGCATGAAAATGAAGCTAGAAAGAAATAGGATGATCAAAAGCTTTCTAAGTTGTTTTTGTCCATAGGTTTTATCTGTAGGTTTTTGAGATACTGATTCCAGTTCCCTGATTTATTAGTCTCCTTTTCTGTTTGATTTTACTACCTATCCTAGAATACTTGAAGCTCATTTAGGCTAGAAATAATAATTTTTCCTCTTTGTGATACCATATAATATCTTGTGTATATTTGTGGGTGGAATTCCTACTGTAGAAACTCGTCCACTCAAGCAGAGGAGAGGCTCTTAATAAATGTTTGTTGAGTTTAATTCAACGAATATAGTAACGATACATTATGGACGTATTAAGCTTCTGGGTTTTGGGGTTTTTTTCCTTGTTGCACATAAGAAAGAGTGGCAATATATGAATTTACAGTGGTGTACCTTTTGTTCTTTAGGTGCTGAAGGACTCAGAGTGGAGTTTGACCGACAGTGTTCTACAGAACGGCGTCATGATCCTCTCACAATAATGGATGGTGTCAATAGGATAGTGTCAGTTCGATCAGGTGAGCAAGACAATATTAAACTAAACCATAATAGCTTTACTTTCATAAGATAATATTATAGTTTAATTCAAAAATATTATAAAATACCTAGGTTGAATAATTAAGCCATTTTCTAGGTTTGTAAAAATAATATTTAAATAAAGTAACTATCCTACATCAAATACTCATTGAAATTAAAGTAGGTTTTAAAATAACTTGATAAGATAATTATTGATAAATGAATGACAACAATACAATTTTCATTATAAATAATATTTTGGGTGAACTTAGTATCCCTTCAGATGGCTGTCTGAAATACTCAACAAATAAAAAGGAATGAAGGGAAAATTTAACCAGTTTTGTTGAATGAGAACATTTTTACAGAGAATTTTTGTTTTTTAGTTCAAATTCTCATAACATGACAGTATTTAAAATGGCACAAAATTCTTAGAATATCTAAAATACTCGTAAAAATAGAAAGTCTTTCTGTCTTACAGTGGATGTGTAGTAATGAGAAAGTTATTTAAGTTGCAAATAGTTGATCAGGGAATCAGATTCCATTTTATTTCAGATTTTTTCCTTTTCTTCCCTAGGTTTGTTTTTAGAAGCATTTATCATCTCTCCCATTGTCTCTCAGGGTTGAACAAGTGTATAAAAAGAAGGAAAAGAAAACCTTCATTAACAAATGTGCCGTGTCCAAAAATAAGGGTCTCATTCAGCATTTTCAATCCGTTATTTTTTGGCAAAGGAGTAGGTAGGATGTTCCATCTTCAGTCCACTACACTAGGGTTTCATCATTGTATTAAAAGAGTTGAAAAATCTTTCAAAGATATGTATCGGTCTTTCAGATTTAATCAGTGAAGAAGTTTTAAATAATGTATATGATAATGATAAAAAATGATTCTCCAAGGTGTAATATTCATGTTTGATTTTTACTTTTTAGCTGTAAATTTTCGGTTTCTTTGTCTAGTCTTTTTTAATTCTACTGCAGTGAATGCAGACTTTTGAAGTTATTAATGACTACTCTAGTTTTTAGCTTTTTGGAAGCAAGGTCCTTGTTCTATAGACACTCTTTCCTTCCTTCCTTCCTTCCTTCCTTCCTTCCTTCCTTCCTTTCTTTCTCTTTTTCCTATTTCTTTTCTTTCTCCTATTTCTTTTCTTCCCCCCCTCCCTTTCCCTCCTTCTCTTTCTGTCTCTTTCTCCCTCTCCCCTTCAAAGTTAAGGACTCAAGATGATTATATTAATGTAAAACCCATTTATTTGTGATTTCATTGTTTAAGGTCGAGAATGGTCTGACTGGTCCAGTGAACTTCGGATTCCTGGAGATGAATTAAAGTGGAAGTTCATCAGTGATGGATCAGTAAATGGATGGGGTTGGCGACTCACTGTCTATCCTATTATGCCGGCTGCAGGTAAAGCAAGATGTGGCTATTAGAAATGGTAGAATAATTTGAATGTATTTCATGGGATGCCAGTATTTTAAACATTTGTTTAAAAGCGAATCATATTTTTCTCATTTTTAGCAAATTACTTTTCTTAACATAGTAATTTGAGTGCTCCCTTTATATCATATTATGAAGGAAACTAAAGGAAACCTAAGTGAGGAAATATTAACCAGTCATGTATTGTGTAATGTATTCTAGAGTATTCTAAAGTTTTTAAAGCTCTAGTGTGTAGTTTTATGCTTAAAAAAGAATGGATTTGAATTTAAGCTTTTATAGTTTAAAACTGCAGTGAGATTTTCAGAACAATCTATACTTCAGATTTTTCTTGAGTTATAGTATGATGAAGATTATGGCCAGTTTAAGATGAAAATGTTTAGTGTAGACAATGCAGTTTGTTAATTATTCTGATTTTGTAGCAATACTAATGTAATTCTTGATTTTCATCTTTGTATGCCTAGTAAAAAATGTGTACAACAGATTGTTAATTGGAATTTTAAGTTGTATTACTGTAACTTCTTCAAGCAGTAATCAGTTTGTGATTATTATTCTTACAGGCCCTAAAGATCTTCTCTCAGATCGCTGTATTCTTTCCTGCCCTTCAATGGATTTGGTCACGTGCTTGTTGGATTTTCGGCTAAATTTAGCTTCCAATAGAAGTATTGTTCCTCGACTGGCAGCATCACTGGCAGCGTGTGCTCAACTGAGTGCTCTGGGTATGTGTACAATGTTCATTAATGAGCATTTTCTTAGTTTGGGATAATGGCTTTTTTAAGCCTCAGCTATTGATTCTTGTTTGTTGATTTCAGCTGCTGGTCACAGAATGTGGGCCCTTCAAAGATTAAGGAAATTGCTTACAACTGAATTTGGACAATCAATCAATATAAATAGGATACTTGGAGATAATGATGGAGAAAGCAGAGCCATGGTAGGAGGATTTCTTAAAAATACTAAAACTTTCTCTGTCTGGGTTACTCACAAAATGATTTCAGTCAGGAAAAGAAATGGGAAATTCTAGAAGGAGAATGTCAAGGATTTGAAGCTGCCCTGTATCTTCATGCCACCCTGTAAACAAGCTTCAAACCAAGTTGTATCAAAGATTTATTTATTTGTTTTCCTCCTCTATTACAAGATTTTTTTTTTTAACCAGACCCATAATTTCATTTGCACAGTATTCCCAGTGAGGGACTTCCTCTATCAATCAGTGTTTACTGATTAAGTTCTCAGTTTGGACCAAGCATTGTGCTGTGTGCTAGGGAAGCCAAGAAGAAGCAGAAGCAGCCCTTGTCCTCAAGGAGCTGGTAATGTATCAGGGCAGGCAACACGTGCATAATTCACAAGACGGAAGATAAATACAGGATGCATGGAAAAAAGAGCCTTAGAAGGGAAAGCACGAGCTGATGGAGGTAACAAGAACTGGCTGAAAGCGGAGCTTGGACAAGGCATTGGATGCGTGGCATGGCTCATTGTCTATGACCTGCAAATGGGCTTATGTAACCAGATCATTGACTGCGGAAAGGAGAATTGTATGTTAAAAGACTAGAAGGGGATAGGAAGGGGAAAATGAGCTTTTAATGACCCTAAAGGTAATAAGTAGTCATTGGAATTAACTGAGTAGGGTATTCACATGACTAGACTTACACTTTAAGGAAAGCCCCTCGACAACTGTAAAGGTGATGAGTTGTAGTATAGAGTTTGAGGCAGAGAGTCCAACTGGGCACCATCGAAGCAGTCCAGATGAGAGCTGGTGAAGGTCTGATTCGCGTGGTGGCGTCCGAATAGAGAGAAGTGGATATATGTGAGCGCTTTTGTGGAGGAAGTTGTAGATGATAAGCTATTAGGGTTAAGTGAGAGAGAGAGGCTGTCTTGAGGATGGCACAGAGTGTATCTGCTCTGAAATCTTTGGTTTTAACAGTTGTTTGGGACTCTGAGAAACTGAGTGACTTCCTTAGGGCCACACAGTTGGACACATGCCAGAGACAGGACGTGAACCTCGGTCTTCCCGACTCTGAGGGCCCACTCCCCATCAACTATATTGCACTACTTCTTATACTGAAAGAACACTGGTTTGTGTCCTAAGCTTCCCACAATTAATAGCAACCAAATTTTCACTTATAATGAAATATAGTTGTAAGTCTTAATTTAGAAGTTATTGATCATTTATCTCATTGTCCACGTGACCTTTCCAGTTCCCCAGTGACTTGATACAGACTAGATTGCAGTTGTCCAAGCACAGCCTTATTTTACACACGTTCATTTAGTGTTCCATTGTTGTTTTTTTTCACTAAATACTTTGGCGGTCTGTTACTTACTAGTTTTGTCCGTGGTAGGTAAAATCAATTGCTGGTAACAATCAGCCTCATCTTTATCACTTAAAAAAAATCAGAAGAGATTTATAAGCCTGAGAAGAAACTCCCAACTGCTCCTAATGGAATTCTTTTTAAAGTTGTGAATTCTTTTATCTCGGGCTCTCTGTGCAATTCCTATTTCTTTATCTGACTTTGTTTCGTTGACCTTTTGTAATTTTTATCTCCCCTTTCCCTTCCCATTTGATAATGCTAACCAGTATTTAACTGTTGTATTTAACTGTTGATGAGTGAATGAATGAATAAGCATTCAAGCCCTTACTGAGTGCCAGGCACTGTGTTATTAATATTACATCTTACTATATGGATGCTTAGGCATCAGCCTCTCCAGCAGTTTGAGTTCCAGTATGCCTGACTATTAACTTGTCTTTCCTTTTTTCCCCACCAGAGTTTTACAGGCAGTGCTCTGGCCGCTTTGGTGAAAGGTCTTCCAGAAGCTTTGCAAAGGCAGTTTGAGTATGAAGATCCTATTGTTAGAGGAGGCAAACAGCTGCTCCACAGTCCTTTCTTTAAGGTAGTGTTTTTAAAATAAGTAACACAGAGCAAGTGGAATGGGATGGACATAGAAAAGATAAGCCGAGTGAAACATACTGTGCAGCCTTTGGCATCATTTCTCCTATGATGGTGAAATTAGATATTTATCTTAGAGGTGAAAATCATCCCGCCTTTTCTGCCTCCCATTCCTTTTGCCCCTCCCCCACCCCCCAAAAAGGATACTGGCAGATGTGATAGTGAACTGCTTGAAGTTACTGTAGCCTTCATTATGGATAACGGTTTTTGGTTGACATTTTTGCAAATATATTGGCCTTTAAAGTAGGTAGTAGAATTCAAGCAGTAGAACTATGCCCCAAGCACTATAAAACTGTGCATACCCTTTGATCCAGCAGTGCCGCTGCTAGGTCTGTATCCCAGAGAGGTTTTTTAAAAATGAAAAAAAAAACAAAAAACAATTTGTACAAAAATATTTACAGTGGCTCTTTTTGTGGTGTCTAAGAATTGGGAGGGGTGGCTAGGTGGCGCAGTGAATAGAGCACCGGCCCTGGAGTCAGGAGGACCTGAGTTCAAATCCGGCCTCAGACACTTAACACAAAAAAAACTAGCTGTGTGACCTTGGGCAAGTCACTTAACCCCAGCTGCCCTCCAAAAAAACAAAAAAGGCAAATAGAATTGGAAATCAGGGGAATGTCCATCAGCTGGGGAATGGCTGAGCAAGCTGTGGTGTATAATTGTGATGGAATGTTATTATGGTATAAGAAATGACAGGCAGAAGGGTTTTAGAAAAACTTGGAAAGACTTACAGTGGTGCAAAGTGAAATGAGCAGAACCCGGAGAACCGTGCTCATAGAAAGCTGTAAATACAGCGGTGAAGAATGGTGATTGGATTTAGCCATTCTCCAAAGAACTCAGGAAGAAGTGCGTCATCAGCCTCTAGAGAAAGAACTGATATTGTCTGAATACAGCCGGAGGCATGCTATTTTCTCTCTCTCTTTTTTTTTTGTTTGAGTCTTCTTTTGCAAAATGACTAATGCAGAATTGAATGCACATGTGTAACTTGTATCAAATTGCTTACCGTCTCAGGGAGGAGAGAGAAGGAGGGATAGAATTTGGAAACCAAAACTTCTTTTAAAAATGTTAAAAATTGTTTTAACATGTAATTGGGGGAAAAAATAAAAATATTTAAAAATTAATTCAACCAATAAATAGGTATAGAAGAGGCTATTCTAGACCTAGATCAAAAAGAGCAAAAACAGGAAGAAGACAATGTATAAAGGTCGTTTTGGGGGGAGCAGAGTGAAGCAGAGAATAATCCTTGTTGGCTGGGGCATAGAATACGAGGAAACAGTAATGTGAAATAAGTTTGGAAAGATGGCATGAGAGAGATAGAATGAACTAGTTACAGTTCCTCAGGTACGTTTCAAAACCCAGTTGGCTTTTCACCAGTTGGCGCCCATTCGTAGAATGTTCACCCGCTTCACCTCCGTAGCTTAGAATTTTTAGCTCCCTTTCTCGACTGCCTTCAGATCCCAACTTGTGCAGGAAACTTCCTCCTCCCAGCCCTCTCAAACTGTCAGAGCCTTCTTCCTCTCTAAAAGGTAGGGACAGGTTTTCCTCTCTGTATCCTCGTCCTCAGCACAGGGCTGGCCACAGTATACACACTTAATTAATGCTTGTTGGCTAACAGACTTGTGCCTAGTGCATAGGAGGTGCCTAATAAATGTTTATTGATCGATTGAATTGGTCAGTTCTACATAGATGATGATTTATGAGAAGAGGAGACGGAAGAATCAAGTATGACATCAAAAGTTTGTGCTTGCTTGAATTACTTTTCCACAGGCAAAATAATGAAGTTAGGAGGAGAAAGTTTAGGGGGAAGTATGAGAATCTCCAGCATATGTTGAGTTTGCTGATGGGATAGGGCTTCTATCCTGAAATAGTGACCTTCAAAAGGAGGTTCAGGACTGAAACTGAGATTTGGTTATTTTAGGCTAATAAAGTTAGAAGTTGAAGCTCTCAGGCTGAATGAGGTCGTCAAGACCAAGAGTTTGGAAAGAGAATAGAAAGATATCAGGGCTCAGGATGGATATTTGGGGAACATTCGTGTTAAGGGGTTGGGAATTAGATGAGGAATCAGGAGGAAGAACAGTTAGGAAAGTAGGAAGAAAACCAGGAAAGCATGGTGGAGATGGATGGATAGACCTAGGTTTTTAATAACCCCAGACAGTCCTCAGCTCTCTGCTTTTGGAAGCCAGAGTAAGACTTGGTGGTGAGGATTCAAGGCATCGGTAGAGGGATGAGCTTAATGCTGAGCAGGGATAGTTCACATCCGATGGAAAGAAGAGAGTGTAGAATGGTCTTGCTTAGGTATAAAGGAGGCTGTTAGAGGTGCCTGTATTTAATGTCTTTAGTCTTCTCAGTAACTTCATAAAATATCACTGATAAGAAAGTTGTTTTCATCATTATTTTCTAAGTCTGATTTTGGGTGTTTTTGGCGGCGGCAGGTGCTGGTAGCTCTGGCTTGTGACCTAGAATTGGACGCTCTTCCTTGCTGCGCTGAGACGCACAAATGGGCCTGGTTTAGAAGGTACTGCACGGCCTCCAGAGTCGCTGCGGCCTTGGACAAACGAACACCATTGCCTCGCCTCTTCCTTGACGAGGTACTGCACATCGCTCTGGAACGATTGGTGAAATTGCTGTTTGAATCCAGGAAATTTCATACCTTTTGCCGTAGTGTAAAAAGGTGGCTACGTCGAGATTTAGATGTGCTTCCGCCGAGAAATAACATTGTAAATGAATAAAAACAAATTGTCGAAAAGAAAGACTAAGGGTTTTAGATAGTGTTTTTTCTTTAAACATATCGTTTTTAATGTTTTAGACTTGATAGAATTGTATTGATTTATTTGTGAGATGAAAAAATCATAATATTCATAGTTTTTATTCTGAGGTACAAATTTCATCGTCCTTTCTGTTTTCTTATTGTTGCCATTGTTAAACTGTAAGAGAATGTTTGATTTCTAATATCATAATAATATTGACCAGGTGGCAAAGAAAATCAGGGAGTTAATGGCCGACAGCGAAAATCTGGATGTTCTCCATGAGAGCCATGACATTTTTAAGAGAGAACAGGATGAGCAACTTGTCCAGTGGATGAACAGGTTATTATAATATAAACAAGCTAATGGTGTGTTACTGTCTCTACATTTGCTTCTCTAGATGCCTTTAATGTGGGTAAGAGGTTTACTTGGTATGTATGTATGTGCTTTTTTTACATGAAGTGTCGTCTCCATTGTAGGCGGCCTGACGACTGGACTCTTTCTGCTGGAGGCAGTGGAACCATTTATGGTTGGGGTCACAATCACCGAGGCCAACTTGGGGGTATCGAAGGAGCAAAAGTCAAAGTTCCAACACCTTGTGAAGCTCTGGCAGCCTTGCGACCTGTACAGTTAATTGGGGGGGAACAGACTCTCTTTGCGGTAACTGCTGATGGGAAGGTGAGACTTTTTTATTCCTCCAAGTGATATATTTAGTTCTTTGCAGTTAAATATTAGGCAGAATGAATGACTTGTTTGTGCTTTACAAGCTCATAACACAGTTATACAGCTTGCATCTCAAGTTACCTCAGAATTAACTTTGAATTGATATACTTGAAAGCAGATAACTTTCTAAAACTTTTTAAGTCTGGAACATGATTTTGAAATTTGAGTTTCACATCTTTAGTACTTGAAGGTTTCATAAGATTATCTCTTAGTTTGCAACATGCTCCCCAGGAAATAGTTCTTGACTGTAAAAACTGATTTAGTTCATGCAATATAAATGCAAAGATCAGTGAGTTGTTTAAATAATGAAGACAGCTTTTAAGACTTAAATATTCTATAGTGATCAGTACTTAATTACTCTTGTGGAAAGGATGGAGACATATGGGCTCGTTGATAAGACGGTTGGACTAAATGATTGATATCAAAGAATAGTTTTTAATGTTCAGTTTCACCTTGTCAAGAAGTTTGCCCTGTGTAGTGTCTCAGGGATCTAGGCTTTACCTCATGTTATTTAAAATTTTTATCAGTGAGAGGCAGTGTATCATAGTGGAAAAAAAAGCTCACTTTGTAGTCAGGAATACTTGATTTTCACTACCATCTCAGACACATAAATCCTGGGCAAATCATTTTGGCACCATTTGGCTACTTTCTAAGACTATAAGTTGTAGAGAAGGTACAGTTATTCATGGGGAGAGGGACCTCATTTTGTACCCTCCTTACCTGGGAGCCCCGTATATACCAAAAGTTCTTGACCTGGGGTCTATTAACTTGACATTTTTTTTGTTAACTATTTCAGGATAGTTGGTTTCCTATGTATTTTACTTTATATGCTTTAAAACTTTATTCTGAAAAGGGGTCCACAGACTTCAGCAGTCTGCATAAGAGGTCCATGACACAAAAAAGGTTAACCTCTACTATACCAGTTAAATCACAAAAGGGAGAAAAATCATAGATGGAATTCATATCAGATTTGCAAATGGACAGAAAGCTTGAAAGTCAAGTTAAACTGGATAATAACCCTGCAGAAACATCTGGACAGGCTCTAGCAGTGGTTTGACTCTGCCTTCAGCCCTGTTAAATTTCATCTTACTACCATTTTGCCATTTGTTTAAAAAAAAAATCAACATCACAAGTTCAAAATTGTGGGTGCACGGCTAAGCAAAGACTTGGAGGTTTTAATGAACTTTAATGGAGGTTTTTTTAACAGTGATCTGTTGATTCGTTCTTTCTGTGCTTTGTTGCCTGTATGCAAAAGTTTGAGGACAGTTTCTGACATTTTCTTCCTGTGTTTAAAAAAGTTGATATGGATACATTAAAGATGAGATGCAAAGGGAATGGTAGGGAGGGCAATCTGTTAGTGAACACAGAAGACTGATGAACCCTTGATTCCTCAGTTTACCTATCTATTCTATAGCATTTACCGATCTATTCTACCAGATCAGGGCTTCTTAATCTAGAGTCCATTAATTTTTTTAATATTTTGATAACTATTTCAGCATAATTGGTTTTCTTTCTAATATTTTGAATTTCATTTTATACGTTTAAAAACATTATTTTGAGGAGAGGATTATAGGTTTCACCAGACTACCAAAGGGGTGCATGGCACAAAAACAAGTGTGATAAACTCCTATACCAGATACTCTGTTCCTTATCTTTCATGACACTTTGATCCCCTAATTCTCTTCCTGTCTGTTTTTTCATTCTTGAACTATTTAGTTGGTTTATCTTCTATCTTTAGTGTGGGTGTCCTTGAGGCTCTGTTTTCCCGGGTTCTCTTTTATCTACAGGCCTTTCGTATTATCATCTATTCCAGTGGTTTACTGACCATTTCTTTTTGTGGATGACTCCTGAGTCTATGTTTCAGCTTAACAGACATTTTTATTAAATGTTTGTTATTTACAGGGCACTGTACAATCTAAATTGTAGATTGTAGGGCGGCTAGGTGGCGCAGTGAATACAGCACCGGCCCTGGAGTCAGGAGGACCTGAGTTCAAATACGGCCTCAGACACTTAACACACACACACACACACACACACACACACAGACACACACAACTAGCCGTGTGACCTTGGGCAAGTCACTTAACCCCAACTGCCCTCCAAAACAGCAAATAAATAAATAAATAAATTGTAGGTTGTATACATATAATTGTTAAGTATGTATACATACAAAGATATATGTGAAGAAGATCTGGTTCATAAGTGATGACACATTTTGCTTGGGGACGGGTTGCTGAAGGACAAATATGATGAACATCAAGAGCGTGTTCGGGGGCAAAGGAGAGATTGTCAGTGACAAAGAGTTCTAGGAATATTTGAGGAAGAAGATGACACTTAGCTTGGCCAGAACACCGTTGCGGAGGGGTAGATCTAATAAGGATACGTGGAAGAGATGGGCCTTGGATGAGGAAAATATCCATCTTCATTCTTTGATATATCGAACTCTTATTTTTCAATGGCATCTTGGACATATTCACTTGTGTGATTCAGTATTATTTCCCCATGTTTAGAATATATGTTTTGCTCATCCCTGCTTTTAAAAATCCTCCAAATTTTGAAATTCCCTGAAGTCCAGCTCAAGTGCCATTTTCTCCATGAAGTTTTCCATGATTTCCTCCCATACTCGCCTCCCCCAACCCCTGTAGCTAAGAGCAATTTTGACATCCCTTTGTACTTATTTCTTACGCTTTTTAGACATAATTTTTCTCCCACCCATTAAATTGTAAACTCCTTCAGAACTCTTTGGCATCTTTGAACTTCTAGTGCCCCACATCTGTTCTTTCCTCATAATAAGTGTTTAGTAAATGTTGAATTAAATGTAGTTGTTCTCCCTCCTCTTCTCCCCATCGCTGTGGGTAATCCTGTACAAAGTGTTTGATTTGGTCCTTCTTATAAAATACTTTTTTTTAAAGGTGATTTACTTGATTTTAAATTTTTAAATAGTTTTACCTGTATTGAACACATCCAGGATCATTGTTTAGATTTTTGTTAACCAGTTGCAAGACTATTTTAACTGAAAGCATGTTTTAGTTCATCAGATTTGTAACGTCTTCTTTTTTGCGGGGGATTTAGCTGTATGCTACCGGGTACGGAGCAGGTGGCAGACTGGGAATTGGAGGAACTGAGTCCGTTTCTACTCCAACATTGCTTGAATCTATTCAGCATGTGTTTATAAAGAAAGTAGCTGTAAACTCTGGAGGAAAGCACTGCTTAGCACTCTCATCAGAAGGAGAAGTTTATTCCTGGGGTGAGGCTGAAGATGGAAAATTGGGGCATGGAAACAGAAGGTAATACAAATCAACATTGTACACTGTCATGTTAATATGTAGTTGTTTTTATATAAAAATTATGAAAACATTACTTGCCTGAAATATTAACATGTTCAAATACATTTCTATTTGTGGATGAAATTATGGTTAAAAAGCATGTCTAAATTAAAATGTCTCTGAGAAGTTTGGAACTGGATAGGTTAAGGAAGGGAGTTGTGATGTGTCACAGACATTGATTTATTTTTAATGGCTACTTACTGAGTTTTTAATGACTGCCTTATTGAGATAAACTTTGCTCACTTCAGCTCCACCAATTGGGAAGAATTTTTTTCCAAACAGGGGCTTGGGGGGGCAGGGATGATGTCCTCTTTAAGTACCTCTGATCATAACTCTTGTGTCTTAATCAGTGGTAATACCAAATTATGGTTAGTCTGACGTGTAGATAGTACTAGTATGTGAAGGTTATTCGGTTTAGCAGAATGGTTGGCTCTTGGTTAGCTTTTATGGTCGCCAGCTGTTCATCATAACTGATGTGTGATGTCTGCATATCAAAGCTTGATGGTCCTAACAACAGTTGCACTTTCAAGTTTTAAGGGTTCTGTGTTTAAAGTGATATGACTTAAAGGAACAAAACTGAATGTTTAGCAGATGGGGAAAATACTGTTGATTCTTTGTGCTTAATTAGCATGTGACAGTAAGGTAATTTGGAAATGTAGTTGGCTCTGTGTGTGGCGAGCAGATGTATCTTGCTGGCTGTCCTAGTAAACAGAATGACACGCATTGTGTTTAGCATCTGTCTAATTAGGAGACACACACGTGTGTTGTAACTTTGTCTCGGTGTATATTTTAGTTATTTGTTCTTTGCAGTCCCTGTGATCGTCCACGTGTAATCGAGTCTTTGCGGGGAATAGAAGTTGTTGACATTGCTGCGGGCGGCGCCCACAGTGCCTGTATCACAGCGGCTGGCGACCTCTACACGTGGGGTAAAGGAAGATACGGCCGGCTTGGGCACGGCGACAGCGAGGACCAGCTAAAACCTAAACTGGTAAGAAAGGAATTAATCATATAAGTCATATGAAGCTCAGAGCTTTGTGTTCTGTTCTCTCCTTTAAGGAGACAGGCTGACTTTGCAGGGCGGGGACAAGGGGATGGGGAAAAGGGAAGGAATATGTGCTTATGACAGACGTCATCATTGGTTAGAATGTCATGTGGGTGCATGTCAGCAGTAGCATCGAAAGTGACCATAACCTCTATAATTCTGCTTCTTTCTAGGCCTTATGTGTCCTAAATTTATCCTTCGTCTTCCCTGAGCTCATCAGCTTTTCTAACCCTCATTACTTTCTCAGAGCCTTGCCTGACTTCATTTTCCTCCACCTCCAATCTCCACATAATAGTTGACCATTTCCTCTTGACACCCCATCTGTTGTGACTGCTCACCTCTCACCTGCCCTCAGATCTGGATCATTCCCTTCATCTGTCTCTGCCACTCCTTCTCATAAACTGCTGGATGCAGCTGTATGAGGCTTCACAGCCCTGCTGCCTGGGTACATTCTGGATGATTGTGATTACACCTCAGCTGGGAATTTGTGTTAGTTCTCCTAGTTCAGCAGATCTCAACCTTCCTCATGCCACCACCCTTTAATACAGCTCCTCATGTTGTGGTGACCCCCAACTATAAAATTATTTTTGTTGCTACTTCATAACTGTAATTTTGCTACTGTTATGAATCGTAATGTAAATATCTGATATGCAGGATATATTTTCATTGTTACAAATTGAACATAACCCACAGGTTGAGAACCGCTGTCCTAGTTAATTTTTCAGTCCCCAGAGAAGCTCTGCCTTCCCTGTCTTCCTCAAGCTTCCCATAGCTCCCCCTTACTCCTCTCAGCTCTTACCTGGCCTCTTACTTTACTAAGAAAATTGAGATTATTTGGCTTGAGTCCCACTTTTCCCATTCGCTTCATCTTAAAAACCCTGGAAATCATCTTTCATTCTCTCCTCCATTTGCTTACTCTCTGGCAGTCTGGTGCGCCCTTTCCTTGCCAAGGCTAACTTGTGTACGGACGCACTGAATCCTGCCCTCTCAGTGTTGTCAGTCAGCTTCGCTGTCCACCCTGCCCTCTGCTGCCTGCCAGATCTTCAGCTTCTCCTTTTTGCCAGTTCCTTCACTATAAATGCCTGCATTTCCCCCTTCCTTAAACCTTCACTAGAGCCTCCCATGCCCTTAAGCGCTTGTCCTGTATTGTCACTGTATACAGTGTCCTGTATCCTCCTTTTCTCAGCCAGACTTTATTCCATTAGCTGCTTTCACTTTTCTTTCTTACTGCTCTACCCTTTACAGTCGGGCTTCCAACCTCATCACCCAATTGAAACGACTTTCTCCAGAGTTACTAAATCTCATGGTCTTTTCTCAGTTCTCAGCCTTCTGGGCCTGTCCGCTGCTTCTGACACACCTGACCCCATCTCCTTCTGCATAGTCTCTCCTCGCTGGGTTTTTATGACACTATGCTTTCCTGGTTCTCACTTTCTCATCACGACCCCTATATGTGGCTCTTCTTCAGGATTTTCCCCTGGACCAGTGGTTCTCCACCTGTGGGTCACAACCCCTTTGGGGGTCAAACAACCCTTTCACAGGGGTCGCCCAAGGCCATCAGAAAACACATATTTCCAGTGGTCTTAGAAACTGAGACACCTCTCCTCTGTCTCTAGGCGAGTCCGCCCACGTGCAGATCCACCCAGATACACACACATACAAGTATTAAAGGGTTGTGGCATTAGGAAGGTTGAGAACCACTGCCCTGGGCCATCTTTTCTTTCTATTCAATACTTCATCAGTAACCTCGTCAATTCCTCTTCTCAGATCTGTCTGTCTGCCTTCTCTTCCTATATCACCAGTTGCCTATTGGATATTTTAAGTTGGATATCCTTGAGACATTTCACTCAACATTTTCAAAATGAACTCTTATCTTTCCCCATTCCCTTCTTATAAATTTTCCTATTTCTGTCAAAGGTCCCACCATCCTTCCAGTCTTCCTGATTCAGACCATGTGATTTCCCTACTGAAGCAGTTCATTTTAGTCTCTGGGATAAAATATAAAGTCACTTTAACTTTTAAAGCGCTGTACAATCTGGCTCCCATTATCTCTCCATCCTTATTGAGCATTGCTCTTCTTCCTGTACTGTTTGATCCACTCAGCAGACTTTCTCTGTGTTCTGCACGCGTGATCATCCATCTCCCACAATGCCTAACTCTGCCCCAGAGTACCTTTCTTCCTTTGAGACTCTATTGAAACACAGTCTTCTCCGTGAATCTTTTCCTGATTCCCTACCTGCTAACGCCCTTCCTCATAGACCACCTTGTATTTAACATCTTTGCACGTATTTATTCATTTGCTATTTATGCAGCATATTTTTATATGCGTAATTGTTGTTTTCCCCATTGTCCTTACCACAAGAAACACAAGCTACTTGTGAATTGGGATGGTTTCGTTCTTTATACTTATATCCCTAGCACTTTGCACAGTGCCTGATAGATAGCAGGTGCTTTAGCAAATACTAGTTAATTAATTGAAATTGGCTAGTATTTTAATTATAATATTCACTTAATAATGAAGCCAGAATAGTGCTATGCATGCCACATGACATTTAACTCAATCACTGTAACTTCAAAAGACTCATTGCATTTTGTGTTGTGTAAAATAGCAGATGAATAATTCATTTAGAGTGGTGATGGCTACTTCCTAAGGCTTGGAGAGGCGCTGTTTCATCAGAGTAACCTAAGTATAGGATTTTCTAGCTATTTTTGTTAAACTCTGATACTGAGAATGGTTTCTGATAAAGTAACAATTTCTTAAATACTACTACAAATTATTTCCTGTATGTCTAGAAGGAATATGAACATCACCTTTTTCCATTGTTTCACCTTAAAATTGTCAAATACACATTTGCTCTGCCCTTTGCGTTCTGACTTTGTTTTATTTGTGTGGTTAAATGGGATAGTTAACTATATTTATATCAAGTTCAAATGTAGGATGATTTCTTTTCCCATAAGGTGGAAGCCCTCCAAGGTTTTCGAGTTATTGATATTGCCTGTGGCAGTGGGGATGCACAGACACTTTGCCTCACTGATGATGATACTGTGTGGTCCTGGGGTGATGGGGACTATGGAAAACTTGGCAGAGGAGGCAGTGATGGCTGTAAAGTGCCAATGAAGGTATTTCAGGTTTATTTCTACAACATGTAAAGTACTGACCTAGTAATTACCAGAAAAGAGTTGTTATCTTGTAATGCTCAGGTGCTTATTTAAGATGAATTGTCATGAGGAGAATGAGTTTAATGTCAGGAAGGAGCTTAATATTCAGAAACTTGTGCTGCTGTTGCAAGCTGCTCCTTTCTTCTTGTGTGTTATGGACCAGAATCAAGTTTTTATGGAGCCTGAGTGGGTAACCCACATAATTATGTACTTTTCAAATAATGACTCATTGTTTAAGATTAGAGATTGTTAAAGAATATATCTTGCTGTAAGTTCATTTTTAAAAAGTTTCCCCAATTACATGTAAAAACAATTATTAATTGGCATTCTTTATTTTTAAAGTTTTGAGTTAAAAATTCTCTTCCTCCCTCTGTTACCCCCTTTCTGAGATGGCAAGCAGTGTGATAGAGGTTATACATGTAAAACATTTCCTTATTAGTCATTTTATGCCAGAAAGAAAGAAAGAAAAATAGTGTGCTTCAATTTCTATTCAGACAACATCAGTTCTTTCTCTGGAGGCAGATAGCATCTCCATTATGAGTCCTTTGGGAGTGTCTTGGTGTATTGTTGAGAATAGCTAAGTCATTCCCAGTTTTTCATTGTACAGTGTTACTATGTACAACATTCTTCTGGTCCTGTTCGCTTCACTTTGTATCAGGTCATGTAAGTCTTTACAGGCTTTTCTGAAATCATCCTACTTGTCATTTTTTGTATCACAATAATATTCCATTACAATCATGTATCACAACTTGTTCAGCAATTTCCCAGTTGATAGACCTCTCCTCAATTTCCAGTTGTTAGCCATCACAAAAAGAGCTAACTATAAATATTTTTGTTCTGGAAGCTCATTTTAAAGATATTTCTTTCCCCATTGCCTGTTTTGGAAGCTCAAAAAGGAACCTAGATATGTCATAATGTTTAATACAGTTGTTCACTTAATGTAATTTAATAAGTGAGCCAGAGTATAGTTTTAGTTTAATAGACATTGAAGAAAATTTTTTTTCTGGAAAAATTACATCCTCTACCACTTTTCCTTCTGCTACTAAACTAAAGTAAGAAAGTAGAGGCCACAGATATCAACCTCTTCAGGCTTATATACATGTAAATAAAAAATGATGCTTCATGAATTAGAGAGAAACCCTTTGAAAGAAAGGGTTGTGATATGTAATATTGGAATAAACTTTTTAAAATTCTTTTTCTTTTTTTTTTTTTGGAGTAAACTTTGAAGAAATTGTTGTCCCCGAACTATATAAAATATAAAGTCTGTAGTTGAAATATAAAGCCTTTAGTTGTTGATTTAGAATATTGGTTGTTTTAGATAAGAATATTTTAATACTTCCATTAATTTATAATATTGTGGTGGTAGCCACATGCAAGAGAAACTCATTTAATTATTTTTAATTGTCTTTATTGTTCTTTAGATTGATTCTCTCACAGGTCTTGGAGTAGTTAAAGTAGAGTGTGGATCACAATTTTCTGTTGCACTTACCAAGTCTGGAGCAGTTTATACTTGGTAGGTTTGGTTTTATAGAATTCCATAATTTTAGAAACCCCCCACCCCCCAGGTTTAATGATTACATAACAGCCCTGTATCAGGCAGTAACCTTGTAAATAGTTAAAAACTTTAGTCGGAAGATAAAATCTTTTGTGACTGAGGTTGAGAGTGAGAATGACAGGATGTAGTGTAAGGTACATAAATAATCAGTTTCACTTGTGAACAGGGGTAAAGGTGATTATCACAGACTGGGTCATGGATCAGATGACCATGTTCGACGGCCTCGGCAAGTGCAAGGCCTACAGGGAAAGAAAGTGATTGCAATTGCTACTGGTTCTTTACACTGTGTGTGCTGCACCGAAGATGGTATGTATGCGGAAAAAATAATCTTCATTTCAAACTCAGAATGCTCTAAATCACAAATAAACTTTTTGTTTTTGTCTTTTTGGAAGGTGGTAGGCAGGGCAGTTGGGGTTAAGTGACTTGCCTAAGGTCACACAGGTAGTAAGTTTTAAGTGTCTGAAGACAGATTTAAACTCAAGACTCCAGGGCTGGTGCTCTGCGCTGTGCCACCTAGCTGCTCCACAAATAAACTAATTCTAAGTAAAGAAGTTTTCAGGTGGCAAGAATAGTTTTCATTTATAATCCTAAGATTCATAATGTATTCAAGATGATTAAATTCAGCATGATATTGCTGAAAGAATGTTGGATTTGGAATTTTAAGTCCTGGATTCAGATCTTAGTTCGTTATTTTTTTACTTCCAATATAATATTTTTCTTTTAGGCAAGTTACTTTAACTCTCCTCTGGTCCTTGGTGATTTCTAAAGTTACGTCTCTAAATCCAGTAATACTAATTTTAAATCAACTTTACTTTTTTATACTCTTAAGATTTTGGACATTTTTAATGTTTATAGACACTATAGTTAAAGGAATAGGTGTTTTTCTTATAGATAATTCTCTTACAAATAAATAAATCAGGCACTATTCTTAGGTAAACCCATTTTGGAAATATTAATTGGGAGATTATAAGTTAATATTTGATCAAATAAGCATCAACATACTGTAGAATATATATATGGATATCAGATAATACAGTATCACCTATGTATAGGAGTTAACATTATTATTATTATAGGCTGAGATTTTGTCTAGATTTTATGTGGCTATTAATAAGACTGTAACATGAACATTATTACTAAATGTACCCTTAGTCTGTGTTTGTGGTATTCATCATTATTAATCTGTAGCATGGCATATTTCCTTATGCTGTGAAATATGATTGGGTTCCAATAAATCAGCCCTTATTTTTAGTATTTTAAATACATTTTATTGGTATCTTTTTATATATATCTCCAGAATTTCTTACTCTCCTCTGACCCCCTCCCAGATAGCTCTGCCATATAACAAATAATATCTTCAGAGTCTATTTTTAGAAAGTAAATGCTGCATTGAGAGTTTCAGAGAAGAGCTGGAGGGTCCAGTAGTATAGATTTTCTTTTTGTTCGCTTTTCTCTTGTGTGCAGCAGATAATAGAGGACCTGAAATTATTGAGTAGGGAGCCAGAGCATATTTTTATAAGCTCTGTTCTGATTCTAAGTAAATCCTATGGCTTTTAACACTTCATTTTTGTCTTTTAAAGGAAACTTCTCTTAAAGTAAGCCTTTCCTTTAGTCTTAATGTTTATGTTTAAAGTAATTTTTAATCTTTGTTTAGGGGAAGTTTATACTTGGGGTGACAATGATGAGGGACAACTCGGGGATGGAACAACTAATGCAATCCAGAGACCTCGGTTGGTTGCAGCACTTCAGGGTAAAAAGATCAATAGGGTGGCTTGTGGTTCAGCACACACCCTAGCATGGTCCACTAGTAAACCTGCCAATGCCGGGAAGCTTCCAACACAGGTAAAGTGTCCATTTATAGACAATGCACGTGTAAAATTTTGAATTCAGAAAAAAAAGACCATAGTAGCTTAACTTTGTTTTAATTTTGAATTTTTTTAACTTTGCTTTGTGTAACTGAAAATTCCATTAAAGCTAAGATATTTAAATCAAATCACATTTTCATTGATTTTCATCCCAGTTTTAGAAATGTTTTCCTGTGCCTATTAGAAGATAGGAAGAATTATACTTAAGAACCCCAGTATTTACACCAAAGAACTCTTTGGCTTTGTCTCTCTAGTGCATGCTTTAATTTGTCTATGTAAAGCATACATGGAGTTTTCCAGATAGAACAGCATAATCTGTATATTAGTAGCTACAACTCTTTTTTTCAGGCATGTCACTCATACGTTTCTTTTCAGTAGTAACTGAACTCCACAGGATTAGAATGCTGTCTAAGCAGTCAAACTGGTGATGCTGTCAGACGAGTGGCTATCACTACTTACGTCCGCGTGTTAATGATCAACACCAGTGTTTCAGTATGTAAAGAGGAGCAGAAAAAGAAAACTGTTTGTGAACCTCTGAATTGTTACATATAAGCGAGAGATGAAAGTTCAGTGAGAGTCGTGGAGGAAGAAATACCAGAAGGAAAATAAAGAGAACACCTGACCTGAGGGGAAGGGAGCAGATGGAATGAGTCCGTTGAGTTCAGGACACAGTAAATACAACAGTTATAATGATGATTATAATGAACGTTTACATGGTGCCTTCTGTATGCGCTTCACTGTGCTAAGTGCTTTACAGTGATCTTATTTGGTCCTTATAACAACCCTAGGGTGTTGGTGCTGTTGTTATCTCCATTTTACAGATGAGGAAACTGAGGCAAACAAAGGTGAAGTGACAAGGATCCCACAGCTACTGAGTGTCTGAGGCCAGATGTCAACTCGATCCAGTCTGCCATCCAGCTCCCTGCTAACTAAATATAATAACAAAATCAAAATGAAAGGATGGAAAAAATGAAAACGACTGCAAGATATTGACTATGAAAAATAAATGACATTATAATAGGTCAGGTCAAGGAGAGAGATTTTAAGAATCATGAAATTCCTTGAAAATCTTGATTTAAAAAAAAGCCTGGATGATGTATTTTTAAAAATTATAGATATGTATAAAATCAGAAAACTGTACAAATCTGTTGGAACCAGAAGGCAAAGTAAATTAGATAAAATCCACCAGTCATATTATGAAAGAAACCAGAAAATGCAAAACTCCTAGGACTGGCATTGTGAAAATCCAGAGCTTATAGCTAAAATAAAAATATTAATACTGCAGTTACAAGAAAGAGATGAGTGAAAACACTAAAGAACCACAGTTAGAATTGGCAGAAGATTGGGCAGCAGCTTCTATGAAAGAGAGAAAACAGTAGTTGGAAAAGTAAAGAATAAAGGTTCTCAACCAAGAATAACTTAACCTGTAAGACTAAATATATTCCTTTATTCCATTCATGGAGGCAAAAGCCTTCTAAGCATTCCTGATGAAAACAGTGGAGTGGAGTAAAAACTTTCAAATGCGAATACATGAATTAAGAGAATGTTAGAAAGGTAAAGTTTTTTGGAAAATTGGAAGGAGTGAAATGACAATTGAGTGCATGCATCCATTCATGCAGTTAAGTGGTGCAGCGAATGGAACGCTGGAGCTAGAGTTCTCGGACAAGAGCTTTGTGACCTGGGTCAGTCACTCAGTCTGCCTTGACTTCCTCATGTGCAAGATGAAAATAATAATGCCACCTATCTCCCAGAATTGTGAGGATAAAAAGAGAAGATGTGTGTTAGACTGAGAACTTTGAAGGACTGTATAAATGCTGGCCATTTTCATTGTTATTGGAGAAAGAAAAATGAGCCTTCAAAATTCCAATGTTTTTGAAGATCCCTGATAGAGTTAAATAAGACAAGCACGGGGGCTGGGCTGGTTTGATTGGGATGGTCTTCAGGAAAGAGGAAGATAAAAGGAGGGAGGGGAAGAAGGCACTGGGAAAGTGAAGAGGAAGCTGGGGAGACTGATTTCCCAAACTGGGGTGTAAAAGAAGAATGGACTAAAATAGGGGAACAGAGTTAAGAGGACTGGGCATTATTGGAACCTGTTCTAACACACACACTCACACACTCTCTCGCACACATACGTACTCTCAGAACATTTGATATAGAAACATAATAAATTTGGTACGGAGACAGGAGGGTAGGTAGATTCAGGGAGTAAATATTCTTAAGCAAAAGCAAACAGTAACTTCAGAACGTGGATCATAGTAGAGGCATTAAGAACAAAAAAATGTAAGAACCAGTCATTGGACGCTGAAGCGAAAAGGGAAGGGCCGATTGAGTGAAAGTAAATCACTTCAGTTATTCACGCTGGTGTGTTAGTCACATTTTTATGAAGACAAAAAGAAAGTCCAAGAGGATATGATGAAAGGAAACAGAACTGACACTTAAAATGCACGTGTGATGGGAATGGGATGGACTAGCCCCCCAAATGGAAGAGGAGAACAGAGTGGATTACAAAGCAGAACCCAAATTTCTTTTAGAAGAAATGTTGTTTAAAAAATAAAGATTCACACAAGATAAGAATAAAGAACAGAAGCAGAATTAATTATGCTTTAGGCAAACTAGAAAAAATACACAAGAGTAGCGATCATGATGTCAGATAGGCGGTAATAATGTACGTTGTTAAACGTGATAGCCAGAAAAACGTTAAAACATCACCAGTGCTTAACACACACATGTCTGTGTATGCACGCACATGCAAGCAAGCACAGAGAAAGTGACAGGGTGGGGCGACTAGATGGCACAATAGACCGCCTGGAATCAGGAGGACCTGAGTTCAAATCCAAATCTGGTCTCAGACATTGAACACTTACTAGCTGTGTGACCTTGTGCAAGTCACTTAAGCCCAATTGCCCTGCCTTCCCGAACCCTCCAAAAAGGAAAAAAAAAAAGGTTGCAGGGAAAAGTAGTAAAACTACAACAGCCTGGGACCTTAATGTATCTGTTTCAGACCTGGACAGCTCTATCAAAAAGTAAACAAAGGAATTTAAGGATCTGAATAGAATTGGAGAGAAGTTTAGATTTGATATTATTATGGTGATTACTGAATGTGCATATAGCACTTTTATGAGAATTGACCATGTGACAGTTTCAAAACCTCATAAATGCAGAAGAGCAGAAATGTTAAAACGTTCTTTATTGACCACATAATGAAAATTATAATTAATAAGAGGATATTTGAAGAAACAATTCAAAAAATTGATGTTTCAAAAAACAATTCATAGTATCAACGGATAATTTCAACATAGAAAATGACCAGAAAAAAAAAGAAATGACAAAACTTCTGATTTGTAGCCAAAGTAAATAGGAAAAAATTTATCTAAGCACTTTTGTCTACAAAAGGGAGAAGGAATGGATCAATAAATTAGCTTGCAGTTAAAAAAAAGAAAATAAAAGTAGAGAAGCATTACATTTTTTAAAGTCCTAACTAAACACCAAAATAGAAATTCTGAAAATCAAAGAGGAAATAAAATTAAGAACAAAATCCCATTGAATTGATGAATAAAGCTAGAGTATGTTTCTTTGGGGAGGGAAAACTAATTGAAAAATGAAAAAACAAAATCTATTTTTTTAGAAGAGAGGAAAACCAAATTGATAGTTTAGTATGAGGGAAAGTAATAAAGGGTTAGAGGAGATTATTAAGGATTGTTTTTCCCAGTCACAGACCAAAAAAACTGACAAATGAGATTGGTAAGTATATCTAAGAGTATGGAATTTTAATTAACCCAATAAAACAAGAAATAGAGAAGTTAACTATCTCATGCTCAGAGAAATTGATTAGCCATGAATGAAATCCCAAAGACAAAAAATGCAAGCATCAGATGGATTTAAAAGTGAAACCTATTAAACATTCAGAGGAGTGAACTTCAGTATTACTTAAATTGCATGCAAAAATAGAAAAAGAAGGACTCCTACCAAATTCTTTCTATTAATCAAATGTTTTATTCATTCAAAAAAAAATTTTTTAGTTTTCAACGTTCACTTCTGTAAGATTTTGAGTTCCATATTTTTCTCCCAATCTCTCCTCTCTGTCCTTCCCAGGATGGCATGTAGTTTGACACGGGCTTTACATATACTTGTTGAACCTATTTTCACATTAGTCATGTTGTAAAGAAAAATTAGAACCAGTGGGAGGAAGCAAAAGAAAGAACAAGCAAACAATAAAAGAAAGGAGAGAGAGCAGATAATATGTTTCAGTCTGCATTCAGACTCCATAGTTCTTTTTCTGAATGTGGACAGCATTTTCTACCATGAGGCCTTCAGAGTTGTGTTGGATACTTCCATTGCTAAAAAGCAATAAATCTATCAAAGTTAGTCATTGCACGTTATGGCAGTGTGTACAGTGTTCTGGTTCTGCTCCCTTCACTCAGCATCAGTTCATTCAAGTCTTTCTCTTGATTTTTTAATGAGAGAACTACCAGAAAGAAAACAGTAACTTAAAACCTCCACGAGCATCGATATCAGTATTTAGTAAACATGAATAAAGTGTATATAAGTAATATGTTAAAATGGCTATGTACATATAATGACCTGCTTGGATTTATATAAGGAATATATGATTAGTTTTCAAGTTGTCTGAAAATTGTGACCTTAAAAAAGGTCAGAATAGCCTATTTCAGAAAAATTGTTGATGGAAACTTTCCAGAACTCTTTCATTTGGGGTAAAATGAAAATAAACATCCACAAATCACCTCCAAATGAAAATTCCCAGGAATATCCCAGCCAAAATCCAGAGCTTCTGAGTAAAAGGACAAATGACTACACCAGCAATTACTGAAGAGTTCAGATACCAAGGAGCTTGTGAATCATATAAGATTTGTCAGCTTCCGCCCGGAAGGAGAGAAGAGCGTATTAATCAAATGCTCCAGAAAGCAAACATAAAGACTTAAAAGCAAAGGTCACCTGTTTGGCAAACCCACATATAATCATATGGGGGGAGGGAGGAAATACACATTTAGTGAAATAGATTATTTCCAAGTATTCTTCATGAAAAAGTCAGAATTGAGTAGACAGTTTGAAATGGAAATACAGAAGGTCAGTCCAGTCATTAAGCATTTATTAAGTGCTTACAATGTTCTAGATGCAGCTAAATGCTGAGGATACAACCAGTCTCTGTCTTTGAAGTGCTCAAAATCTAATTTGGAGGAGGGTGGGGGGATGGACCATATAAGAAAAGCTTTATGTCAAAGGATATTGAAGGAGAAAATCTCATAAGGAGAACATTAGCTTTAATTAGGACCAGGAAATGTTTGAAGTGGGGCTGATTATAAAGGGTTTAAAGCCAAAAAAGAATTTTACACTTGGTTCTGCAGGTACTGGGGAGCCACTGGAATGTATTAGATGGCAGGGGCAGGTTTTTGGTAAGATGACATGGTCAGTCTTTCACTTTCAGACAGTCCATTTGATAGTTTAGTGGAGGATGGAATTCTGTACAGTCTTGTGAATATTTTATATTAAAACATATTGATGTTTAAGCTTATCTGATTCTTCAATTTTCCCCATTCCCAGGTTCCTATGGAATATAACCATTTACAGGAAATCCCAATAATATCTTTGCGAAACAGACTGTTGTTACTACATCATATCTCTGAACTCTTTTGTCCGTGCATTCCCATGTTTGACCTTGAGGGGCGTCTTGATGAAACTGGACAAGGACCTTCAGTTGGATTTGACACATTACGGGGAATTCTGATATCTCAGGGAAAGGTACTTGTGAGCATCTTTGCTATAGCATTTTAAATGGTACTTTTGCTTAATTAAACTCGAATATGATTTTTAAAAAGTTTTAAACTGAAGAATGTCAAGACACAAAAGAAGTAAAATATTTTAATTTACTATGTATTCTTGCTCTGTTCTGCTAGATATTGTAAAATAATTTTTCCTTTCAGTATCATTTAAAAGTAATGGATTGTGGGGCAGCTAGGTGGCACAGTGGAAAAAGCACCTTGGGGTCATGAAGACCTGACTTCAAATCTGGCCTCAGTCACTGAATAACTGTGTATTCCTGGGCAAGTCCCTTAAACCCCAGTTGCCTTCCCCAAACAATAATAATAAATAATAATTGATCATTATTGTTGTGAAAACCTTTGAAGAGCCTCTTTTAAAGACACCACACTAAGTGTTCTTTTATCAGAGAGTGTGGCAAGTTAAAAACTAGTTTGTTCATTGTTGTTACAGTGAATGTCTAGCAGTAGGTTTCATGATATCAGAATCTAGTTGCACGTTATATAGAAGTATGATATGGATTTCTCTTTGAATTATTAACATGGCAGGCAGTAAATGACATCAGATGTTTATTTAGGAAATACATAGAATAAGATTTTAGAAATGATGCCTTTTGAAGTGTTCAACAAACGGTAAGATCACACTGTCCTTTTGAGAGAACTTATTCGGCAGGGATCACTTGGAGGTTTGTGTTAAAATTGGCTGTCTAGGTTAGGAGTTGTCATAGAGGGGCAGTGATGTGTTCTGATCTGTAGCATACAGTGCCTTCTGCTTCTCTTGCTGGTCAGCTTTGACAGCTCGGGTTAGTTACTTTAATTCAGCTATAAAATTGAGTACTCTAGTGGATGGTTTTCATGCCTCTGCCCACGTTTTAGGAGTTAGTCATCTTTGATAAGTTTGAGAAATACTTATTATGCATCTGTCATGTACAAGGCATTGTCCTATGGATTGGGTGCTGAATGTGTTCTGTAGAAAGATGAGTCAGATTTGGTTCTTGTTTTTCTGGAACTCATCTGTCAAGGGAGGTAAGAAAAACTTAAAACTCTAAAATCATATTACCTGGGTACAGGTTCCATACCTAAGACTTAATATGTAAATGACCTTGGACAAAATATTTCACCTTCCCATGCTTCTTATTCCTCATCTGAAAAAGCAGGGAGTTGGACCAGATTGTCTCCGAGGTAACTTCTAGCTCTAGATAGACGGTCCTGTGAATGCAATAGCTAGAAGACAAACACTGAGGTCAGTATAAAGGAGAAAGGATATTTGGGTAATTGGGCGGAAGTACCGTGTTAATGACTTAAGAAGGATTTCATGAATTTTGTGTGCTTTTACCAGAATGAGATTCTCTCCAAAATATTAGGTATTGTTGTGGAGAAGGCATACGTTGATGATAATATTGGAATAACATGAAGCTTTCTGGAAAATATCTTATTTATTTAGACTTCTTATATTTGTATAATGCTCACCGGTTTCAGGGGAACTGGTATATAATGTTGAGGATTAAAAAACTATTTTTACATAATTTTACATGTAATCCTATCTTACATATTGGTGATGATTGAGGCAGAGAGAAACATGGATAGGGAAAATCTGTAGTGATCTAAAATTTTGATTTTAACTAATAGTTAACATTGCTTTTGTCTTACAAATAGCAAAATTAGTTAATTTGAAGTTCCTCAACTTTCCTTTCACCCCCTCTGAAATAGAAATACTCATAAGCAATTAAATAAGCAGAAAAACTCCATCCCATAGATTAGATGATTGGGTTGTGTCTAATGGACAGTTGACCTGAGAGAGGAGATTTGGGGAAGCTTGTTTTTTTTTCCTTAATGTTTTTTTTTTTTTTTGCCTCAGTTTTATTGAAACTTAAAAAAAAATGTCGCTTCTCACTGACTCCCTTTTTCTGCTTCTCAATAAATCTTCTCTTGTGTATCAGCGGGGTAGGGGAGTAGATAGTGTTGGACTTGGAGTCAGGAAGACCTGAATTCAAATCCTCCTTCAGACACGTAGTAACTGTGATTCTGGATAAGTCAGTCAGCTTCTCTCAGACTCGGTTTCCTCATTTGTAAAATGAGGGTAATAATAGCATCTACCTTGATGGGTTGTTGTGAGTTTAAAATGAGATAATGTATGGGAAGCGTTTTGCAAACCATAAAGTGCTGTATAGTGAAGCAAAAAGACAAACCAGCAACTTGACTGTGCCTGACGTGTTGTTCACTTTATTCTACCCCTTGAGCCTCCCATTTCTGCAGAGAGACAGGGGCTGAGCTCATGGCTGGCCATGGCCTTGGTTGGCATTCTACAGTCTTTCACAGTATTGTAGCTGTTGTATGTTGTTTCACTGTTTCTTCCCTTTCTGTGTATATCAGTTCATAAAAAGAAGCTTCTAACTGATATTTATAATTTTTTATAGAGTAACAATAATGCATTTCATTTTCTTAAGCCTTGATTTGGTCAGCCATTCCCATCAGTAGCCATTTGCTTTCCAGTTTTTTGCTTTAACAAAAAAATACTGCTGTAAAAATTTTTGTATGTACGGAACCTTCCCTCTGACCTCCTTGGGGCATATATGCCTAGTACTAGTATCATTGAATCAAAGAGTATGTGTCATTTGATGACTTGAGGGGAATAATTTCATGTTCTTATGTGCTATATACCACAGCAGAATATTTGGACCATTTTTCCGCTGTACCAGTAGTATGTTAGTCTGCCTTTTCCCTCCATAGCCTTTTTAATATTTACTGTTTTTAGGGGCGGCTAGGTGGTGCAGTGAATAGAGCACCGGCCCTGGAGTCAGGAGTACCTGAGTTCAAATCCGGCCTCAGGCACGTAACACACACACACACACACAAAAAAAAAACTAGCCGTGTGCCCTTGGCCAAGTCACTTAACCCCAACTGCCCTCCAAAAATTAAAAAAATTACTGTTTTTGTCTTTTGTCATTTTTGCCAGTCTGAGGTCTTTTAGGTAGAACCTCAGAAAAGGTTTAAAGTTCTCTTAGTAGTGATTTGGAGTGTTCTTTCGTATAATCATTGTTAGTCTGCATTTCTTCTTTGGAAAACTTTTGTCCTTTGACCACTTATCTATTGGAGAATGCTTCTCAAAGAAGTAATAAATATTGAGAAGGAAAATATTCACTGAAATGTGTAGAAAGATCTGATTTAGGATTGTGGACAGTACAGGTTATTAGAAAGAAAATAGGATAATTTTCCTCCCACTTGACATTTTGTAGATAATGAAAAATTCCTACTAAGTTGTATTGTTAGAAGCAGGAAATGAACATATCAAGTATTAAACATAGTATCATTCTGAGACGGCTCACATTCAAAGTAATCACAGAAAGTAAGATGTTTGTAGAGAATGTTATAATGTTTATTTTTCAGAAACAGTGTGTGAACTATTTCAGTATCTCTTCACATTCACGTTTCTTTCAGACAAGCTTGTTGGCCTTACCCAGAGAGCACTAAAATCGTCAAGGAGACCCAGGTGACAGGTCTTAGCTCCAGTACACATTAGCTGGCTGATAGTGGGCTAGTCGTTTATTTTCTCTGAGTTTTGGTTTTCTGGGAACAAGAATACTTTGCCTACCCAGTTAGGTCATAACATCCCCAAAGCATTTAAAGTTCAAATATAAATTGAGGACAACAGATTAAAAAATGGAAAAGAATCACTAAGCTTTTTATAATAAACTTTTACCATCAGTGACAATGAGATCACGACATTTACCATCACAGTGCCCAGAGGCGCTGCATAAGGGAAGTAGAAATACTACTTAAGAGAGCAGAGGTAATCCAACAACGTAAGCGTCCACTGTGATCCAGGTACTGGGAAGAACAAATGGACCCTTCCATGTATACACAAAGGAGGTTCATACTGTAGGTAATATACTTGTTATTGGTTTTTTTTGGAGAAGGGAAGGCAGGGCAGTCGGGGTTAAGTGACTTGTCCAAGGTCACACAGCTAGCCAGGTGTTAAGGTAATATAATTTTGAAGACATTGAGAGGTTGATTCCCAAGATGACTGAAAAACAGGAAGCTGGATTCTAGTTGGTTGAGAAAATCACAAGCCTTATCACCAGAGGCAGTGGAGCGACTCAGTGTTTGCTAACTCAGATGTGTACTTTCTGATCTCTGTACAAAGAAATCTTTTTGAAAATAATCTACCCATGCATCAAAGACATCTTTAAAAAAATAGACTAAGTCTCCCTATCTAGTCGAAGATAAAAGTGCAGTGGTCTCTCATTGACCCAGTCCCATAGTGAGCAGGATGGATGCTTTGATCGGTACTGTTTCTGACCCGGGCCAGTTCGCTGTGTTCGGATGGCCTGGTCGCCCTCAGGTACTCATCATGTTGGTGCCAGACAGTGTCAATGCTTGATCAGATAAACCCACAGACATTTAGAATTTCTGAGCTCGGTCATTCCACTGGTTTCAGAGTTTAATCCATCCACCAGTCCCTCTTCCTTGGTTGCAAAGATTACAAGCATGTGTGTTTATCACCCCTGGCCTCAAGGCATCTGTAATGAAGTTGCGTGAGAAGGGAATAAGTATGCTTTTCTGCATCTTAGCAAAAAGATTATATAGAGAACGTCATAGTTTGTCGAGTACAAAAAGTTTGATTTTTTATTCTTAGAGCAAAGTACTACTTTAAAGGCTCCCCATCAAATTGTTGTGTTCATATAGATGCTAAAATCCTGCAGGAGTTCTTGAGGGTGTGACAATAATGAAATCTTCTGATTCTCTCATTATTAACATAAAGTATCAGATAGAACAGTGGAGAAGGATGTTAGCCAAACGTGCTAGCTACTGTCGTGGAAAATATCCGTGGAGTAGAGATGGAAGCTGTGGTGGTACAGCACTGGGCACGGGGTCTGGCATTTAATAGTACTAGTTGAGTGAATGACTGGCCCCTGTTTCTTCTACGTACCGATGACATTATTTTGATTGCATCAAACCCTGGAACATCATAGCGCTTCCTCACATGTATGATCACATTTAATGGCATGGTCTAAATGTCCACAGAGGACATTTATGAAGTAGATAGATAATGTATGCTTATCTAGGTGACGTGGGCAGTTGGATGGGAAACTTAAAGAGTTGTTCCATTGGTGCCTTCTATTACGGACAAGCATTGCTGATGAACAACAAATTGGATGCAGAATAGGGCAGGAATAGAAAGAATGCCTTTGGGAACTGACACACTTTCTTCTGTGAACTCCTAAATTTCTCCCAAAACAAGAAGACTCTTATTTTTAACTTCACTTTTCTTCTGGTGAGGTTACATGGCTTCAAGAAATGATTTACCTCTAGGATAGATATAAGTTTCTTTTTAGCTTATAATGCTCTTCATAGCCAGGGTTCAGCTTAATTTTTTCAACTTTGTTGGACCATTATTCACCATCCCATTCTATAGTCTAGCCAAGCTGGCCTTCCCTCTCTTTCTTGCACATGGAACTTCATCTCCCATCTTTGTGCCTTTGCCCTGGTGTATCCTTCATACTTAGAATGCATTTATTTATCTCTTCTCTCTCCAAGATTCCAGCTAAAACTATACTACCTACATGAAACCTTTCTTGATCTTCCTCCCCCAACTGCTGGTTGCTGACCCTCTCTGCCACCTCACTATCTTATGTTTAATTACCTAGTATTTATTTGTATTTATGCTCTTTATTTTGTATATACTTACACACACACACACACACACACACACACACACACACACAACCTTCCTTTAGAACATAAGCTCCCTGAGAGTAGAAGCTGTTTAATTCTTTGTATGCCCAGTGTGTGTAACATGTAACACAGTATCTGGAACATGGTAGGCTTTTAATAAATTCTTGCAGATAATTTATCTATGAAGGATTTCTGCTAGTCCCAGAAAAACTTTTGATTGGCTTATTAATTCTTCCCATCAACCCTCTGAATACCAATGGCTTCTATATCTTTTTTATTCCATAGATCAAAGCAGAAAGAGATTTTAGACATACACACACCCACTCCAGGTTTGCCGGAATGAAGCCTTTTGTATTTTCAGAAGGGAATTCCATAATATCTTTATTTCAGTTTTAGAAGAGAATTCCATAATATCTTTATTTCAGTTTCAGAAGGGAATTGCATAATGTCTTTACTCACTTGACATAAATTGCTTCTTCCTTTTGATACCTGCCTTGCCTTGTATCTAGATATACTGTTAATAGTTAGGAGAGGGGCTCTGAAAGTTCATCTTATTTCTGACTTTTAAAGTACATTAAGAAGAGAACTTGCAGTTATTATCTAAGCTTAACAGAATGTAATTTTTATAGTATTAAAAATGCTTTATCTTAAATTTGTCCGTTTTGACCTTTTTTAGGAAGCAGCTTTCCGAAAAGTTGTGCAAGCAACTATGGTGAGAGATCGTCAACATGGTCCTGTGGTAGAGTTAAACAGAATACAGGTAAAAGAAATGTGTACTTTTTAGTATAGTAGAACTTGGAACTTTCAGTGGTGTTTTACAAATGATGGATGCTATGTCCCAGTGATTGTAGGAGTAAAGAAAGATGATATTGGGAACAAGAGTCTCTTGTAGGCACTTTGATTAATCCCTTGGGAGAAAACTAAAAGCCTTATTAGATATGTCTACGTAGGCTTTTGGCTCTTTGCTCCCCCACCTACATCTTGTTTCCAGCTGAACTTCTGATGGCATTGGATGGGCTTATAGGACTCTAATGTTGAAAAAAATGGCAAATTACTGTTTATAGTATAGAGAATTTCTACAAAGAGGAGATTAGTCTGTGATTTTCTTGTTTTTTGAGAAACTCGCTACCAAGGCAGATTGTAATTGTTTGATTTCGGAGTCTTAGGAAGTTGTCCGAAGTACCTGTAGATTTAGTGCTTTGCCAGACATTGCATAGCTACTAGTAAGTGTCAGAGGGGGGATTTGAAACAAGGTTTTCCTGACTCCAGGCCCTATTTATAAGGACAGGCCGCTTTAAAGGTTACTTGTCATTTAATGCACATGTGAAATTAGTTCACTCTTCAGATATCTTCCAGCTCCAGTAAATTCTTGAAAAGGAAACAGATAATATGAAGAAAAAAATCCTTTGCTTGTATAACTTTTTTATTAACACATGATTTTACCCTGCTTTTGGTTACATGACTAGAAGTCTTTCCACAGTTATACTAAGGTCATTTTGAATAAAGTTTATTAAATCTTTGTCCTTTGTTGGGTAACACATGTGACCTCATTGATGGAAGTGGTCATGGGTGGCTTTTTTCCTCTTCACTGACGTTGGAATATTTAATGTTATGCCAGGGGCCAATGAAGTTATTTCCACAAATATTTGCTCAATGTTGTTAATGCATTGTTTCAGTTAACTTAATAAAATGACCTTTTCTTGTTAAAGATCATTTTGGTATAGGCTTTGTAACCATAACAAACAGTGCAGTTTAGAAAACAGGAACTTTAGTGGCTGCTATTTAACTAAATTTATTCTCTTCAAAGGGCTTTTTTTGTGCAAAGAACCTAGCTCTTCAGAATTTGGTAAAGGTGTTCTTCACTTGACATAAACTTGACATAAAGCCTCTGTTGAAATTTACTTGACGTTTAATTTACCAATGAAATTAGTCTGCTCTTCAGATATCTTCCCAACTCTAGTTGAGTTTTTTATGAGGAAACATAGCAAAGAAGGAATCCTTTGTTTAGATATCTTTTGTATTAACACATGATTTTTGCCCTGTTGTTAATAAAATCCTAATTAATGATAACCCTGAGTTAATCAGAATTTCTCTTGTCTTACATCCTGCTTTTTTTATTATCAGAAATATAAGTAAGAACATATTAAAGACCAACAATTTAGTTACTCTGAGAGACACCTCCTGATGTACATCATCCCATCAGTAGATGATTTCTTAGTTTGCTTTGGCCATAAAACTCACCACATGGTTAACTCTTCTTGTGATGAGCTGTCATTAGAAGTAGATTTCTTGCTTACTTCATGTAACACTGTTAACTGCTTGTTCTCATTAGGAAATAATCTTTATGAGTTGATACCCCATTGCATGTGTTGCCAGATATATTTTTCATGTCTTGGTACACTGTTGATATTTTTTTCTTTTTTGTTTTTACTTTAAAAAGTTATTTGTCATACATGATGGTGGCTCTTTGGGAAGGGAGAAGGGGAGATACAGGTAGAAATTTAAGTCTTGTACACACAAAAGATACTAATAAAATTTATTTGAAAAAATCATTTTAAAATTCAAATTTTGCTTTTGAAATGAGTTTTGAAATAACAGATATTTTATAACCATGTAAAAAAATAATTTGTAACACATCACAAGTTCCTCTTTGATCACTCCTCGCTCTGCTGTCCTTTAACTGCAGTTGTGCTACAACAAGATGGGAAAAGATATTAAAACTATCCATATCACAAGAGTAATTGATTTTAAAGTAAAAAATATAATAAGTAGCTACAGTAGTTTCCACATCCACATAGGACAAATTCAGATTGTTTCCACTTTAATCCACTGAATAGTAGTTTCTAAGTGCCTAAAAGAGCTCTACTGCCATAGGAGATGGAAAACACCGCTTAAAAAATAGCCAAAATCATTATCGAAAAAAGATCTGTGCAATAAAACCTTACTCATCTCCTCAATGCAGGACAGTGACCAAAAGAGGTGCCCGAGTGAATGGAATGGGTGGGCTTATAGCTCCATTCTTGATATTTACATTTGGTTCAGTTCCTACGATAGTACATTGGGGCTCAGGGTGGAGATATAAGGGTGTGGGATATAGGTAATACTGAGTATCAGCTGACAGATTGACAGTAAAGGAATACACAAAAGCTGAACAGCAGGTGCAGCTCTAAAAGGCATACAGGTAGCACTTCAGGGATATTTAGTATAGGACAAGCAGCCTTGTATACTCCCGAACGTCTGAGAGCATCACTATATGTTGTACTGCTATGAAATGAGGACCCTGAGGTAAGTCCTGGACATTGTGCCCTGTTACGATGACACTACAGACAGAATTCTGTTAAAGTAATCACAACAGTTTTGGTGTTTCAGAGCTTCAGTTTTCTGGAAAATTTGTGTGGACTCTTTCATACCCTGCTTGTGCCACCGGGTGAATGAAGCACTGCTCTGTGTGTGTGCGTGTGTGTGTGTGTGTGTGTGTGTGTGTACGTACGTGTACACTCTACAGGACATGTTAGCAAGTAATATGATGCTAAGAATTGTGTATCACCAACTGTGGAAAAAGCTGATATATTTGTCAACTAGATGATTATGAAGTCAGGCAGCGCAGAGGTGCGGTGAGAGGTAGGGGAGAGACGGCTAGACTTGAAACCAGAAGACCTTGGTTTGAATTCAGTCTCTGTCTCTTACATTAGCTTTGTGGCCTTGAGCAAGATATTGAACCTTGTTGAACCTCAGTTTCCTCATTTGTAAAATGAAGATAATGTTTTTATCATCTATTTGTTACCTCTAAATCTCTGAACCTGCCGCATAGAATGGTTGTGACAGTCTAGTGAGGTAATATATTTAAAGCACTTTGCAGCCCTAATGCCCTGCAGAAAAGTCAGTTACCATAAATCAGTGTGATAAGGCAGAATTGGTTTTTAAATCAGCACAATGAAAATATTGAACTAATATATAAGAAGATGGGAAAAGATATTTAAACTATCCATATCACAAGAGTAATTGATTTTAAAGTAAAAAATATAATAAGTAGCTACAATAGTTTCCACATCCACATAGGACAAATTCAGATTGTTTCCAAGATTTTATTAAGTGAGAGAAGAGACCCGACTGGGCGTGTTTGTCAGGAAAAACTATTGCAAGCATTTGGTGTAACTTAGCAAGAAGTTTTGAAGTTAGAATTGTAGTGGATCAGCTAAAAGAGATGACTAAAAATGCTTGAGTGTAGTAGGAAATGTGAGAAATGAAGCACATTGGAAGTCCTATTTCAAATCAGAAGATGAATAATTTGGACTTTCTCTGATTGGTCAATATAGTCAGAAAAATGGGCACCAAAACCAACTTTGGTGCCAAATATTAATCTGAAGGAGAGTAGGGTTATATGATTCGGATTACAGTTTTCTAAGTGAGAGATGACCAAAAGCTGTACTAACGTTGTGGCAACAGTTATGAATGAGAAGTTCCAGGTACGAGAGATGTTTTGTAATAAGAAACAGTGAGATGAGACATAGGCTAAAATGTGGAGTAATTCCTCCATTACAGAATATAGGCGTGGTCAAATTGTGTCTGGCATCTACTTGTTCTTTTGTTAACAGAGCAGAAAAAGAGCTGTACAGATTTCTGTTACACCACTACAGTGTACATCTTTTTATGTTTTAGGTGAAACGATCAAGGAGTAAGGGTGGTTTGGCTGGCCCTGATGGTACCAAGTCTGTTTTTGGTCAAATGTGCGCTAAAATGAGTTCATTTAGTCCAGACAGCCTCCTCCTGCCTCATCGAGTGTGGAAAGTCAAGTTTGTTGGTAACCATTTTTTTCTCTATGTTTTTTTTTTATTTATCTTGCCTACTCTATAATATATTGATCTCAGTCACAAAAAGTGGAAAAAAATATATTTAAACAAGGAAAATATTTTGTAAATGGATCTAAACACGAGTACCATGAAGTTGTATTCAGTTATTGACTCTGGTAAATATTCAGCTTAGAGCAAAAAAAATTTGAATGTGAAAAGTTAAATGTTGAAGTTTTAATATAAAAGTTAAAATTCAGCAAACATTCGCCACTTTGTTAACTGCTAGGGGTGTCGCTTGGGGAGAATGCTAACAGTTTGCTCCCTTAGAGTTCATATCTAGTAGAGGGTTGACTCCTACGTGGCGGTGATAAGTTACATGCACGAGAGAGTTACAGAAACACAGTGCTGTTTGAGGGCCGAGAAGAAAGTCCTTACTGATTGGAGCTATCAGGAAGTCTCATTATATATATATATGTATGCGTGTGTGTGTGTATGTTTGTATGTATGTACGTACGTACGTATGTATGTATGTATGTATGTATGTTTTTCTTACATTCTATTAATTTCTACCCACTTTTATTTTCCTTCCAAGGTGAGTCTGTGGATGACTGTGGAGGTGGTTACAGTGAGTCAATAGCAGAAATGTGTGAAGAACTTCAGAATGGACTTACTCCTCTCCTAATTGTGACTCCAAATGGCAGAGATGAATCTGGAGCCAATAGAGATTGCTTCTTATTGAACCCAGCTGCCAAATCTTCCTTGCATACAAATATGTTTCGTTTCCTGGGTAGGTTGCAGTAAACTGTCTAATGCTTTATTAATTTAGGACAGGACCCCTGGAATTTGCATCTGAAGACTTGGGTTTGAGACCTCATTTCCTAATTCTAACTTTCTAACTGTAGGGAAGTCCCCTACATTTAACCCCACTAAATCTCATTCTTTTCATCTTTAAAATGGAAACAATATTTCTAGTATCTTTCTTGCAATTTTATTTGTGGGGAAAATACTTTGCAAACTCCAGTATAGCTTACAAATAAGATTTCCAGCATTTGTATTTAGAAAAGATATGTGATGATAAATGAGTTTAGCTCTTTTTTTCCATTAATGAAAAAAGCATGAAAAGTTGCTAGCCATTAAGAAATACACCATTTAGGATTTTAAAAATAATTGGAAATTTGGAACAACCAGTGTCTATCAAAAATTTGCTAATCAGTAAAAAATAATAAAAAGAAATAAAAGATTCTAAATTTACAGATTTTTAGTTGAGGCAAAGCACTTTGAACAAAAATCAGATTGTGTGGAATGGATAATGAAGCCCTAAAATTCCGTTGAGTGCAACTGGATTCCCTGTTGTAGTTTATAAGGGAAGCTATTTAGACACTATCCTCAAAATGTTTCATTTTTATTTTTAACAATTGTCAGGTGTGTTACTAGGCATTGCCATTCGAACTGGCAGTCCTTTAAGCCTCAACCTTGCTGAACCTGTCTGGAAGCAACTGGCAGGGATGAACCTTACAATTGCTGATCTCAGTGAGGTAAGATACTGTATTTACCAAAAATGACAGGCAAAACAAATGTAGAGTCGTGAAAGAAATGTGTTCCTGTCAAGTAGAGATAATTTGGCTAAGAAATGTCACCTGATGTTATGTCTTAATTTAGAAATTTTTTTTTTGCATAGTCTAAGTTGTAGCTAGTTTATTTGGCAAGTTAATATTTAGTCATGTAGCTTAAAATTACAGAGCCATAGAATGTCAGAATTGGAAAATATTTGAGAGGCCATGAAGTCTAGATGCCTACCCTTTGGTGTTTTGTTTTGTTTTGTTTTGTTTTTGGAGAGCAGTTGGGGTTAAATGACTTGCCCAAAGTCTCACGGCTAGTAAGCATATAAGTGTCTGAGGCCAGATGTGAACTTAGGTCCTCCTGACTCCAGGGCTGGTGCTCTATTCACTGTGTCAGCTAGCCACCCTGACACCTACCTTTTTACAGATGAAGCACTTAAAACCTGTTTTAAGTGTTTTTTTCCTTCTCAATAGTCAGTTTTTTTTATATTTTATTTTTTCCAATTACATGTAAAAATAATTTTTAACATTTTATTTAAAAATTTTTTTAATTCCAACTTCTTTCCTTCTCTCCCCTCTTCCCTCACCTAGAAAGTAAGCAATTTGATACAGGTTATGCATATGTAGTCATGCAAAACATACTTCTGTATTAGTCATGTTGTGAAAGAAAACAATTTCCTCCCCCACCCCTCCAAGAAAAACTCATGGAAAAAACAAAGAAAGTAAAAACAGTCTGCTTTCATTTACATTCAGACTCCCATCAGTTCTTTCTCTGGAGGTGGATGGCATTTTTCATCATAAGTCCTTTGGAATTATCTCAGATCTTTGTATTGCTGGGAATACCCAAGTCATCCACAGTTGATCATCATACGATATTGCTATTGCTGCATACAATATTATATGTCAATTTGGAGAATCTTTTTTGAATGGAATTAATTTCATATATTATTCTCCCAGGATGAAATGCTTTAAAAAAATATTTATTAACAGATAGTATAAGGTACTAATAAATAGAACATACTGTTAATGTGCCAAGTAAGCATGTAATTTTATATGAATCAGTGTTTATTATTATTGGATGAAAAATTTGGTTGGTTTAATAAGGAGATTATTTTCTTTTGAAAGGTTGATAAAGACTTTATTCCTGGGCTGATGTACATACGCGACAATGAAGCTACTTCTGAGGAGTTTGAAGCAATGAGCCTTCCCTTCACAGTGCCAAGTGCCAGTGGTCAGGATATTCAATTGAGCTCTAAATATACCCACATTACATTGGATAACCGTGCTGAATATGTTAGATTGGCAATCAATTACAGGTTTGTGGGCATCATCTTTCCTAATTATTTAGACTTTCTATAATCTTCACCTTTCTTAAAATGTTTATATATATATGTATATGTAGATATAGATATAGATAAAATGCTTCTCATGGAAGTCTAAACTTTCCCAGGATCATGAAATCCATAGCTCCCAGATTAAGAGTTGGAAGGGACTCCCAAGATGATCTGTTTCATTACTTTTGTTTTATGTGAAGAAGTTGAGGCCTAGGGAGGTTATTCAGCTTGTCTGAAATTGTAGGCAGAATGTGCTAGAGGCAGATTGGTCAGCTAGTGAGTAGTTTGGTGTTTGTTTGCCTGCTTATAATTTTATATCCTCAAAGCTATTTTTCTGGTTCCAGGATCCAAGTTTCAGTTTTCTTATAACAATAGCTAGATTAAAGGTAAACAAAACTCCCCAATTATTTACACTTTTTAAGGAATTGAATCATAGTATAGAAATTGCAAGTAGAGCTCAGAGGTACCCTAATCTACATGGAAATTTTGTAGAAAAAGACATTGTCTTTCCATTTCTTTGAATTCCCAGCAGCATCTGATGATAATTGTTTGTTAGTGTTGTAACATATGACATTAGCTTCTTGTCTCCTGTGCTAGATTATAAGCTCTTTGAGGACAGCCGCCCTGTTTCATACTATTTTCTATCTTGTACGGTGCCTGATACATAGGTCTTCAGTGAATATTGATAGACGGATTATTGGGATTATGATATGATCATTTGGGTTTTCTGGCACATATTTTTACCTTTTGCATTTCAAACATTTGTTCTCATATAACTAACCTCTCATTATTCTTGGCTAAGACAGACTTTCTCCTTGATTCTTTGAAGGGACTTTTTTTCTATTTTTTCTTACATCTTACTAATGGGGGATCTAATTGAATGTTATTTATTAACTTCATGATTTGTAAAAGGTTATGTCTTTTTACATAGCTTTCTGCAACAGTAATTTTTCTTAAGAATAATAATTACTTCCTTTATTGAATGACAAAGTATTGTCAAAAATATTGTTGTTTGAGGCCTTTTATTAGTTAAGCTATAATATGGTAAGGAAATGAAACACCAATATTGTGGTATGTTAGGACTAGGGAAAAAAACCCCACTAAAGACAGGAATTTCAAACCCCGGCGTCACTCGTAATGTGTACTTTCTTATTCAGGCTCCATGAATTTGATGACCAAGTTGCTGCTGTGAGGGAAGGGATGGCTCGAGTTGTCCCTGTTCCTCTTCTTTCACTCTTTACTGGATATGAACTGGAAACTATGGTGCGTCTGCTTCTTTATTTTCTATTTTCATTGGATTGTCTCTTGGGGAGGAGGGGTGTATAGGCTCTCTGGATGAGCCAAAACATGGCTCTGGTTTTGTTTTTTGTTTCAGCTCTCCTTTGCAGTTCTAAAGTGTATGTGTGCATGTTAATGGAAGCCAAAACCAAAGTTCAGTTGGGTAGATAGTGCTAACAAAAATAAAAATTAATGTAAGGGTTGTATTGACTTTAAATACAGCATTTCCCTAATTCTTAAATCTCGAGTCAGGCAGTTATTAAATGGCTCACCAATATTAACAGCTAATGTGTCTTAGTCACGTAAGACTTTCAGGGAAGAAGAGAATTATTTATTGTGTGGGAAAATATAAAAGCTTGAAAGTTTTCAGTGATTTCTGACGAGACATTGTTTTCCCAGGTCTGTGGAAGCCCTGATATTCCACTTCATCTTTTAAAATCAGTCGCCACGTATAAAGGAATCGAACCAACCGCCTCCTTGATCCAGTGGTTCTGGGAAGTGATGGAGTCCTTCTCTAATACAGAGCGTTCTCTCTTCCTCCGTTTTGTCTGGGGCCGGACGCGACTTCCTAGAACAATCGCTGACTTCAGAGGCAGAGACTTTGTTATTCAGGTAAGGCTGATGGTGTTGGTGGTGGAAAGCAGGAATTCTGTGGCAATGGGAAAATATTCTTATCAAATGAATTTTTAATTGAATAAAAAATTGGATTGACTTTGATAAATTCATTTAGGTTCTCAGGAAAATGGGAAAAATGTCTATTATTCTGACTGTGCATAGCTTGAGGTAGTATTTAATGGATTGTATTGTCACTGGTGGAGTTCACAGATTTGGACTAGCTCCTTATATTTCTTCAGTAGTTTTGGATCTCCTCTTCTTTCCTGAAGTTTCAAACATCTGAAGAATTTCATATACCCCTACTGATTTGGCAAACCTAGAAGACCGAAAAGTTCTCTCTGTGGTTGAATAAGGCCATTCCCTTAGCTTGTTGTGATTGATCTGACCACCATTTAGAAGATATTGTGGTGTCAGGGATAGAGCGGAATCATGAGACATTGGTTCAGGTTAAACATTGGTCCTGTCTCAGAGATTAGTTGTGTGGTTATGGGCAATTCACTTAACTTCTGAGAATTAGGTTCCTAATTTATAAAATGGAGATAGATTGTGTGCCTTGCAGAGTTGTGAGGAAAGTATCCTTTGTAGCTTAAAGTTCTATTTAAATCTGGGTATGAATACACACTGAAATTTTGCAACTTTGTTAAGGCACCATATATATATATATATATATACGTATATATATATATATGTATATATGTATATATTAGGTGATGTATGTATTTTCTATAGGCTGGTTTTTTTTTAATGCTTTCTTTTCTATTCAGAACCTTAGACCATTTGACCGAGAAAATCAGAAGGCTACAGACAATATTAGTTTTGTGTCTGTAATAAGTTCTGTGCCATGGTCTTTGTGGCTGCAAAATAAGATTTTACCTAATCATAGAGATATTATATTAAATACAATAATCAAGCATTTTTAAGTGCCTACTGTGTACTAGGGGATGTTTTGCAAAGATAAATTATACAGGGTATCCCCAAAACCTTAATGCTAAGACTTTTGGGACTCTGCGTGAAATTCAGATATGGTACCTTAGTCCTCAAACCTCAGCACGGTTTGTTTAATGGAATTCCTTTTTAAGAGAAAAATAAATCTACTGAAGGATTGTAGTTGAGAGTACTCTGCAAGAATGTCTCGTGACACGTTTTTCCTGGATGATTCTAGGAGATCTGTAAGATTTGGAGCCCCTGATCATCCTTTGACGAGTTTCCCCAAAAGGCCACAATTTTGAAATGAGTGTTGTCAGATCAGAAGATACTTTGAAATAATTTAGTTTTCCTCTCAAGGGGTTTCCAGTTTTTGTAGTACACATGTACTTCTCTAGGTTGTTTCCGAGATTTCTGAGTGGCAGGAATGTCTTTTGAGCTTATTGATCCGTACTCATGGGCTTTCATATTTGTGTCCCCAGCCACAGGAGACTAAAATGGAGACTTGTTCAAGTATCCCTTATTTGAATTGAGATTGGATATTGTTTATTTGGTAGCGCCCATATGTAAGAGGGTCCCTGCTGTGCAGTCAAGAAATTAAGTGGTGCATGCAGGCGCAGTAATTTACTGTTTGTTGCCCAAATACCGTTTTAATATTTTTGCTTCTTTAAATTAGCTCAATACAGTTTCCATTAAAAAAAAATTTATTGTCTGTAAGTTTAGTTCCTTCTACAGTATAATTTCCAGTGTCCAGAATTTAATGAAAATCTAATAATTCAAAGCACCAACATTATGCTACAGCTAATAAAAATGCCCCTATGTCCAAGCGATCTGGAACAGAGAAAAATTAACCATATGTAGAAAAAAGCAACTGATGCTGTACTTCCTATATCTTATACATTTATATAAAATCAGATAATTTGGTTTATACGTTGCTATGGTTGATATTAATGTCATGGATTTTTAACGTGTTTCCTGAATTTCATAATTATTCTTTGCTGTATGATCTAAGTTAATCTTTTTTGTCACTGACAGGTTTTGGATAAGTACAATCCGCCTGACCACTTCCTTCCAGAATCCTACACATGCTTCTTTTTGCTGAAGTTACCCAGGTATTCCTGTAAGCAAGTACTAGAGGAAAAGCTGAAATATGCTATTCATTTTTGCAAGTCTATAGACACTGATGATTACGCCCGGATAGCCCTCACGGGAGAGCCGGCCGCTGACGACAGCAGCGATGATTCAGATAACGAAGATGCAGATTCGTTTGCGTCGGACTCTACCCAGGATTATTTAACGGGACACTGAAGTGAGAACTGTCTTGTCGTAAGACGTGAGGTTGTGTCGAGCACTGAGACGGAAGGCCAGGACTGGCGTTCTCCTATAGGACCATTCGGAGTGCTGAGTACCGGTTGTGTACAACAGAGGAACATTAGTCTTCTTAACACGGGACAGGAAAGTGTGTTGTTTGTTCACAATAGGAATAATGGTTTATGACCTATAAATCAGCTTTGAGTAAATGGCACTGTATATGGACGCTTAACATTCAGTTTGAAAGGTGGGGTTCACCCCTCCTCCGCTCATTATGCTGCATTACATTTAGAACTTTTGTGTTTACTAAAGTGTTGTAAATGTTTATATAAATATGATAGTGCAGCATTAAAAAAAATAAGGAAGTGAAACATTTTTGATTGTGGGTGCAATAGATTTTTTTTCTTATTAAGTGTTGTACTGTGCATCTTCTTGATTGTATATTGGAAATATTGTGCAACTATTGAATAGTATTATAAATATTTTGATTAACTTTACTAGAAGTTTGTTTATTAAAAACTTTTTGAACATTAAATTATCAGTATTCCTTGAAATACATCCAGAGGTTATTAAATAATTTAAAAGGCCGTTTGGTTCTCACTCTTCCCATGTGTATATTTTAGCTTATGTATTATGTATCTTAAATTGATACCTTTCTGTGAACAGCATCCTAACTTTTATCATGGAAAGTGTACTGTATATAATTAATTTGTGCCATGTATATGCAAAAATTATTACTTCCTTCAAATAAACCATCCATCACAAGAATTGAGGCTGAACTTCTTCTCTACTTAGGATAGCATCAGTGTTTACTATTTTTAAAAACCCTCATCTTCAACACAGAAATGATCAGTCCTTTCTGGTGAGTGACATATTGAGAAAATGATATTGAATATTGTTTCTTCCAAGAGTGCAAAAGTGTTTTATTTCCGGTAAAAGGTACTTTATGAAGGGAGAGGAGGTACTGTTGCAGATGAAAGACAGAAACAGGTAAAGCAATCTGCTCTTGAATTTACTTGAAAAAGGGGTGTTAGGGATTATATAGTCCATTAATATTACAGATGAGAAAACGAAGGTGAGAGATGGTCAATAACTTGCCCCATAGTGACACCAGTAATTAGGAGTAGACCTGTCTTCGTTAACTCACGAGCAAACCAGGGAATCACCAGATTTGTCTCCATCTTGGCCTACATTTTATAGAGCTGGGATGCTTTCTTGAATTCTGTTTTTCCTTCAACTCTTTTACTTTTTTTGTCCATAGTACCAAAGTAACAAAAACCTATTTGAGTAGATTTTCTCTTTGAAGAATGTAAAATTTACCTAATACAAAAGGTGGCCACATCCTTGTTATTTGTGTTTAGCTGCTGTTTAGGTTAGTAATTTGTATCCTTTAGAGCAGCCTGTGGGTTATGTTCAGTTTGTAACAATGAAAACACATCCTGCATATCAGATATTTATAATACAGTTCATAACAGTAGCAAAATTACAGCTATGAAGTAGCAACGAAAATAATTTCATGGTTGGGGGTCACCACAACATGAGGAACTGTATTAAAGGGTCATGGCATTAGGAAGGTTGACAACCACTGCTTTGTTGTATGGCTTTTTACCCTGGTCCTATTTGTACATTCTGTCAGGGCCTTTCTTCTCAGAGTTAGTAATATAGGGCAGAAACCTTTGCTAGAGGAAGACAGAAATGTGTAGGGCTGATATTACTTTTGGCAGTTTAAGTTCTTAAACTAGTGGCACTGATAAGAATTATTCAATCTTATCATCTGGCTACAAATATTTCAGTAGCATATTTACTTCAGGTAAATCTCCGTATGCTAGAAATTAGGGGCTAGTGTGTTCCATTACCAGTTTGTGTAACAAGTCATCAGTGTTAATGGGTAGTAATGTTAGGCTTTCAGCTACAGTTTTGTGTTGTGAGAGGTGTGTGCTTGTGTGTGTGTAGATTTATTGAAACTTTATATAATTCTTACTATCACGATTAATCATGAAAAGTCCCCAATGTGAAACCGATTTGTTTGAATATTAGCTTAGATGTATCCAAAAAAATGATAAATCTCAAGCAGAAGCAGCAAACTGTTTGAGAAACTTTAGGTGGCATAGTGAATTTTGGACTTGGAGCTAGGAAGTCCTGGGTTTGAGCTCTGCTTTAGACACTCCTATTCACTCTCAGCTTCAATTTTCTCCACTGTAAAACAGTTGTAAAAATAGTACCTTTTTGTTGGTGAAGACAAAAGGAAATGATGCCTGCAAAGTACTTTGCAAACCTAATGACATATGTCAACATTAGCTGTTTACCATCATCATCATCATCATCGTTTTTATTAAGGGATATCTGATGTGTAGATTTCTAGTTACTTTGCCTGCCTCAGCGTTGTTTGCTTTCTGCTCCATTCACTTGTATTGAATCGGCTTCGAGTTGATCTTGTTTTGTCCCTCACATTCTTTCTGACGTTGGCTCTTTTCATTTTAGCTGCCGTTCCTTCAAGCCCTCATTCACTTCGTGCCTGGATTATTACAGTAATCTAATTGATCTCTGTGCTTCCACCTGTTTCACCTTTTCAATCTTTCCTGCATATGCCTACCTTCTTAAATTTCCTTAAGTATTCCTCCATCCAGAAACTTTCAGTGATTCCCCATTGCCTACGTACAGGAGGAAGGGGGGGAATGAAAGAGAATACACATTTATACAGGGCCTGCTTTACAAATATTACCTCATTTGGTCCTTACAAGAGCCCTGCTAATAGTATTTTCATTTTACAGTGGAGGAAACCAAGGCACTTGTGTTTTAACCCAGGCTCACGTAGCTAGTATGTGTCTGAGGCCAGACATGAACTCAGGGTCACTGACTCCACTAACTACCTTCTATGAAAAAGTCATAGAATCAATCCTAGAATTGGAGGGAATCATTGGATCATCCAGTTCAGTCCCCACATTCAGCATTTGAGAAAACTTGGCGAGAGAAAGTCTGACGAGATGAAAAGAGAACTGAATGTAGATTTGAGAGAGCTGGGTGTATATTTCATATGTGACTATCTGCATTACCTTCTATAAACTTAGTTTTCCCACAAGTGAAAGAGAAATAGTGATATTTGAGTTACCTTAGAGTTTTTGTGAGGGAAACATTTCATATATTTTGGAACAAAATTCGGTTTATTAGTCCAGAAGCCCTTTCGTTTTTCTGGTTACCTCCTCAAACTGTCGTACCTGTTCTTTACTTCACTACCAAACTTCTCCATGACCGCCTTTGCTGCCTTTAATTGGTCAACATGGACTTAGAACTTAACCCCCAAGACATTTGTTTTTGTCCTCACACGCCACTGAAATGGCTTCTTTCTCTACGGGACTCACGACCACCTATTCTGTCAGATCCAATAACCTTTTTCCCGCCTCCCGCCTTCATCCTCTCTGATTTTTGTGTAGCACAGCCGTTGGGCGTCCCTTTCTCTTAGTACTTTCTCCTCCCCTTTTCTCAGTGAGGGTTGTTCTCCCGGCGCCTCTTCTCTTAGTTCTCTCACTGGTTCTACATCTTTCTCTAACCCCCTAAATATGGGAGTCGCCAAAGGCTCTCTGCCCATTCTTCCCACTTTCACCCATGACTGTCTTACCATTTCTCACAACTAAAATTTATCTCCTCTTTACAAAAGACTCTCAAGTCTACATCTCAGTTCATAACCTGAGCTCCATTCTTCTTGTTACTGTTCGGTTGTTTCACTTGTGTTCCACTCTTCATGACTCTGCTTAGTTCTTGGATGAGATACTGGAGTGGTCTCAGGTTCATTTTACAGATTTTAGTCTAAGTGATTTGCCCAGGATCACACAGCCACTAAGTGTCAGAGGCTGGATTTGAACCCGGGTCTTCCTCACTAGGCCTGGCCTCTCTGTCCACTGGGACACCTAGCTGCCCTGTCCTCCCAACATTTTTAACCCTCTAGTATCTCGAAGGACATCACCTGCCTATTATATTGATATCTCAAGCTCAGCATGTCTAATCCTGAACCAGTCATCTGCCCTTTTGACAATCTATCTTTGTTGAGGCTGCTACCATTTTCCCAGGCACCCATTTTGAAACCTTTTGAGTCTTGATCGGCCTCGGCCTCGCTCCAAGTTGCTAAGGGGCCTGTCTAGTCTACCTCCAACAGGTCAATTCTGTCTCCATTTCACGGCCACTACTTCTACCATAGTTCAGACCCTTGTCACACTTGTCTACCTGATCTATCTGCCTCCTTATCTCTGTTCTCTCAATTCATTTTTCATACCATTTCCAAAGTAATTAACATACTGCTTCTTACTCTTGTTTGTTATGAACCTATTTCTTCTACTAAATTTAATAGTCTGTTGAGCTTAAGGATCATGTTTCTTCTCTTTACTAGGCATTATGCATGTAGGAGATGGTTAATAAGTTACTAAGTCGTCCAACAAATCCCGATTTTTCTGTGAAGTTTGGATTTAGTCAGAGGGCTGTGCTTGAGGACCTAGAGGCCCACATGTGGCCTCAAGGCCACAGGTTCCCCACCCTGGCCTCGGGTCATTCCCTCCTTAGTGTCATGTTAAGTCAACTTGTATTCATTAAATTCCTGTTATTTGCCAGGAGCTATGATAAAAACTGGGGATTACAAAGGAGGCAAAAAAGAGTGCCTACTGACAAAGAGTTCCCAAGCTAGTCAGAGGGGCCAAGATGCAAACAACTATGAATGAACAAAATACAGACCACATAACTTGAAGGTAAATTGCAGGCACTAAGTTTAAAGAGGATCAGGAAAGGCTTCCTGCTGAAGGTGAGGCTTTAGCTAAAACTTGAAGGAAACTAGGGAATTGTGGAAACAGATGAGAAGAGAGAGAATTCAAGTTACAGGGAGACAACCGGTGCACATTGATGAATTCAGGAGATGGAGTACCGTGAGGAACAACTAGGAAGTCCGTGTCATGGGATCATCACAGTGTGGGGGAGAAGGAAGGTGTAGAGGACTAGGAAGGTAGGAAAGGGCCAGGTTATAAAAGTCTTTAAAAGACAAAGGATTTTGGATTTGATCTTTCAGGTAATAAGGAGCCATGACTAGAGTTGATTCCGAGTATGGGGATGACAAGGTCAAACCTAGGCTTTAGAAAAATCAATTACATTGTCAGAATTGCTTTCCTGCCAGTTAGAAAAAGCCACAAGAGAACAGATCTTTTGAAAGAAAAGAGTTAATTTTGGGATGCCTTGGACGGGTATCTTTCCATAAGTCTTAGAGGCATCTTGAGCTTATTAAGTACATGGATATGGGGTGGGGGTGAAGAGAAGATTTGCTTGATAGTGGTAAGGGGAAGAAGAACTATCTTTCAATGAAAAATAATCTTGCTGAAGGTTTTAGTGGTGGCTAACTTTCTCTTTACCACTGAGAATTATTTTCCTGTTGCTGGAGGTCACTCATTTGCTAGTTAGCATAATGTACTTTTATATATTGGCTTAATAGTTTTAAGTTTTCTAGGTTTTCTTAAACTCATCTGGGAAGCTATTGAGGATGTTAGGAAAAATCTTTAATGAATTGTTTGTGTTGAACTTAAATATAATCAAAGGTGCTCCCTTCGATTTTGTGGTGGTAGAGAAATAAGTACATGAAAAGTATATGATGTTTTTAGGAAAGTCAGTTTTGAGTTACTCTGAATTTAGTTAATGGAGCATGTAGAGTATAAGCTTTTGAGATCAAAGGATTGTTTCTTAGAAGTGCTATAGTGCTTTTTATGAGACTGTTTAATCTTATTTCACACATATTTTACTGTTAACATGACATTCACACAGTATAAGCCATAGAGTTAGAGATGACCTGATCTTGCCTTTGAGGCTAATAAAGAAAAGCATCTGAGAAATAACTTAAAATGGGAAATTTGTCTATCAAGTCCGGAGCCTTTCTTACCCATTTCCTGACATCTCATGATTATTGTTTTCGTTTCCATTTTAACTTATATCACAGGCTCAGATAACTCATTTATCTATATTATCGAGTTCCTTCGTCTAGGCTTGTGGAAAGGATTTAAGACTCATTTGTTGTTTATCGGGGCCAAGAACTGACTTATTTTTTAGCTACTCTGTAGATTTCTACAACATTATTTGAAACTTGATATTTCAGTATTGTGGGGATGACAAGGAAATAATAATATTAAGCCCAAGAGTCCTGTGAGAGCTAACATTTAGGAGCCCAGCAAAATTGTAGTTTCCTTATTAGGTTTCTTGTAGGGTATCTCTGTTATTCCATGTTTCTTTTTATAAAGTTGTGTTTTTCATAGTCTAGTAAGCCTTCATCCTATTTTTTTTATCCCAATGACCACAGGAGTTAAGAATTTCCTTCCCTCTTAGTAAAAATTAGATTGCATTTTCTTGTTTTAATAAGTATATAATGCCTTTTTTTCTTTGTGATTGAAACCGTTGCCTAGCAGCATCTCTGCTTCTACCAGAATGATCTTTTGAATTTTTCAGACTGGTATATTGTTGTTACACTTGGGAATGGGAAGTGACTGATGAAGGGGCTGGAGCTGAAGAAGACTAGTAGGCAGCTTTAACAAGTTATGTGTAAAGGCTCTGCTGATTAAAAGGCAGGATCACAAGACTGAGTTTTTGGCTGGACCTCTATTGCATTGCTTTAGGGTAGATTTCAGTGCATTCTTTCAATATTTCATTCTTTAGGGGGTAATGCTCAATTCAAAATTCCTTTAATGCCTAAAGACTCCAGCTTTAATCAGGTCAGGCTGTTTACTTCCATCACAGTGCTCCTCTGGTCTCCTTTCAAGCATATTCCTAATCTTTGTAGGTCTTAGGTGGGTGGGTGGTATTCCATCAGAAACACCATTGTTTCCCCAACTTTTATGTGGTACTATACTGTTACATCCCTAATCCTACTGAGAGTTTGTTTAAAAGACTGGTTAGGTGAATGAACTCTGTGTGTTTTAGTTATGGTCATATCTGGTTGTCAAGACAAAGAACATTTGTCATTGGGGTATCAGGTTTTCTTTAGTTCCTTTTACTAAAAACCATAGGTGAGTGTATGTATGGCAGGTTCATTATTGGGGACTGCGGGTGTCTGTTGGGGCTTTTCAGTCTTTGTCACTGTCAGCACGTTACTACTTGGTTACGGTTTTGATCCTGTCCGTGCCACGTATTTGAAGGTTGTGGCAAAGGCTTATAGTCCTTCCTGTCCTTCATTATTCCTCTCTGATTTAAATAGTGGTAGGAGAGTGAGCCCCAGAGATTGTGTGGAACAATGTGCCTTTTGTGAAGAAAGGATCTTAAATTGCCATAGAAATGCCATTTTAAAAATTAACATTTTCAGGAGACAGTTTTCCCAAGGTATTTACTCATAAATACTATTAAAAAAAACCCTAGGCAAAGATGCATAATTCACAGGTAAGTAATAACAAATAATTGTTCACCTTTACTGTCTCCTTCCCTCCCTCCCTTCTCCCTTCATCTCTATTCAGCATTTTCTCTTTTTTCTGGGAGGTACTCATCTTTCTCACAAAATGTTTGGAGAGGACAGTGGCAGAATTAAGCCGAAGATCATGCGGCAATAATAACAGCATTTATATAGCTTTAAGGTTTGCAAAAGCAACTTAACCTATTTTCTTGTTGAAGCTCAAAAGCCCTTGTGAAGTAGGTGTTATCCTCATTTTACAGATGAGAATGCTGAGGAAGATAGGTCAAGTGACTCGTCTAGGGTCACACAGCTGGTGTCTGAGGTTGAATTTGAATTCAAGTCTTGATTCCAGGTCCAGTACTCTATCTACTGGGCTACCTGGCTACCTCCAGTATAGTGGGAAGCCCAGATTTTGGCAAGTTTTAAACCCTGCTTCTTCCGCTTATATATATATAAATCAGTGTGGCCACGCTGATTTAGAAATCCTGTTACGTTTTTGTTTATATTCTTATTTCCCAATTACATTTAAATGTGATTTGGCTGCAGTTGAAGTCTTTGGGCAGGGAGTTTGATAACTCTGTGCCGGATGATTTTTAAGATCTCTCCTCCATCTAATCTATGATCCTAATGTTCTAGATGAGTGACCTTGAACAAGATATTATGTACTCAGATGCCCCATTTGTAAGATGACATAATAGCATCAGATTGGGGTTTAATAATTAAATAACAAGTTGGCCAGCCCATTCTAATGGTAGAAGAGCTCCACATTCATGTGTGTGAAGTGGCTTCCCTGTGCAAAGGTACAGTAATCAGGAGCTATTCTCACGTAGGCCAACGTTTCCCAAATACCCCAGTGAATTAGAGGCCCATATCCTCTGTTAGGGTGATATAAGAATCACAGTTTTGATTATATTAAATACTACTCATTGCAAACCTCAATTTGAGAAGTCTTCTAGGGATTTCATACATTCCTGTTATGGTTCAGGATACTTAGCCCCCATTAGTAAACAAGTCAATGCTGCCCTTGGCTAAAATACAATGTGATTTCAGCTCCTTTCCTTCTTTCAGACTTAACTTTTTAGTTTAAATTTTTATTTATTCTCTTCATCTCAGCCGAATCAGCAGAAGAATTCCGACATGGCAGAGATCCCAGGTTCCTCTCTTCTTTATCCCTTCTGGTTCAGCACACAACCCTCACACAAGGAAAAGTCTGTCAGGAATGCAGAAACCTGTTTCATTTGGGGCTAAGCTAAATGATCCTTGCATAATGGAGTATAGCCGGAGGAGAGTTTAGACGGAGCATTTCTTCTTACTCAATAGGACATGTTTGCTCTAAATTCACCTGCATTTATGTACAAGAATATGGGTGAGGCTGTTACTGGAGGTATGTATTTTCACCTCTTTCTTTTGAGAGGGGGTCGAACAGCTGCCTAGGTCTCTTAGCTGAGATGATTGACCCAGTGAAGGAGGATACTTAAAGGGTCCAGGAAGATTGTTGAGAAATATAGCTGAAGGGGAATGGGGTAATGGGAGGGACTGGAGAAGGATCCATGAACATGGGATGTTGAGGCACGTGGTTCCATTTCTAAATAGCCGTTTATTCAATGAAGGAAAGATTATTTATTGCTTGATCTGTTTCTCTTGCTGTTGGTCATTGGGATGGGAGAAGCAAAGGAGTGGGGATGGGGGTGGGAGCTGGAGATGTGTGTGGGGGGGTGTCCTTCAAGCTGGAAGCAGCGAAAATCAGTCATTTGCCCAATAGCCAGAGATGTGTGTCTGGGGCCTTTGATCTTAGTGTGATCTTGTTCCTGTGATTTAACCAGAGACCAGCACTACTGCATTATAATTCAACTTATCAAATGACCCTTTCACCTCCATTTTTTGAGTCCTGGGACTCCAGTGACTCAATCAATCAGTATTTATTAGGTTACTACTAGGTGGTGGAGTGGATAGAGCACCAGGCCTGGAGACTGGAAGACTCATCTTCCTGAGTTCAAATCCAGCTTCAGACACTTACTAGCTGTGTGGCCCTGGGTAAGTCACTTAACCCTATTTGCCTCAGTTTCCTCATCTGTAAAGTGAGCAGGCGAAGGAAATGGCCAGTACACGCCAGTATCTTTGCCAAGAAAACCCCAAATGGGGTCATGAAAAGTTGGACACAACTGAAAAGACCAGATGGACATGTGCTGGACACTGCTACTCAGTGAAGACGTACTGGACTTAGGGAAATGAGACCAGTGTCTGAGTCTCAGCTCTTTTACTTGCCCAGCTCCAACTATCAGACTATCAGAACTTGAAGTATAATACCTTTGGTTTACTGAGATGATTTGAAGATGAGAATACTGAGGAAGATGGGTTAAGTGACTCGGCTAGGGTCACACGGTGAGTGCCTGAGGTTGAATTTGAATTCAGATCTTCTTGGTTCCTAAACTCTAATAGGCTGTGACCAGCTCCGTCATACAGAGTTAGTGATAGTTGTAAGAGAACTAGGTCTCCTGTTTTCTGATTTGGTGCTCCTTTTACTTTGTCAAATGCAGTCTCCTTCCGAGTCCTGAGTAGCTAAACATCCCAGGCAGTTACTTTTTTCTCTTTCAAAAACTGGTGCAGGGCTTCCAAGGGCGTCAGAAATGAGAAAAGGAAACAGAGTGCAGGTCAGAGTGATTGATGTCAGGGTGATATTGCTCAGCTACTGGTGGGATAAAGAGCGTCTAAGACAAGCCCTTTGCCTCCAGGGACTGTAGTTTCATTCCAGAGCTCTCTTAAAAGAATCAGAAGACTACTGACTGTCCCGTACATCCCTCATGTCTACAAATGTGATGTGATCCATTTCATAGCATTTATTCCTTTATTCCAGAACTTACACATGGGCTACTGAGTTTCCAAATAGTCATGGTCGGAACCCGAGTGGATTCCAGCTAAGCTAACGTTGTACAAGGCCAGCTTATAAACTAGATGAATATGTCAGTCTCATTACTTAACATAACTTGTATTTAGCCAAGAAGGGTAGTATTCATCCTGATGCCCCACCAGCCTTGGTGCCAAATGACTTTTGATTGTTCTATTCAAATTCCGCCCTGTAAAGATGAAGATTTGCCTTTATTGAGAGTATTAAAAACAAAACAAAACATGCTACAATCTCCAAAGACAGTCTTGAAAGAGGGGCTTCCAAAAGTGTTTTGGGCAAAGAGTGAACTGCGAAGGTTGTGATTTTGAAGGGGGACAACTCTCTGGTATGGGCAGCTAGGTGATACACTAGATAGAGTGTTGGACCTGGGGTCAAGAAGGTTCATTTTTGTGAGTTCAATTCCAGCTTCAGACACTTACTGGTTGTGTGACCCTAGGTAAGTCACCTAATCTTATTTGCCTCAATTTCCTCATCTGTAAAATAAGCTGGAGAAGGAAATGGCAAATCACTCTAGTATCTCTACCAAGAAAATACCAAATGGGGTCACAAAGACTCCGATATAACCATAAAAACAACTTAGCAACAACAAAAATGAGTCTGGCATTTGACATTTTTTTTTTTACTGAGTTGAGACTTTTTTTAAAACAGAGATGGGGTGGTGGGGCATTGGATATGGAGTATATGTATCAGCAGACATGTTTGTTTCATTGGTTTTGCTGAACAATTTTTTAGTCTTTATTACTAGGAAAAGAGAGGCAGATGTGTATTCAGAAATAAAGTTGATGTGAAAACAAAAGATCAAAAAAAGGAAAATCTTTATTCAGAAATTTTACTACTGTCTTATATTTGTATTATGCCTTTTGACTTTGCAAAGTACTTTTCCTATCTCCTAAATCACTTGTTCCAAAAAACCAGCCCCATTAAATATGGTGGGTATGTTTGTAATGGTAATCAATTTGTTGGGTATTTAGGGCTAAGTATGGAAGGTGTGAGCTCTGTATGGAAGGTGTGAGCCTTGTCTGGAAGGTGTGAATTCCCCTGTTGACATGGAAGAATTCTATTGGCTGAGACACTCCCCTGTTCACTTGGGAGAAGGCCAGTGTTTATAAGCAG
>CM053600.1:11830249-11866350 GCA_028646575.1 Pseudocheirus occidentalis | reverse complement strand
CATATTTAGCCTAGGTGCTACTTAGGCCTAAGTTACTAAGTGCTAAGTATCTGATAAACTGATTACTATTACATAGGCAAAGCCCCAAGAGTCCTTCAAAAGTCCTATGTGGTGATGACAATTCCTCAACCCAAATTACCCATTTGCTTCAGTTTGTTTAAAGCTATCTTTTCCCCTCTCACTCACATTTTTCCTTAAAATGAACATAATTATAGAAATTTTTTAAAAAGTTACAGTTAGAAAAAGTATTCTAGGAAGGAATGAACATATCAGTAGAACATGGAGAAGGCTAGATACTAGAGCATGAAGCACACCTCATGTGGAACAAAAAAGAAATTTTGAAATATAAGAAATGCTTTTTCATATTATGACACTGGTATTTCAAATGTGACCAAATAGAAAGAGTATTATATTCATGGTGTCCCAAAAATATTAATGAAATTTTGAGCTTTGATACTTTAAAATTAAACTAACACTTTTGAGACATCCTGTACTTTGAGTCAGAGGACCTAGATTTAAATCTTAGTTCTGCCATTTACTCTGACTCAATTTCCTCATCTATCAAATGTGAAAGTCAGACTAGAATCAGTAGTGTCAAACTCAAATAGAAACAGGAGTCATTAAACCATGCAAAAAAAAGTCTGCAGGCACAGATTGACTAGGAAAACTACACATTAATATTTTCTATATTTTATTGTATTTTTATTTATTTTGTTAAATATTTCTAATTGCTTTGTAATCTAGTTTGGGCCACACTCAAGTGTTGTGGGCCACAGCTTGAGGGTTGAGTGTTTGAATTCCCTGGGCTTGATAACAACTGAGGTTATAACTTATGACCCTAATCATGATTTCTTTGCCCAATAGTTCTTCCACAGATGCACTCATTCATTATGACTCAATTCAATTTGATGAATTCTCCTTACATAAATATTTTTGAGATGTCTTTGAATTGATGACAAAAATACATTTTGTAGCATTAACATTTTTCCAAAGAAACCCAGCTGTTACAAAAGCAAAATGCCATTTTGTAGCTGAGAATAATATATATTCACAGCTTCGTCTGTTTAAAAACAATGCAAATTCTGTTTACTCTGTCAAGCATACCTTATGTGCACTATTTATTAATTTAATTAAACTAAAGAACTCTTGGAAAACATTTAGGAATCTGCAATAGCATTTTTAGATGAGACTAAGAAATAACTTGTAATTTTTGAGGGTACATAAAAGCATGTACATATTTAGATCTTAACATTCTCTATATATAATTAGCATTCAGCTACAATAAAATGAAAAGAATCTCAAAACACTTATGAACCATGAAAATATGTAATAAAATGAATGTTAAAACATAGTTCATATCATAGCTTTGAAAGTCATAATATTGGGCAATATTTTGTCATAATTTAGCAGATATAATAGGAGAAGATATCAAGATTCAGTTCAGATGCCACCTCCTACAAGAAGCCTTTGCTGATGCCCATAGATAATGCTCTCCATACCATCAAAATTACATAGATATACACATATGTATACATACACACATACATATAGACTATATTCATAGTCTATTATGTGTACTGACTGAATATACATACATGTGCATGTGTTAAATTGGTGTCTTGTTCTGGTCCCCCGGCTGCCACCACCACCACCAGCCCTACTTCTAGACAGTATATATGTTTATAAGTATCCAGTGTCAATAGCAGGAAGTGAGACTGTAAGTGGGAATCTAGAAGTCATGTACAGACTGTCCCACAGATCAAAGGAACATAATTTGCAAACTGTATCAAAAATCACATCCTGGGACTATGAGTTGAATCAGAGGAAGTCATACAGCACTTGCTATCAGAGCCTTTGGATCTTACAATACATCTTTCTTTTCAGCAGTAAGAGCAGCAGAACAGTAAATAGAGCTGATACATTTGACAGGATGTGGACATGTTAACTTTAAAGTTTTACTGAGCACTTTGAGATGATTTGGATATGCTAAAGAACTAACCCCAAGGTATCATGGGTAAGACTAAGTCTGCCCCCCTAAAAAAACCTATAAAAATGAGACTTCAAATTCTTGACACTTATGTCCTATTCCATTTCCTAAGGGTCCATGCTGCTTAAGTGCCCCCAATACTGAAGTATAAATTACTTCCCTCTACCCATTCTTTTCCCTACGTTGCCTGAACCTACCACACCATCCCTGTCCCCACACCCAACCATCTGCCTCTCTATTTTCCATACCCCCTTGCTTGGCTTGTCTCCATACTTTCTGGGATCCTTACTCCTCCACCCTCTGTGTCTTATTAAAATGTAATTATAGCCTCACTTCCCACTACCATCTTAGTCCTTCTTGATGAGTACCCAAAGAATTGGCTATGCCTATCCCCATTTCATAAGGTCGTTAATTAGTGATGCACATATATGTGTATATATGCCTATATGTACACATGTATACATATACACCTATACATTCATATATACATATGCACGTGCATGTGTACACATACATATATACACACATACACATATATATTTACCTATCGATAGACTATAAACTCCTTGAAATCAGGAATTATTGTTTTATTTTTGTCCCTGTGTCCACAACACTTAGCACCATGCTTGACACATAGTAGGTGTATTTTACATGCTTATTAATTGATTATTGTGGCTGATGTTTCCCCCCAGTAAAATATAAGTACCTTGAAGGCAGAGGACAGCTTCTTTTTGGTTTTGTATCCTTAGCAACTACTATATGTTTAGCACATAGTAGACAAATGTTTATTGAATTGAATTCCTATGAATTGATGATATATAAGACATAGATCATAGGGCTATGTAAAGAGATTATTCCAGAAGCTGTAAAAATAGTGGTGATGTCATGTGCTTGGTCCCTTGCAAATTTGCCAATGGATACACATATATTCACATATGAAATAAATTGAGCATAAGCTACTTTCAGAATGAAGAGCTATATAAATCAAGCACCATATAAATGCAATTAATATTATTGATCAATATAATAGATCTGCTATGTCATCAACATGTCTATTATCTCCACTAGTGTAGATGACAATTCTTCCAAACCATAATAGATAGTTTCACGAGTTCCCATAAGGAAAAAAAAATCATTACTCATCTGGTGTTAAATCTTCTGGTGACCAACTTGATTAAATCAGAGAGGTAGACTGACACCAAGTCAGTCCATCACTAAAGCAAGGAATAGCTTGGTTAGGACCTGTCAGACACTTATGCTTTTTGAGAATAGCCTACAAGAACCCAGGGATACCATGGCAAGATTACTATGCCACAATGAGGTTTCCAAATTTAGGAGAAAATACTTAATTTTAAAACATGCAAAAAGAAGGGTTATTTAGGCTCTGGAAAAATTGTATTGCTTGAATAGTTAGAGTTCCCCCCACCCCCAGTATGACAGTAGCCTTCATTACAGAAAGGTAATTGGAAGGAAAAGCCCAGGCGATTTCACATTTCTATGGTCACTGTATAAAGGTTAGAGGAGTCAGAGAGATTGTGAAGAATAATCAGCAACAGGAATGAGAAACTTTATGGGAGATTTTGACAGGCTTTTTATCCTTTTGGAACATAATTACTTAATATAAGAGAAATGGGAGCCTTGCTGAATGGGATTATACCCAAAAAAAATCAAATCAAATAAAAAAGCTCCCATTCAGGTTTTTGACAGGTTTGTCGTCTTAGATCAGGATGGACAGCAAAATGGTTACTCCATTCATTAAACCATGGATCCAATTTAAACTCTGAATTCAAAGTTCCTTCTTGCCTTGCCTGGGTTATATTTTTACACTTTGGTTCTCATCTCTAATCTGGCTTTATGGTACAGGTCAGATAAAGTTCCTAATTCCATCTGTTCTCCCAAAGAGCCCTCAGGCTTCCATCACTTCAGAATTTTTGTCAGTGGGATGCCCTTCAGGGCTGCTTGGGTTTTATGGATTAGCTGTTTTGTCTGGATGCACAGAAGAACTCCTCTGTACAGTTTTAATAGACAGAAAAGAATAACAAAATCATGCTGTTGCAAATGAGAAAAAGAAGGCAAGGAAGACTTTGGGGTTTTGTTTTATTCTCCCTGCAATTTTTCTTTGTTACACTTATTGATTGTTGCTCTGGCCACTAGGCAAGTCTCAACTTCTCTGAGCCTCAATTACTTCATCTGTAAATAAGGGCATTGAACTGAATGTCTTTTAATGCCCCTTTAAGATTTTAATAGCCATGATCCTTTGATCTGATGATGAACATAGTAAAATTAGTAATCACAGATCATAAATTTAGAGCTGAAAAAGACCTCATCGAGTTGAACTCTTCATTTAATAGATGATGAAATAGAGGCCAAGGGATTTTAAGTGACTTACATAAGAGAGTAAGCACTGAAGGCAGAATTTGACCTCAGGTCTACCAATAATAGTCTAGGATATCATTGGCCAACCAATCAGCCCAGCAAAGAGTAATGGTGTAGAAACAATACAGCCTTTTATCTCTTTCTGTATGTCTCTTCTTTCAGATTCTATCCCCTTTGTAAATGAACTTAACTTAGTTTGTGATTAGCACCCAAATTCTCATCTTCTGATTATTATAATATAAATTACATTTGTCCTTTAGTCTCAGAACCATTCTGATGTCTGTATTTTCCCAATTATTAACCTCAAAATTATCTAATTCTTCTTATTCAAATCACTGAAGCATATTGTACCCTCCATTTGCTCCAATATTCCATAGCTTGTTACACTGAAAGGAACAAGTGTTGTCTCAGAACTTCGAGTCAGACTTAATCTCAGTAGCTGCTTCTCTTAACAGTATCTACAGACCTAAGTCCCGGACAAGTGAACTGTCAGTACAGATTTAATTAAGCAATTGCTTTTCTCAGAAGTAGACTTATGTTGTTGGTAAGTGAACTGACTCTCTTAATTAGGAATATACCTTTACTGGACTATAAGGTCCTTGAGATTAAGGACCATGTCTTATTAAATTTCTCTGTCCCCCTACATGTAAAACAGTGGTATCTATACAGAAGGGACTCAAAATGTTTATTGCTGTATTAATTTGTTTCATCTGTCATATTGATAGTGAAGATTGGGGCTCTATTGATTCTCTATAAGTTTATAAGTAGGGAAAGTCCTTTCTACATCTGAAACTGTGTAAATAAAATGTATATTTGAAGTCTTATGATCCTGTGTACATGAGGAAAGCTGGTGCTACCATTACTGGGCACTAGATTCTGAATTTTCCAATTTCACTTTAATAGATCCAGGGAACCAAATAATTGGAGGTTTTCCCCAAAGTGAACTCAGGCTATTCATATTAAGTAAGAAGAATTATATATTATATTGTGTTATATCTTCTGATCCTTAAATAAGACACTGTTCTCCAACCCACCGAGAACAATGAGAGGAATGGGGGAAAAGACAAACCAATAAAAGTAGATGTCATATTTACCTCAAATATGATCAGCACATAGACTCCCACCAAGATGACTGACGCAATAGTTACTTGGGTCTCTATGTCTGCATGGAGATATTGCTGAGTCATTGAAAGGGGAATCACTTGGTTTTTCTGGAGAAAGGCTCGAATATTTATTGAAATGGTCTCTCTGCAGCAAGAAACAGATGTTGTACAGTTGGTGAAAGGGACAAAGTACTACAGCATAACAATTAGCTTCCTCTCTGATTCCACTCCAACACCAAATTATTCCCCAATCAATTCAATTATTCATAGAAAATAATAATGGTGAAGTGAATAGAGCACTGGTCCTGGAATCAGGAGGACTCAGCTTCCTAAATTCAGATCTGACCTCAGATACTTTTTAGCTGCGTGACCCTGGGCAAGTCACTTCATCATGTCTGTCTCAGTTTCCTCATCTGTAAAATGAGCTGGAGAAGAAAATGGCAAACCACCCCCATATTTTTTCTAAGAAAACCCCAAAAGGGTTCACAAAGGGTCAGACACAACTAAAATGACTTAAACAATAACAATCCTAAACTTAATTTTAGCCACTAGTTTCCACTTTTTTTCCTAAGCATACCTCCTCATTAATGTCACACTTTCTATTGGTGGTTGCTAATAAAACAAAAATAAAGAAGAAATCATAAAATCCCAAGATCTAGAACTGGAAGACCTAATCCAGTCCCTTCACCTCATAGGTAAGATAACTACAACCCAGAAAAGTAAATGGCTTACTCAAGATCACACAGATAATAAGCAACAAAGGCACGATTTGAACCCAAGATCTCTGACTCCAAATGCAGTTTACCAGGGGAAAAATGGTTTGAGTTCCTTGGCCCCTACCTAGCCTTCCTGATGGTTTATGAAATGATCAAAAAAGAACAATCCTTGAATGATCAGGATTTGGCTGTATTCTAAAGTACATATTCCCAAACTAGAAAATGTATCAAGATTCATATAGGGGTGGGTAGGTGGCACAGTGAATAGAGCACCAGCCCCGGAATCAGGAGGACCTGAGTTCAAATCTGAACTTGACACTTGACACTTGGCACACTTACTAGACGTGTGACCTTGGGCAAGTTGCTTAATCCCACTTACTCTCCAAAAAGCAAAAAAAAAAAATCTCAGAATCACATAACATGAGAGTTGGAAAGGACCTTAGTGACCTTCCATTCCAACCCATCCACAAAAGGAATCTTCACAATGACGCACCTGACCAGTGTCATCCACCTTTTGCTTAAAGATCTCTAAAAAAGGGAAGTCATTTTGAGGTAGAACACTCTACTTTGCCATGGCAGGAAGTTTCTTCTTACCTCAAACCCAAATTTGCCTCTGAAACTTTCATCTGCTGTCCCTGGTGCTGCCTCCAAGTTTGCAATAGGATAAATGTAATCTCTCCACCTACCTGATGGTTCTGACAGTTCTTATGTCACCTCTGATTCTCTTCTCTAAGTTAAATATATCCAGTTCCTACAGCTGGAAGAGTCTGCCCTGTCTTCATGTGACATGAACTTAAGACCCTTAAATGATACCTAGAACTAAAAACAATACTCCAGATCATGTCTGATGAGATCACCTCTCTAGTCATGGTAAGCATCTTTCCACATAGCCAGTGATTACATTAGTTTTTTTTGTGATTCATCACACTACTGATTCAGATTGAGCTTAAAGTTCACTCAAAAGCCCCTAGGTCTCTTCCACAAAGACTACTGCCTTATCATGCCTCCCTATCTTGTACTTGTGAAGTTGACTTTTTGTATCCAAAAGTGAAACTTTATATTTGTCCTCATTGAATTTCACCTTATTTGATTTAATCAACTGTTCCATCTAGATAATAACTTTTTGGGATCCTGATGCTATTATGTGATGATGAGATCCTAAAATGAACTCTGGTAGGAGGAAGGATGCAGAAATATAAAAAGAAATAACTAAAGTTTAAAATAAAAAGAATAAGGGAATATTCCAAAGTTTCTTACAACACAGAATTTCTCAAAAGCAAAATACTCATTTTTATTAGGAAGGTTCAGAATAAAAACTGAATGTTAGTGTTGAAAAAGATGAAAATAATTTTCCTCAAACTCATTTCTTGGATTCAACTCATTATAATAATTAGCATATATATAATGGTGATTTCCCACTAGCCCCTAGCCACTGATGGATATTAAGTCCCATGATGACAAAGATATTATGTACTTTAATATTTCAGTGATCTGGGATTTTATCAAGATGGGTTCTCCCTCCACCAACATAGATTACAATGCCCAGAGGATTTAGTAAATAATCTGTAAGAGTTGTTACAGACAAGTCATTTGTCCCCTCCTGGACAAACTGGAGATGGGCCTCTTTGAATTTAACTACGCTAATCCTCATATAATAGACATACAATATATCATCACTTCTCCTTCTCCTTACCTGTTGCCTTTCCTCCTAGAAAAACATCCACCCTGAAGTCCTGCTCTCTTGATTGGTGATTGCCTCTGAAATCATCATTTTAGGAAAGACCTCAGACATGCTATACCTCACTCATGCCTGGTGTGCATTTTTTGAACTTCTCAGCCTCTGCCATTTCTTTCATTTCCCTTCTGTGTTTTGCCTTTCTCTAATAGGATGTAAACGTCTTGAGGGTACAGACTATATTAATTGTAATTCCAGGGCTTAGCAGAGTTCCTGGCACATACTAAGCGCCTAAAACATGCTCTAGCTAGCTATCATATATCACCATTTTGGGGGGTGGCTAGGTGGCGCAATGAATAGAGCACCGGCCCTGGAGTCAGGAGAACCTGAGTTCAAATCTGGCCTCAGACACTTAACACAAAAACTAGCCGTGTGACCTTGGGCAAGTCACTTAACCCCAACTGATCTCCAAAAAACAAACAAACAAACAAACAAAACATATATCACCAGTTTGGGGGAGGGTTGGCAGGTTTTACCGGAGCTTATTCTCTGTTGATATAACCCCCAAGAACTCAAGGTCATACCCACCAGGACAAGGCATTAGTGTAGGACTTAGAGGGAGATAGAGAAGTTAGGTGATTTTGCCAGAGACACCTAGCTAACCAGAGACTGTGACAATGTATGATTAGAACGTGTGCCCTTCTCTTTTCCACAGTTTGACATGAAGTAGTTCCCTCTTGCCTTTCCCAATTCTCATTTATCTGAAAACCAACCTGGCAATTATCTCAAAAGTCCTGGAAGTAACAGCGCGTTCATTTCTTCTAGTGTTTAAAAAGATGGTCCAGTTATAGATTACCTAAAAAAGAGATGACAATCATCATTCAGTGATGGAGAAATTAGGTGATTTTGCCAGAGACACATAGCTAACCAGAGACTGTGACAATGTATGATTAGAACTTGTGCCCTTCTCTCTACTTCATTATATTTTCTCTTAATTATAAGAGAATGTGCTAATATGGAATGATCTTTCCTTCTTTTACTTGGTTAATTCACTAGTACCTATGTACTATTATTCAGTCTATCATTGACTCCTAGTGAGTTATTTAGTAGTGACAAGTTATTTATAAACACATTTGTAATTATTTTTATAGGTTATGGAAATAGTCACACAATCAGCTATCCAGACTGTTCAGACTTATAGGAATGACACATTCAGTCTTGTAATTGGCAATTGCAATTTGGCTATGCACAGTTGATGAGGCTTCATAAGCATTTTTTCTCTTCTCCAAAATTTTGCATAATAGTTTCCCTTTTTGTACCTTTGCAGAACACATACTGAAATAAAGATTCCTCATAAACTGAATAACCCCATAATATGTTCAGTTAAGTGGTGTAGAATCACAGGACCTTTATTCAAATCCTACTTCTGCTTGTGTGACCCTGGGCAAGTCAAGTCACCTCTAAGGGCATCAGTTTCTTCATTTTTAAGGGAGATGGACTAGATGACCTCTAAGGGCCCTCTCAACTCTAAAACTATGGTCCAGGTGGGATATGATTTATTGGCAAGAATAAAAAAATGTTTTTGAACGAGCATCTTATAATTAATTGTATGCACCTTTTGGCAATTACAAAAGTGGATGAAAGGATACTAAAAGGTGTATAGAAGGTTTCACTCAATTGAGGGAGAGTTAATCAAGAACACTCCTGGGGTGGCTAGGTGGCACAGGAGTACCTGAGTTCAAATCCGGCCTCAGACACTTAACACAAAAAACTAACCATGTGACCTTGAGCAAGTCACTTAACCCCAACTGCCCTCCAAAAAAAAAAAAGAACACTCCTATTTACCACAAAATAAAATTCCTCTGTCATCACAAGTTAAACAAGGACTTGATCTTTCATTCCTTTACCTCAGAGAACCCCTCTCCCCACTATTTCTTTCCATTAGAGATTCGAGACAAGTACCAATGTAGGAATCATTTAATTCCTGTTATATGAAATCACTGTATGGCTATATTAGAATTTTGATAATACAGCAGTTTTGGGTAGGCTAAAGTTTCTTTTGTAAATGACCTATACCCCTTGTCCTAAATGTGCAAAAGGCTGTAGAATCTTCACCGTCTGAGATGTTAAGCATACTTTCAACCAGTTGTCTCAGTTTCATTTTAACATGCACATTTCGGTCATGTCCAAGCCTCATGGAAGAGATGCTGGAGTGCCTTTTCCCCCTCCAGCTCATTTTACAAATGAGGAAACTGAGGCAAACAAGGTTAAGTGACTTTTCCAGGATCTCACAAGCTAGTGTCTGAGGCCAGATTTGAACTCAAGTTTTTCTCACCCCAGATCTAGCACTCTATCCCCTGTGCTACCTAGCTGCCCTATAACCTGACTGACTATAACCTTACCCTTTGACTAGCTGGTTTGTAACACAACTACAAGAGTCCATCCTCCTATCCTTATTTGAGCGATTCCATCAAAGAAACAGCATTAGAATACTCTGTTATGGGTTTTGGTACTTGGAATTATGTAAAAGTTTGTAAAATTAATGGCCCAATGGTTCATAGATTTAGAATCAGGACCTCAGAGGTCATCTAATCTTACATCTACTCATTTCAGAGATGAGGAAACTGAGGTCCTACAGAGTTAAATGACCAATCAATGACCATATCCCATGAGTAGGGGACAGCAATTTAAATTTCATACACATATCCCTTTCTGACTCTGACACTCTGATTTCCTTTTCACTACACCATGCTGCCTTATTCAGAGTTTTACCTTTTGTTGATTTGTGCTAACCTTAGAGACTAAATACTCAGCTACCCAATTGTGTCTGTAGCCTCACCTTGGGCACGGGTTCCCAAACAGGCAAAAGGTCAGAGAAGACTCCCCAGTGACAGAGAATTGCAGAACAAGCTCTATCACTAAACACCCTCCTAGTCAATCATCTAGAGAAACATGCCTCCATTTAATGGAAGACCACTAGTGGGCACAGATATGGTACCATAGCATATCATAGTGTATTTGGAACCGGCTAGAGGTGATGCTGGGTAAAGTGCCACATTCCTGAGTATGCATGCCAACAAACAGCTTCAGTGAATCAGGTGATGAGTGTGGGCTCCTTTTCTTGATTCAAAACAAAATGTTGAGCAAAATAGCTATAGAAACCTTTACAATTTAGACTATACTTTACATATATAGTTTGTTATATATACGTATATACATATAAAATAAATTTTTAAAGTTTTTTAGACTTTTAGAAATCCTGGTAGGTTAGAAATGGAATACAACATACTCTTACTCTGAAAGGAATTGAAAGGAATGTGATTTAAGAAATAAGATCTATAAGTATCCTTTTTTGAAAGTTTGTGCCACAATACAAAAATAATTGCTCCTGTAGATGTCTGACTCCTGCTTTGCTTTTCATAAGATAAACTCAAATCATTCTGTAAACACTAAGATACTAATATATAAGCAACTACAAGCAAATGGAAAATATGTAAGCCCTTCTCAGTAATGTAATTGTGTGCAAGCACAATTTAATTACAGCACATGAATGCATTCAGTACCTTTAAGTAAAATCTAATTAGGGTGCTTCTAACATGAACCACTATCACAAAGAAATACAAAATATACAATGTTCCTTTAAATTTCCCAAAGAAATCCTTCTTTGGGAAAAACTTATGTAGCTGTCTGTTTGCAGCAACATAGAGCTGAGGGTTCTGTATTCACTTTACAAAGAACAGGAGAAAAAAAATATATTATCCAGACAAGAAAAAGGTCTCGGTCTCAATGCAAATTGTTGGGTGGCCAATGGTGTTATCACCATACAACTCACAACCAAATCTTTGCCAAATGAAACTTGATGTGATAAAAGTGGTTCAAAGTTGAAGAGATGTGACATCTTCCTAAACAATTATTTTCATATAACTCATCATTATTACCTGCTGTTGTGGGCGCCTCCTTCGGGAGCCAGGATCTTCTGACTGAGTGACCTCAATCACAATATATTCTTCTGCTTGAGGCCGATTAACCACACCTACAACCAAGGACCCCGCCAGTTCTAACTTGAGTAGAGCAGAATCACCAACATCTGTAAGATTCACAGCTGGTGCCCTTCTTGTTAAGGGAGAAATGCCCAAAGGAGGGGAATAGTAGTGTAGCACCTAACAAACAGGACTTGCCACCTTAATATTAGCAGTAGGAGTCACAGTCACTTTCTGCTTCAGATACCATAACACAAGTACTTGATTTGAACAGAGACAAAGATGCCACATCTCCTAGGAGAAACTTTTCCTTAACCATTCCCATTTTTCTACTATACATCTCCAAAGATAGGTTATAAATTTGAGGAAAGAAACTTTTATATATTCCAAAAGCTCAAAGTGGAATACTGAGGATTTAGAGGGTGGTAAATGAATGGACAAAGGAAGAAATTAGTTAAAATCTCCACTGCCATCCTTAAGGAATCCATACTTTGTAAAGTGAGAAATCAAAAGGGAACATGGAAATAAAAATTCTGTCATTGACCCAAACTGGTAGTGTACATAGAGGAATAGAAATTATTGCAATTCATGCTTCTAAATATTATTTAGTAAGATATGAAACAATCTATTGTAAATTCCTTGATTTCTCCTAAACATGGTGTTAGACACCTGCCTGCATAATTGTATTTGACAGTATCAAAACAGCCTATTAACATTTTGTTATATTCTAGCCTAAAAATAGCATTTGTGTAGTACTTGAAGATTTACAAAACATTATAAATATATCATTTTATCCTAATAACAACTCTGAGAGGCAAACACTATTATTATTCCTACAAATAATTGAGGCAGACAGAGGTTAAGTGATTGGTCCAGGATCACATATCTAGTAAGTGTTTGAGGCTGGATCTGAACTCAGGTCTTCCTGACTCCCCGTCCAACACTATATCTACTGTACCCCCCCCCCGGATGCTCTATTTACAAAGGAGCCGTCATACTAATATGCCACTCCCTAACTTTGCACCTAGCAGAACAATAACTCTCAGAAAAGGAAGCAGTAACCAGGTATGTGGTTTGATTAAGGTGGAGTCTTTCTGATGTTCATAGGGTTGGGAATCCTTGATTCATAATTTATCTGTCCTTTAATGAAGAGGCAGCATCCCTGGTGACCTTCAGTCTGGCATCATACTTGGGATGCACAGAAGGTGTGGACAATGAAGTCAAAGACCCTGTTAAATGAAGACATGAGAAGTGCCTATTATCTGGCAAAGGATTGCAGAGATTCCTGAAGGAGGAAAGGAAGCCAGAGTAGGAAGGACGTAAGGTTTCCTTTTTCTATTCAGCAGCTGATAGAACTCTTTTCATCCTTCAGTTCCTTTTATTCTATGGCTGCCCTTTATTTTAAGAGGAAGTAGATCTTTGAGACATAAGTTGGTAGTGCAGAGGGCCCAGGATTTGGAGTCAGAGGAGTTGGACTCAAAAGCCCATATCGTTGAACTGAAGATGTCTCCTGCCCCTTCTCTAACTCCAGCAGCCCTGCTTCTAGCCCTCCACCCTCCCATTGGGCTTCCAGAGACCATGCCTAGAAGGAACTAGGGTGCTCACACACCACGCCATGTACTCTTTGATCCAGTGACACTGGCCTCTTTCCTTTTCCTTGAACAAGAAACTCCCTCTCCTGACTTCAGGTATTCTCCAGCTATCCTTCATGCATGGGATGCTCTCCTTCCTCATCCCTACCACTGGTTTCCCTGATATTCCAACCAAATTCCCACCTCCTACAGCAGCGGTTCTCAACCTGTGGGTCACAACCCCTTTGGGGGTTGCCTGAGATCATCAGAAAACATATATATATTTCTAATGGTCTTAGGAACTGAGACAATGCTCCTCTATCCTTCTCCAGGCGAGTCCACCCACATGCAGATACCCCCACGTATGCATATTAAAGGGTCCCCGCATTAAGAAGATTGAGAGCCACTGTCCTACGGGAAGCCTTTCTCAATCCCTCTTAATTCAAGTGCCTTTCCTTCGTTAATTATTTCCCCTTTATCCTGCTTGTTTTTCTATATTTGTGCAGTGTCTCCCCCAATAGATGGTGAGCTTCTCAAGGTCCTTCTTTGTATCCCTACCGTTTAACACCGTGCCTGATACATAGTAGGCAATTAGTAAATGTTTATTGACCAGACTCCCTGCTACCAGGCTTCCTCACCTCCACACCAGTTAGTTTCTGCCCTGCTACTGCTTAGGTATCCCCCTTTCAAACCAGACCTCTAAAGATCATGCCCTTTAGAAGTTAGGCCATTCAGCTATGAACTATCTGGAACTATGCATCCTAATCTTCAGCCTGGCTATTTACCCCTGTCACTTCATATGTATTCTACTCCCACCCCAACCACAAATGTAATCAAATCATCATTGGGTGGGACCAAAAGAATTTCTTTTTTCCACTCACCATCCCTGTGATGTGACTCTTTAGATCAGTGGTTCTCAACCTGTGAGTGGCAACCCCTTTTGGGGCTGAATGATCCTTGCACAGGGGTAACCTAAGACCATCAGAAAACATATATTTCCAGTGGTCTTAGGAACAGAGACACCACTCCTCTATCAGTCTCCAGGTAAGTCTGTCCACATGCAGATATGCCCACGTATGAGTATTAAAGGGTCCTGGCATTAGGAAGGTTGAGAACCACTGCTTTAGATCAAAACATCCTTTTCTAGCCAACATTCTTTCATGTCTTAAGTCCCGCTTCCCCCTTTGCCCAGCATTGATATATAAAGTCCAGGAAGGACTATGTGAATTTTGTATTTGTATGCCAACCACTTACCATATGTTTGGCACATAATAGGCACTTAATAAGCTTTTAATTCATTTATTCATCCACATTAAGGTATGTCTAGTGGGACCTAAAATGGGTATTGAATTGTAATCAAATTCCATTTTTTTAATTCTCTCATAAAATCTAGCTCAGAAAACACTTTCATAAATAACTGATTCATTGAAAGTAAGGAAACATATAACATGTTAGTACTCAATGCTAGAATTCATGGGGTTGGGAGAAGAGGGAGGAAACCACACAGGACAACAATATTGGATAAAAGGTAAAAAAAATTAGGAATCCACAGGGTCCTTTAAAAATAGATACCCCTTGGAACAAATGAATATATCCATATCTTCTCTACAATCTCCCTAGTTCCTATAGTTTTCTAAAGGCTAGAGTATAAGTGAAGGGGGAAAGGATGGAGAATAACATATTTTCTTTTTCTTCTTTTTACATATTCACAAACCCAGCATTGAGTTTTAAATGATGGCTGAAAATATACCTTGCCTTTAAAAAAGAAAGGCATTAATTAACCTGCCTAGTGAGGTCTGTTGACCTCCTTCCTTGGCCTAATAACCTAAGGCTCCCCTGACAGATTCTTCCTTGCAGCCAATACAGCCAACAATTTCTCAACAATGAACTTCAGGTGCAGGTAATTGTGGTGGTTTCCTGTTATACAATACTTCTCAAATAAATCCCACAATTACTGAGATGACACATTGAGACTGGAACAAAAGAAACATGAAATTTCTGTGGGGTGGGGGGAAAGCGGTTTTGTTATTCCCTGGGTCACTTTCTCATGAAGAAACTTTTCCCCATCAAAGCAAAATTGCTTATTGCTGGATCTTGCACAAGGTGCTTGCACCGACCATCAAATCCAGATCAAAGTTGTAAATTAACATCATCACTGACCTTGACCAGAAGCTAACAAAAGAAATAGCAAGATTGCTATTTCACTAAGAAACAATAAACACAAGAATATCCCCTGCCCTTTCATGACCAACACTGAGAAACTTAAAGAATTTCAGCAATTTTTTCCTTCTAAGCAATTACAAGACTTTCAGCCAAGGCTTCAGAGTATCCATATCTACTACCTCTTTCCTCGGGAGGCTAGTTTCCATGCTTCCTCTCCCCATCTATCATAGAAAAACCTTTAAAGTTAGATCTGGATTACTCAGGATAAAGGTAGGGAAGCCTGTTTATAGTAGGGAGTAATGACAAAAGAAGGGGAAAACTGGAACAGATCACTGAACAAACAGAATGTCTGCTTTTTTTGGTAATTTTTTTCATTCATTCGCTAATTTGTTTATTCTCTATTTCTCTGTCTCTCACCCTGTCTATTTCTCTATCTTTGTGTGTGTGTTCTTTCTCTCTGCCCCTCTCTCTCTCTGTCTCTCTGTCTCTGTCTCTCTCTATCTCTGTCTGTCTCTCTCTCTCTCTCTGCCCCCCCCAATTCAGAACCCACCATTCTATGTTTTACCCAACTCACTTATGTTTATTTCTTTTTGACCCACCCATGGATCACCTGAGCTACAATCTTACTAGACTCTTATCTATCTGTTCAGCTCCTCCTTCCATTTTCTACTCACCTACCTCAATCAAGTTTCCAAAACACTGTAAAGGGGAGAAATTTGTCTAGAGAAGCCACCCAACCTCCCCTCCAGTTCTAAACAAGACTCACATAAACCATCCCAACTAGATGGCATAATACTAGATTTATGAACAAAAATTTTCAAAAAGGAAATCAAATAGGTAATTTTCACAAAATTCTTCATAATAAAGAGTGGCACATTGCAAATCTGCAGCAAGCACATCAGTGGTTTCTTTAACCTATCAGAGCTGTTGATTTATTCAGAAAATAACTCTTTATTCAGAAATATAATTTTAATAAGTCCTCAGAGTGAAACAATAACCCAAACGGTAAAAGACTCTGCCTGATCCTTGATTTCTTTTAACTTTTTTTTGAGAGTGGATATTCCTATCTCACCCAAGCTGGAAGTGTAGGACTATTTACACCATTCACTAGCATGGAAGCTTCTACCTGATTTGCTTTTCCAACCTTGGCTGGCTCCCCTGTCTTTTGTTACCATGCCAAGTCTCTCCAGGGGTTTTATGATACCGTACTAGACTAAGATATTCAGTTAGCTTTTAGCCCACCTGCATACTAGAACTCCCAAACAAGCAATGCCATCTAAACTCTGTTAGACTGCTTTAGCCTCCAGTACTGCTAGCTGCTCCACCACCAGCTCTTCTGCCCCCTTGACTGGCGGCTCACTGTGGCTCCTCTAGCTGGGCAGGACGCAGCTTAGTGGTGGTAGAGGTTGGGGATAAGGCATCATAGCTATCAAATTCCATAAATCTTCAGCATTTCCCTAGTATCTGCCTTCTCCAACTATGCCCTTTATGGATACTTCCAGTGCCACAGACACACTGAAGGCACAACTGTAGCCTTCTATTTAACAAGACTGTCTCCCTAGAGAACCCTCTTTGGTGTAAAACTGGAAATAGCTTGTCTTTACATTCCATCTCTTAATTTTCCATTTTGTTGCTCTTTAGAGGAATGCCAAGAAACCATGAACAGCTTTTTGTTGTTCTATCATTCAATCATTTTGATTGTGTCTGATTCTTCATGACCCCATTTGTGGTTTAATTGGCAGAGATATTGGAATGGTTTGCCATTTTCTTCTATAGCTCACTTTACAGATGAGGAAATGGAGGCAAACAGGCTTAAGTGACTTGCCCAAGGTCACACAGCTAGTAAATATCTGAGGCACTAGAATATTTCTTCTCTACGTTCCCTTCTAAATCGTATGCTCTTGATTTTCTTGGGCCAGTCTTAGAAAGTACAGCGTTATACTTTTGCCATTATCTCCTATAATTCCCCCATTTCCTCTCCTACCAATCCCTTTACCCCCCCCTCACATTTTTTAAATCCATAGACAGCATTTATTTGTCTGACTATAGACCATCTCTGACCAGACATAATCTCTGGCTCCAGGTTTGTTTTTTTTAGTCTATTTGGAACACTAAATTTAAAAATTAAAGCACACCTCCCCCCCCATTCTCTTGTGGAAGTTATAAAGAAGCATCTCAGCTTATTTTTCTAAGAGCTTTAGTTGAAAGAGTGCTCCACCATGACAGTTTCCCTTGAGGTCCAGAGTTAGGCACAAAAAGAGTTTTTAGAAATATATTTCCTACTTGCAAGAGAAGCAAGAAGGTAAAAGGAATAATGGAAACAAAAGTGGGTCATATTCATAGAAAAGTTCAGTTTTCTTGCAGGTAAAGGTTGTTTAAACCCTGAAGCTAAGATAGAATTTTATTTTGTTTTCTTTTTTGAGGGCAGTTGGGATTAAGTGACTTGCCTAAGGTCACACAGCTAGTTTTGTGTCAAGTGTCTGAGGTCACATTTGAACTCAGGTCATCCCTACTCCAGGGTCAGTGCTCTATTCACTGCACCACTTAGCCTCCCCCTAAGATAGAATTTTAGAGCTCTGAAGCATAAATAAAAAATCAAGAAAGCCTTCAATCAGGTACAATGGAAATAAAACCTGAAGAAATGGTTACAGGAAAGGTAACCCAAAGCGTGTCCATAATGAGTTAAAAGTATGGAGTCTCTTGTCCTGGGAAAAAGAGCAAGACTTAGTCTTGCTTCCAGAACCTCTAGAGACCAAGTGTACATGGGTCTGATAGTGTTGTGGACACTGAAAGGGTCCAATGACTTCCCCATTTTTGTTGTTGTTGTTGTTGTCATTGAGTTGCTTGTCATGTCCTACTCTCCATGACTCAATTTGGCATTTTCTCAGCAAAGAGACTGGAGTGGTTTGCCACTTCCTTCTTCAGTTCATTTTACAGATGAGGAAACTGAGGCATAAGAGAAGTGACTTGTACATGTAGGGTCAGCAATATTTTACATTAATAGTGAACTGACGTATCAGAAGTACTCGTTATCTTTGGTCACCCTTAAGAGTTAAAGTTAGATGCATGGGAACTCCTAGAACAAACTCAATTCATTTAAAAGGTAGCTTACATATACAATAAAAGCAGTATCGTTCAAAGAACTATAGATGATTAACTAATTTTGAGTGTTATAAATATTCAAATCAACTACAAAAGAGCTCAGAAAGAAGATGCTATCCACCTCCAGAAAAAGCTGATAAAAAGAAATAAGCATAGTATGATTGTATATCTTTTTCTGTGTCTAATGGTGGCCTTCTCTAGTGCAGGATGGGGAGGGAAGGAGAAAAAAAAATGAAAAGTTCATAGAAGAACACAAAAGCAAACTCACAAAGAAGCACCAAAAAGTAGGGTACCTTGGGAAAGGATGTTTTTATGTAATATTTATTACATTTTTTAAGTAAACTGTGAAAAAGAGATTTGCAGTTTCGAACTGAATCATCTCTTTGAGTTGTGCTGTGTAAATGGAATTTTTTGGGGTTTTTTTTTATTTAAAATTAAAATTCTTTTTAAACATTTTTAAATGTAACAAAGCTCTTGCTATTATGAAGGCTGCAATGAGCCTTGATGAATGTATGGGCTTTCTTCCTCCTGTCAGTAAAGATGTAGTGGACTGCAGGTGTTGCTGAATGTCCTAAGTGTGGTTGCCAGAATAGCTTATTTTTCTTTGTTATAATGGAGGGTTCTTGGCATTGGGTTTACAGAAAAGTGACAGTGGTGTGGAAAAAGAAACAATAATCATTGAGAAAACATTTTTAGGGTTTGATGTCTGCTTCCCAAAAGGATTGTCATTAATCTGGTTTTTCCAACTATATCATAAGCTCCTTGAGACCAAAGACCAAGTTTCATGTTTTTGTATCCCTCACACTGCCTAACACAGTATTCAACCAAGAAATTGGAAACTGCAGTTCAAATTATTGGTAGATCTTAATAAGAGGGTAAATATATAAAAAATTATCAAGATAAATTAACAAAAAGAAAATCAAAGAGAGGGTAATTGATGAATTATGAAAAATTATATGTTGCAATTTTAGCTCCAAATATCTGTCACAAAGTATGTTTAGTTGATTTTGTCAATGTCCAAAGGTAAGTTGATAATAAATTTTTTTTGAGATTGTTAGGGGATTATTTCTTAGTGGTGTTGACCATATCCATCTCATGAACAACAAAATATTTCCAACTTTGTCATAAAACATAGAGTGTTGTGCTTGGAATCAGGAAAATGTGAGTTTGACTCAAGCCTCAGATCCTTTAGCTGTGGGAAAGTCACTTAACCTTTCTTTGCATGCCTCAGTTCCATCCTCTGTAAAATGGGGCTAATAACAGAACCTCATGGAATTGTTGGGAGGATCAAATAAGGTTGTGTTTTTAACAACCTTGCAAAACTTATAGCACTATATGAAGTCTAGTTTTTATTACTATTATTTCCATGAAGATGGCAGAGGACCAAAGGGAGCTAAAGGACAAGAGATTAAGGGAGCTTGCACACAGAATGATGTATTACACTTACCAGGGAGGATCCTCAAAAACAGTATTATCCAATAAAAACAACATTTTGAAGAGATGCCAAAGGACAGAGGGATCAACATGAGTGACCCACTTGGTGACCTGACTTGGAGACAGCTGGGTGGCTCAGTGGATAAATCACTGGGCCCAAAGTCAGAAATATCTAAGTTCAAATCTGGCCTCAGAAACTTCACCTCTGTTTGCCACAGTTTCCTTAACAGAAAAATGGCACTCAGAATACCACCTACCTCTCAGGATTGTTTTGAGGTTTAAATAAGACAATATTTGTAAAGGACTTACTTAGCACAATGCCTGGGAATAGTAGAAGGTTAAATAATGCTTATTTCAGGCAGCTAGGTGGCACAGTGAATAGAGCACTGGCCATGGAGTCAGGAGGACCTGAGTTCAAATTCGGCCTCAGACATTTAACACAAAAAAACTAGCTGTGTGACCTTGGGCAAGTCACTTAACCCCAGTTGCCCTACCTTCCCTCCTCCAAAAAAGAAAAAATAAATAAATAAGCAGATAAATAAATAAATAAATAATGCTGATTTCCCTTCCCTCACTTCTTCAACAATCCAAAACATAACTAAAACAGTGTCATTTTGAGGAAAGTACTTTATAAAACTTAAAATGCTGTAAGAATATAAGCTGTTACTATGCTTGTTTTTATTCATCAGAAATTAGCTCCCTCTCACATACGTCCCCCCCAAAAAAATCTCTAAACAGCAAAGAAAATAGCCACATTCAGATCAAAACTTACTGGCTTAGACCTGTGCAAATTAAGGCTATTGATTAGCACACTCAGGTATTTGATTTCCTGCAGCAATTCCTAAATTAAAAGGGACAGCACATCACAAGCAGCAAGGAATGTAAAGCAGAGGAAGAACATTGCTGAACACTGATGCCGCTAACAGTGGCAACTAAAGAGGAGAAATAAGACATCGATATTGGTAATTGCAGTCTAGGACCATTTGGTGTAGAGGCTAATGTCCCTATACATACCCCTGAGAGTAACAGTGTGTTATTACAGCACAGTATTGATGTTCATAATGGTGACTTTGACTCATCAAAAAAAAAATGCTACATTAGAGTGGGCAGGTTTTATAAGACACGGTGATAGAGAAATATTTCACAAAATAGTTAAAATCTGAAGACTTAAAAAAAATAACTAGCATGAAATATCCTAAAAATTAAATTATGTAGAATTCTCTAATGATGCCACTGATGGTACCTTTTAGCCCTATGAGACTTTTTATTTTGTAAATAATGACAATGGATTTGGGGGTTTTTTTGGTTTTTTGAAGAGGGGAAGGCAGGGCAATTGGAGTTAAGTGACTTGCCCAAGGTCACACAACTAGTAAGTGTTAAGTGTCTGAGATCAGAATTGAATTCAGGTCCTTCTGACCCCAGGCCTGGTGCTCTATTCTCTGTGCCACCTAGCTGCCCCCCTGCAATGTTCTAAAAGGTCACTTTCTGCTGGAGTTTCTTTTTTTTTCATCTCACATTAAATCTTCCATATTACCAACTTAAAAGTATGCCAAGAAAATGCCAATATATCAAGAAATACAAAAGATGCCAAAGAAAAATACCAAGATATCAAGAAATACAAAAGTTGCTGAGGGGAAAAAATCCCTCATCATTGAGAATACTAAATGTATCACTTCTCTATTAAAATGTAATTGCTTTGAATGTATAAAATCATGGTAGTCATTTCAAACATTATTTATCAGCAAAACCTTCAGCCTACTTGTGTTGTCTCAGGCAGTAAGAAGATGTTAAGTTATTAAAGTCAGGTTCAGGAATAAGACAATGTTGCAGGCAGTTGTTCATCTAAATTCATTTTTCAAATGGTTTACATGTTCAAAGTTGACAACCTGGGAGAATTCAATATAATTTCTTTTTCAACACCAAGAAACTACTCCAACATAGCAAAGGAGAATTCAGATTTCAAAAGCCATCATTATTATTTTTGTTTTCTGCACCATTTCACCCAACATTGAGAAAGAAAGAGAAATGGTTTGAGTTGGAACAAGAAGAGTTATCTTGCCATAAAGTACTGACATTAACAAGATGCGTCTGGAGCACAGGGGAGATATAATGCAGAGACTACAGAGGGTAACCTTGCTAGGGGGTTTAGAATTCAATGATACTGAATTCCTTTTATTGGTTTTTATCACAGATAGAGAATTTACTGTCTTTGTTTCCCTTATCTCTCCCACCATGACTTATTTCCTTTCTAGAATCAAGGTAGCATTATACTCCATGGGAAACACTGACCTCGGCATGTATTTTAGAGATACCATTCTTCTCTGATTAATGTAGATAGGTTTCTATGATCTCTCAAGACTTAGAGCATTATAAATCAGATGTATATTCAGACTTCAAAACATGCACGAGGCTATTTAAAGAGAGACACCAATAATCACAGCTATGAGAGAAAAATTTTGAAAATTCTACATACTGCTGGCTCTCTGCATGACTTTTCACAATTCAATCAATTTCTATGGGAGCTCTCCCTCCCTCGGGTTGTTTAGAATGTGTCATGTTTCACCAAATAGCGTACTATAAATGAGCATGAGCAGATGCCTTAGGTAAGAGAATCATAATCTATGCTGTGAACTTCAAAGGAAAGTGATGTATTTTCACATGGTCTGCAATTATCTAAATTCTTTACAATACAATTCTCATCTGACTGGTGACTGAAAATCTCAGGGCATATTTTGGATACAGTAGCTTTCCAGAGGTGACACAGCCAACATCTGCCAGGATTTTCCATGATCTGGATATGTGCTAAATAAAATCTGTAATAATTAGAAAACAAAATTGTAAACACATTAACTGAGATGATTCAATTTTAATTTAACAAATATTCATTAATCACTATTGACAAGGCACTGTGCTAGGGGATGGGGCAGGTACATTAATGAAATAATAGCAATGACATTTGAATAATCTTGTCAACAGATGCAGATTAGTATAATAATCTTATTAATTAATGGATCTAAAATTTTTCAACTTATTCCCACTAGCTCTCTTTTTTAAGAATCTGCAACACTTTTAGCTACAGTGAACCTTGATGAGTGATCAACAATTACTTTACATTGCAAAATAAATCAAATGCAAAGAGCAAAGATTCTGCAACAAAAACTAAACCTCCAAAAACTGATGAAGTAATTTTCCTACACTTCAGAATCAATTAAGGAGACAGTCAATTTAATGGCTATTAGTCAGATCAATGGCACTTCAGTCTAACAAGACTGAGTGAGACTTATGGACCTCCAAGATACATAGATATATAGATATAGATATAGATATATGTTATAACCCAAACAAGTGTACCAGACTGATGGCCTGATACCTCAGGTTTTCAAAGACTGCTAATATTATTCTGAGCAAATGTCTATTTGACACCAAAAGACTCCTCTACAGAGAGAGTGACAAGGGAACACACAGAGCAATTCACAGTCGATTTTCAATCAACCATGAATGGTTTATTAACAGTAAAAAAAAAATTAGAATCACAGGATAGTTTCTGCCTGTCATTCAAAAATATGTCCATGAGACTTCTCTTACTCCACAGTTCCCAGATCACCAGTTGCCAAAATGAAAAATCAATCAAGAAATGAATCATAATTTGAATGTTAACTTGTTTGTTGTTGTTTGGTTATTTCAGTCATGTATGATTCTTCATGACCCCAAAGGGTAGATCCTAGAGTAGTTTGTCATTTCCTGCTTTATCTCATCTTACAGATGAGGAAACTGAGGGAAATAGGATTAAATGACTTGCCAAGGGTCACAGAGCTAGTAAGTGTCTGAGGCCAGATTTCAATTCAGGAAGATGAGCCTTCCTGCTTCCAAGCCCAAGGCTCTATTCACTGTGCCACCTAGCTGCCCAATATTACCTTAAGATAACCTTAATTAGGAAATTAAATCTGCTGAATGCTGATGCAGTTAACAACTAATTTACCTAAATCCTTTCAAAACACCAAAAACTGCTTCTTAGGATGCCTGCTGTTTGGGACACCAATGGCCTTTTCTGATGCAGTTCATCAAGAGCTGATCATATTCCAAGGAACCATGGAATGAACAAGAAAGCCACAAATTGAGACCATGGCATCTCTACCCAACAGGAGGCTCCATCTATGCTAAAATTCTATGCTGTTCTAGCTAACTCAAAGAAAATAAGACTTAGAAAGAGAGCATGTTCTCTGGAGAAGCATGATGCAGCACATGCAGTGCTGGATTTGGTGTCAGGAAGATTTGGTGTCAAATGCTGTGTTGGATATTTACTAGCTCAGTGATCCTGAATTGCCTCATTCATTAACCAAGGACAAAAACAGGACTTATTTCCCTGGGTTGCTGTAAGAATCCAGTGAGATAACATGTAACAGAGCTTAGAAATGTTATCTACTACTAATAGCTAAAGGAGTCTATTTAAAGAAAAAAAACAAACCTAGATGAAACCTTATGATTACTGTCCCTCTTGGTCAAAATTTCCAAATCCCAATACTTACAGAACACACAACTCCAAAGATAAAAAGGCCTGTGACTTTCAGACATCTTAAGCAGCTTCTGAAATAAAAGAAATACCCTTCTAAGAGACACATTAAGATAGAAATCCACACAGCTATTTTGCTGAAACACCAAGTACTGCAAAAATGGCTGGGAAAATCAATCTTTTTCTTCATCAATACTTCAAGGGTCTATAATGTGGTCAGTGTGGTTACTCCCTCCACCAGTGCAGATTGCAATCATTCTATAATTTAATAAATGGCCTTCCAGAGTTCCTGTAGCCAAGATCAGTCATTATTTTGCAGCCAAGTGTTTGCCTTTCCAGACTGAACTAGGCTAGACCTCTGAACAAAGAAATATAGTCCATCACCAAGTTTGTCTGGTTTGGTCAGTCTGATCTCCCTCTTTTAAAAAATTGCTCAAAGAGTGTACAGAAAAAGATTAGGATGATGACTTCAAAAAACAGTGAAATCATTTCTAAATTTAATTCCCTTTTCTAAGAGAGATTTGATCAAGACTTACTTGGGGAAAACTAAAGATTTTAAACCCAAAACCAGCCCTTATAGGCAGCTAGGTGGCATGGTGGATTGAGAGCTGAGCTAGTCAGCAATTCTTTGGTATAAATCCAAACTCATAAAGTTATTACTTGTTTGACTAGGAAAATCACCTAACTTCTGCTTGCCTCAGTTTCCTCCACTGTAAAGTGGGAATTATAATAGCATCTCCCTCTTAGGATTTTTATGAGGACAAAGGAGATAATATTTGTAAATAGCTTAACACAATACTTGGTGTGTAATAAGCACTTAATAAATGTTCCTTCCTTACAGGCCTTTAGTTTTAGATGAAATTGTATTTTGAGGGATTTTGCTGTTTGTGGTTGTTTTTGAGACATTTAAGTCAAGTTCAATTCTTCAAGACCTCATTTTGGGGTTTTCTTGGCAAAGATACTGGAATGGCTTGCCATTTCCTTCTCCAGTTCATTTTATAGATGAGGAACCTGAGATAAACAGAACTAAGTGAATTGTCCAGAGTCACACAGCTGCTAAGTGCCTGACACCAGACTTGAACTCAGGAAGATGAATATTCCTGCTTCTAAGCCCAGGCCTCTAACTAGACACTGCACCACCTATCTGCCTTTTAGGGGGATGTTAGAAGTCAACCCAAAGCAGTGGTTCTCAACCTTCCTAATGCTGCAACCCTTTAATGCTCATATATGGGCATATCTGCATGTGGGAAGAGAAGCGATGTCTCAGTTCCTAAGACCATCGGAAATATGTGTTTTCTGATGGTCTTAAGCAACCCCTGTGAAAGGGTAATTCGACCCCCAAAAATGTTGTGACCCACAGGTTGAGAACCACTGACATAAAGTATTTTTAAAACTTGAATTTTCTAACTCTACACACTAAAAAAATGTATATTTGCTTCTTGGCTTTAATTTTATTTTTTATTGTTTACAATATTCCCTGAGAGATATGACTGTGAAATTACTTCACAAAACATAATGGAAATACTCTATTTTGAGCTGCTGGTTTAATTAAAATAGGCTAGTTAAATATTCTGACTGGTCTAAAGCCAAATAATATCTCAAGGAAGAAATGACCACTCCTCAGTCTGACTGACATCACCACCTATATCAGCAAAGTTTTTTAAGAATATTCTGGTTTATATTCCCAGGGTTTAGCTCACCCAGCCCATAGTAGGCAGTTAATGAATGTTTATTAATTGATTAATTGATTGCTAAATTACCTGTGTTCTTTCTCTGGAAATAATTTGTACTTATTCTGTACTTAATTTTCATTGTAATTGTCATTTCCCAAAATGTAAGCTCCAAGACAACTTTGTCTTTGCATCTCCAGGGGTTAGTACAGCACCTGCCTAGGTGGTTAACAAATTCTTCTTTAAGAATAAAAAAATACATATACTAGGCAGGCCTCTTTAACTATTGTGCCCCTTTAATAAAGCACCAGCAGCTTTAATCCAACATTTTTTCCAAGACCTTCTGAACTTTTGCAAATGTTAAAGCCTTATTCAACATTCTTTCAGATTTAATGCATTTGATAAATTACATTCCACACTTCCAAAATTATGTTTCAACAGTTCTTATTTAAATGGGAATCACAATGACATTTCTTTTTAAAAATATGAGGCATTAATTGAACCACTTCAAGTTCAGTACTACTTATTCCTGCATAACTCAAATACATACAGCAGCAGAGTTGACAAGCTAAAAAGATTTTTTTAAGTCACTTCATTTATCATGTGTAGGACTTCCTAGACATGTCAAGCCACAACAATGTAGTTTTTAATACGATAGGCTCAAGTGTGTTTTGTCCTCACTTTAAGGGGTATTAAATAATTTTAGTTGTATTATTTCTTCATAGGATGTAAGTATACTATAAGATGAACTTTAAGATATAGCTCGACTATGATGGGGGACCAAGGGAGCATCTCTAAACAAAGGATTAATAGAATGTTGGAGGGGGAAAGAAATTTAGATATCCCTTCATTTTTAAGTTAAGAAAACCAGGTCCCAGAAGAGAGAAATAACTTGCCAAAGGTCCCACTGCCAGATTATTTTTCAGTGCATTAAGGCAGAATCTACAGGCAAGAAAGGCCTTTTGCAGAAACTGGGATTTGAGTTGAGTCTCAAAGGAAACCAGAAAAACTGGGAGGTAGAGATGAGGAGGGAAAGCACCCCATTTGGGGTGGATTCTCTAAATTTGCACATTCTGCATTCCCTTTGAGCTGTTTCAATTCTGCTCTGCTCATAGAGCACAGCACCTTCTCTGATACAGGTGCACCATACTGAACAGTCCTATGCCAGTGTCACTCCCATGTCACAATCAATTCCAAAGTTCTCGAGAGAGACCTTGAAAGTATCCTTGGATCATTTCTTCTGACCACCTAGGTAATTAGTAGCATAATAGACAAGCAAAGCAAGGACTCGAACCTGGCTTTCCATAGTCTCTTGTGTTCTTTGCACAAGGTGACATGTTCTCTCCCTCAATAGTCACAACTTTTACCATTCTCTTTATAGAAGTACAAGAGGGGGAAAAATATATCTTCCTTCACCAAGTCACTCTCAGTTACCTCAACCCCATGAATACAGATTTCAAAGAAAATTATAACAACATGAAGAAGGGAAGGAGAGATGGAAGAAGGAGAAAATTGATGATGGTCTTCTAGGTTTTAATAAGCTAAATCTGAATTCATGAGGGTCCCCAGCACCCCTGAATACAATCCAGCTGTATCTGTCCCGTCAAGATTTCTCATCCACTTCTCCCAACTCTGCATTTTGCTCCGGCTGTCCCCTCTACCTGAAAAGCTTTCCCTCCACTCTGCCTGCTAGTTTGTCCTCCAAAATTCAGCTCATATCCCACTTCTTGCATGAATCTGTGAAAAGGAGGCATAATTTTGAGGGGGGAAAGTATCATGGTTGGATGAGCACTCATACTGAAAATAATAGAAACAGGCAGATTGTTTTCTCCTGGGAAATAGAAGAGAGGGACATAAAACAGTCCAGTCTTGGGACAGATTAGATCTATGGTCACACATGTCAAGCAAGCCAAAGATTTCAACCAATTCTTTTTTTCATCCAAATCAACCAAAGACTGTCTCTAACTCAGACTACTAGGAGATAATTTTTATTACATATATGTTATAAAAGTATGGAGTGGTTACTAAAACTTATAGGAGAGTAATGTAATCCCCTTCATCAATCTCTAGACCTCTGCAGCAGCCATTTCACCCTGGAGATGCCTCAGCTACTGTGATCCCTCCCTTCTATGGAAAAGTTCCTGCCTGGAGTCTCCATTAAGCAAGTGCCTGGATCAGGCCTTCTCCTGGCTCCACTCCTAACTAACAAGACTTTTACAATTCTCTTTGCATAATCTTCCCCCTTTAGAATGTAAACTCCCTAAGGGTAAGATTTGTCTTTCTCTTAGCTTTTTTTTCCCCTGTACTTAGCACAAGTGTGGAACAAAGTAAATGAAAAATAAATGCTTTATGGACCTATCTATAATGAGTTTCCAATGGTAACACTGATATATGAAGGGGGTGTTCTTACCTTAGTTTTGATAGATTGAATTTGACATGAAAACCATCCAGAAATTCACTCTTTTCTGAGGAAGCAGATGCGGAGAAGCTGACAATTTCATTTCCTAATGGACATCTTTGCTCCCAGTCAGCAGAACTACTGTCCCAAGATTCATCATCCATGAGGGAAACAGAATGGTGAATAGTCATGCATTGTAACCTGGAAAACATTTTTTGAAAAACTGAAAAAACAGACTTTTTCTTTCAGTAAAAACTTAAATAAATGTCCATGTAATCTGGTCATGTTATTGGAGAGAATCACAGACTCCATTACTCAAATAAAATGGAAAGTTCTTTGAAGACATAAAGTCCTAGGGGATTTTACAGGCCACCTAATCCAAAATCCCCATTTTATAGATGAGAAATTGAAGACTGGAGAGGTTAAGTGACTTGCTAAGGGTCTCATAGATAGAGTAAGTAGTGGAACCAAGATTTGAATGCAAGTCCTCTGACTCAACATCCGTCTTTTTAAAAATAGTATCAGGCTACCTGAACATATCATTCTTGGAAAAAAGTCTACTGAGGTTATTGAGTCTGTCAATCAGCCTCCCAGTGAACAATTATAAACTAGAACTGTCCTCAAAAGAGGGCTGCTTGTCCTATGGGGAGGTATCTGCAATGAAAGCCATCCCAGTGCCACTGAGCTCCTATTCAGTATAAAACAGCATCATCTTTTAATCCATGTATAAATCAGGACTCTATGCACTTCTGCTACAATAGCCTTAATAAAATTGATATAATAAAATTTCATATAAATGGCTCTCTTTTTCTCTGCAAAGGCCTTCTGGGTTCTTCTTTTATGTGATTGGAAGAAGTATAATTTAGTTTGTTACTCTTCATCCCTCTTTAAGCTTGGACCTGAGGGAGAAATAACCTGTAATTATCCATACTTGACTAGGCAGTGAAATATGACTGAGACACAATAGAAGGAGTTATAGGGGTTCCAACAGTATCTTAGGTTGAAAGCAAGAAGAGACCATAGAAGGGAATAGAAAGGAAATGTAAGGAAAAGAAAAAGAAGAGATACTTAAAAGGACCTACAACGTGCCAGGTACTGTGCTAAATGCTATTACAATTTTATAAATTATTATTATTATCACTATTTTACAGTTGAGGAAACTGAGGCAAATAGAAGTTAAGCGATGGCTTGCTCAGGGTCACACAGCTACCAAGGGTCTGAGGTCTAATTCCAACTCAGGTCTTTCTGACTCTAGGTCCAGTACTTTATCCAGTGCATCACCTACTTGCCCCTAGATGTTAGAGGTAATCAAGAGCAATCTCATTTTATAAATGAGAAAACTGAGGTCTAGAGAGCTTCAGTTCATATAAGGTCATATAAGTACTAAGCAACAGAGACAGGATTTCAACCCAGGTCTACCAACATTCAGTTTTGTCCTCTTTGCCCTGTGGCATGTTCTCTACCCTCAGAACTACATGATGCTTTTAATAAATTGTCATTTTTAACGAAAACTATCCAAAAACTGTTTGCTGGTAACATAATAGTTTACTTAGAAAATTCTAGGGAATCAGCAAAGAAACTAATTGAGAAAATTAGCAGCTTCTGCAAAGTGACAGGTTGCAAAATAAACCCACAAAACCCAGCATTTCTATAAAATAATAACTTTCACTGGATACCCAGTCCTTCAGCACAACCCTCTTGCTGCAGATACACTTTGATTACAAACCAGGATACACCAGATAACAGACTTTTCATTTGAGCGCTTGAAATACTACCGGGACCAAAATGTTTACACTGTACCAACAAAAATCTACAAAAATGAGTGGTTACATATGAGCCAAACACATCTAATGAGCCAATTAAATGAGGGTATTTTGATTTTTCCAGATGCATATCTCTTGCTTTAATGCTATTTCACAGCAATAAAATAAAAATCCAGATTTGTTCACAGGAAGAAACCCAGAGAGGCAAATTATGTTGTATAAAACTAACATGTAACAAGGTAAGAGATGATACAAACATAGCAGAGACTTTAAAAATAATCATTAATCTTCTCTAACAATTATGTGGTTCTTCTAGGAAATACTCAGGTGTGAAAGGAATAAATCCCACATTCCACCATCTGCTGAACAGACATAAATATTGCCAAAATTTGAACTGATGGATTGTTTCCCTGCACAAATAATGAGGAGAATAAATTAACTCTTCCAGAACCTCTGAGACCCTTGTACCATATAATATGTAATCACAGACCCTCACATTTGGAAGCAACCTCAGAAACCATCTAGTCCCATCCATACTTGAAAAATGATTCATCCTTTAGTATATCTGACAAGTCATCTATTCATATCTTGAAGACTTTCATTTAAGGGAAACCCACTACCTCCTCATGCAATACAATTCACTTTAATTTTTTAAATTTATTTTATTTTCAGTTCACAGAACAAAACAAGCATCTCCATAACATAATAAAAAAAAAGATGCCTCTAAATGTTGGGGATTTTTCCTTAAATCAAGTATAAATTTTCCTTTTGAAAACTTATACCCATTGTTTCTAATTCTTTCCTCTGGAACCAAGATGAACAAGGCTAATCCTTATTTAAAATGGTAGTCTTAGGGGGCAGAGCCAAGATGGCAAAGTGAAAGCAGGAATGAACCTGAACTTGCCCATAAATTCCTTCAGTTACCTCTAAAAAGTGAAAATCTGAACAAATTTTAGAGTGCCAGAATCCACTAGATGAAAAAGTGTGGCAGATTTCCAGCCTAGGTTAACAACATAGAAAATCCTTAGGTAGGATTTGTTGAGCTGGGAAGGTGGGGAGCCAGGGAGGCAGGGGGATTCAGGGACACCAGACAGGGCTGCGTGTGGAGTGCATGGGTTGCACCAGTACAGACCCAACCATAGTGAAGCTGGAGCAAGCCCAAGTGGACTGATTTACCCACCACAGAGGTGACTCCCAAACTTCTCACCACAGGGCAGGGATCTGTCAGAGATGGTTAAGAGACAAGTGCAGACTTGTGGCAGCAGCAACAACTACTCCTGGAGCTAGCAGCCCACAGTCTAGAGGTCTAAAAATCACTTATCTGAACTTCCAGGAGCCAAATGGTAAAGTAAACCTTAACTGCTCTCATTCCCCCCACACACTGACCCTGAAAAACCCAGAGAATATTGCCCCAGTGCAAAATGCTGAAATAGTAGAAACAGAGGCAGGCTTTGGAGACCTAGAGGAACAGGGTGGCTGCGGTTGTGCTAAGGCTAAAGTGCAGGACAGGAGGTGTTCCCACAAGCCCTGATCTCTGTTGATCAGTAATGGATCCTGAACCCAAGGGGGGTAGAGCCAGCAAGAACCAAAACTAGAATCGCAGGTGTGCCTTCACACAACAAGGGGAATCAACAGACACCAGCTCAGCAGGCCACCAGGGGCAGAACCTGCATGAGCTCTAGCCCAGGGGCATGGAGGCAAAAACCTGAAGCTATCAGACCACTCTTCCCCCATATCTCACACTATGAGCTTCAGTGTAACCCCAAGAAAAGGCCAAAAGTCCTTGCCTTGGTCTCAGTCTAAATACTCAGAGGCCATAGCACACAAAGCCTATAACCAGGTCCCTAACTTCCAGCATGAGAAGCATGGGTCAGAGCCCTCTGTGCCCCAGCAGCAGAGATTCACTTTAAGAGCCAGGAAACAGGCAATCACAATGGGCAAAAAAAACTAATTGGAAAAACAAAGACTTTAGAATCTTATGGTGAAAGGGAAGAGCAAGGTTCACATTCAGAAGAGGTCACATTGACACTATACCTACATCTGAAGCCTCAAAAGGGAACATGAACTGATTTCAAACCCAAAAAAGCATTCTTGGAAAAGCTCAAGAAGGATTTTTAAAAGCCAAATTAAAGAGGTAGAAGAAAAACTGATTAATTATTTTAAAAATACAATTGGCAAAATGGGAAAAAAATTCACTGAAGAGAATAACTCCTTAAAAGGTACAATTAGTGAAATGGAGAAGAAGGTTCATAACTGGAGAAAAGAAATCCTTGAAAGTAAAATCTGGCCAAATGGAAAAAGAGGTTCAAAAACAAAAAGAGGAAAACAATTCTTTAAAAATTAGAACTAGACAAGTTTAAGGGAATGCTTCTATGAGGCATCAAGAAGCAGCCAAATAAAATCTTTCAAAAAAATGAAAAATAGAAGAAAATGTAAAATATCTCATTGGAAAAAAGCAACTGACATGGAAAACAGATCCAGGAGAGAGAATCTAAGAATTACTGGTCTACTGGAAAGACATGATGAAAAAAGATCCTGGACAGTATCTTCCAAAGAATTATCAATGAAAACTGGCCTGAGATCCTAGAACCAGAGGGTAAAATAGTCATCGAAAGAATCCACTGCTCCTCTCCTGAAATAAATCCATAATTGAAAATTCTAAGGAATATTGTAGCCAAATTTCAGAATTATCAGGTAAGAAGAAAATACTGCAAGCAGTCAGAAAGAAACAATTCAAATATCGCAGAACTACAGTCAGCATCACACAGGACCTAGCAGTTTCTATATTAAAAGATTGGAGGGATTGGAATATGATATATCATAAGGCAAAGGAGTTTGGACTACAAGCAAGGATCAACCACCCAGCTAAATTGAGCATAATCTTTCAGGCAAGGAAATGACTATTTGATGAAATAAGGGACTTCCAGACCTTCCTGATGAAAAGGTCAGAATTCAATGGACGATTTGATCTTCAAATACAAGACTCAAGAGAGACATTAAAAGGCAAACAGAGGAAAAATAAAACAACAAATACACATGTGCACATACACACGCAACTTATTATTCAATAAGAGTCAACTGTTTACATCCCTATATGGGAGGATGGTACCTGTTAATCTTGAGAATTGTATAATTATTATGACATTTAAAAGGGATGCACATAGATAGAGGGTGTGGGTATAAATTAACTGGTGTTATGACAAAAAAATCTAACTAAGGAATGCAAAGGTTCTGTAATGGAAGAAGAAGAAAGGAGGAGGCAGAAAAGGGTAAATGGTGTCACAAGAAGAGGTACAAAAACATATACATCAGAGGGAAGGAAGGGAGGGATATGAGTACTGTATGAGTTTTACTGCCATTGGTTTTGGTTCATGGAGGGAATAACATACTCAGTCAAGTATAGGAATTTAACATGAAGAGATATAAAGCCAAGCATGAGCAGCTTTCCAGAGGACTACTGCTGTGAACAGCTTTCAAGGTTCTGATTACATAACATAGAAAACTCTATTTATTCAATAACAAATCAGAGCATTCATTAAAAATCAAAATACAGCATTCACAACATTACAACTTATCACAGAAAATCAAAATATAGCATTCACCATGGCACAACTCAACAACTTATCACTAAAATGGCCACATAGTTTTCACCAAAGTGGTCACATAATCTTAAACAAAGTGTATTCATTTAGTCAATCACAAAATCCTTAATTCAATCACAAAGTACAAAAGTCAAAGTTCTCCACCCCTAGGTTACAGTAAATCATAATCTTCTCAATCAGTACACAGTATACAAGTAAAGTGTTCTTTTAGCTTGACTCAAGGCTGGCTCTCAGCTTCCATGATTCCTCTTCCATGTTTCCAGCTCCAACTGTCTCCTGGGTTCAAAGGCAGGCAGCTCCCACTTCCTTGTACAACTCCCTGTCTAGTTCTTCATCCAGTTCCCATTCCATGTTGAAGTTCACAGTGTCCAGTCCACCTTAAGTCCTTCACAGTTCCTGTTCCTGGTAAGACAAAACTTGACAGAGCCACAATAATATTCATACACATTGCTGGCACCATCATCAATTCACTATCTGCCTGGGAAATCAACTCAGACCCACCAACAAGGTCTGAGAACTCAACACAAATCATCAATATAGAAATCAACACAGACCCACAAACAAGGTCAAAGAGGTCAGCACAAATCATCAAGAAAGTTCCAGGACCTCCAAAATCCTCCTCCAGGGATTCTGTAAACATACAACCATAAAATCCTCTTTCAGGGCTTCTAGTAAGGTCCCAGGGCTTCTGTACAAAGTATCACAAACAAACATTAACACCAAAAGAGCAGACAAACAGAGTGCCAGGATACCACAAGTTTTCTCCTTCTTGACTCTGCCACCACAAGAGTCCTCTTCTCAGTTCTGCTGTCTCTAGCCTGGAAATTCTCCTTATATATGGTTATTATCTCCTCTCTTTCCTGTTGCAGAAGTTCATGAGTTCTAGGGTTCACAAGTTGTGGGGTTCACATATTCTGTTTCTTAACAGACTTTATAAAAGGCTCAAAAAGAAACTTGAACTGAAACAAGGTGTTAATTCAATAGCTGAAACAAGGTGTGAATGACTTCTGTGCTTGCCATTAAAAGAGACACAAAAAACTTATTATAGTAGAGGGAAAGAAGGGAGGAAGAAGAACATTGCTTGAGATTTACTTTTATTGGATTTGGTTCAAGGAGAAAATAACAAACTATGTTCAGTGTCAAAATCTAATGTGCCCAATAGGCAGTAAGAGGGGAAAGGGGAAAGAAAAGGGATGGGTGGTTAGAAGAAAGGGAAGAAGCAGTGATGGAAAAAGGTAGATAAAGGGATGGGAACTGACGGGGAGAGAATATTGATGGAGGTGATGGTCAAAAGAAAAACTCTTCTGAGGGGGTAAAGGGAGAAGGGAGAAATTATAGCATAAAAGGGGGGGAATGGGATGGAGAGAAAGACACAGATACTAATTATACCTGTGAATGTGAATGGGAAGTACTCTCTCATAAAATGGTGGCAGATAGCAGAATGGATGAAAAAATATAATCAGACAATATGCTGTCTACAAGAAACACATTTGAAACAGGGGGATGCACACAGGGTAAAGGTCAAAGGCTATAGTAGAATATATTATGTTTCAGTTAAAGTAAAAAAAAGCAGTGGTAGCAATCCTAATCTCAGACAAAGCAAAAGCAAAAATAGATTTAATTAAAACAGATGAGGAAGGAAACTATATCCTGCTAAAAGGTACCACTGACAATGAAGTAATATCATCACTAAATATATATGCCCCAAGTGGTATAGCAACCAAATTCTTAGAGGAGGAGTTAGATAAAGAAAGAGATATCAAAACTATATTAGTGGGGGACCTCAACCTCCCTCTCTCTGAATTTGATAAAGCTAACCTCAAAATAAAGAATAAAGAAGTTAGGAAGGTGAATAGAATTTTAGAAAAAGTAGATATGACAGACCTTTAGAGGAAAATTGAATGAGGACAAAAAGGAATATAGCTTCTTCTGAGTGGTACATGGTGCATACACAAAATTTGACCACATCCTAGGATATAAAAACATCACAATCCAGTGCAAAAAGGCAGAAATATTAAATACAGCTTTTTAAAGTCGTGATGCAGTAAACA
>CM053600.1:11796978-11829749 GCA_028646575.1 Pseudocheirus occidentalis | reverse complement strand
TATATATATATTATTATTAATTTATTCATTAAATAACCAAGGCTGGAAGATGATTAAACACCCCAGCTCTTGACCCTGTCCCACTGTGCAATATTAAGCATGGTCATATTCCACCCGGGGCAGTGCTTTTTACCCCTTCTTTCCCCAACAGAGGAAATATTTGGTTTCCAAGTTTACCCTGGTTCTTGCCTGTTTTACAGTTTCACAGTTAGTGGCAGAACCACAAGGTAACGATGGGTCGGATACTTGGAAAATTTATCTTGGAGAATCACTTGCCTTTCATGCTAGCCTAAAAAGCATATATTCATCTCCGAACAATCCCCTTCTGTGCACACTGACGCTAGAAGCCTGCCTTCTTGCTGGTGATTCTGCATGTGATGATCAGATCTTTGATCTCTTGTACTTGTATGCATGAAAGGCTAAGGAAGTCTCCAACCTTTCAGAGAGAACACTTCAGGATCTGGGTGGAGTTTATTGAAGTCTACGTCTGTTTTATGGATAGTCTTGTGTCATCAGCTGAGGGTCGTGGTCCTCTAGGATTACTTTCTGAAGTCATGCGCGTGTTGTTCTTTGGTACTAGCCCTCTGGGATTTCTTTCTAACATCCTGAGGGGCCTAGACATCTTCAGACACTGAAGCATGAGCAGAAAGACCTTTTAGACTTAAAAATCTCCGATCAGCACAATGACCAGCTGTGATTCTAGAGGATAAATGATACAGAATGCCGCCTACCTCCTGACCAAGAGGGGATGGACTAAAAATGCGAAATGAGAATGACTATTAGGGGAATTTTTTGCTTGACAATTTATATTTCTTAGAAGGATTTTGGTTTTTTTTCTTTTTCTTTTCCAGTGAGTGAGGAAGGAGAAAAAAAATTAATGCTTGATAATTGAGGAGATAAAAATTTAAAGCCTTTTGGTCTGGGAGTTTGGATTTTATATTTTGAATTATCAGTATAATATCTTTTTCTTCCCCTTTCTCCACTAAATTGAATTGACTAGAAAACTACTCAGTAAATATTTAGGAGGATAAAATTGAAAAAGTTTTGCTGGAAGGGATCTGCAAACTCATCTAATCCAGCTCTCTATCTGATACAGGGCCCTGCTTCAACACCCCTTACAACACCCTGACAGTGCTCCACTAACAGGGATCTCATGACCTCTAGAGGCAGCCTGATCTATCTCCGGATGCTGTAATTATTAGAAGGTTCCTTCTCATACTAGAGCTGAAATTGTCCTCCCTGTAACTTTCATCAACATTCCTACTTCTTTGGAGCAATTCCTTTGGAGTCTGACCCCTTTATCACATTGTGGTTTTTCAGATATTTGGAAGAAACTTTCATGGTCTCCCTAAGGACTTTAATGAAAATGTTCTTTAAAATAAAATGGGTGCAGTGCGGCTAGGTGGCACTCTAGAGTATCTGCCCTGGAGTCAGGAGGGCCTGAGTTCAAATGTGGCCTCAGACACCTGACGTTTAACTAGCTGTGTGACCTTAGACAAATCCCTTAACCCCAATTGCCTTGCCTTTCCCCCTCCTCCCCCCAAATAAGAGTGGGAGGTATAACATTTAGGCCACTTAAATTAATATTTTTGTTTTTTTTTTTCACTAAGTACAACAGTATATAGTATGCAAAACAAGACTGAAATTATTTTTTTAGAATAAGTAAGTTTTCTGAGCTGGCATGGTAGAAGTGGAACCCAGGACGCTTGGGTTCAAGTCTTGGATCTCTTACTCTCCTGTGACCTTGAGCAGGTAGTTTTTCCTTTGTGGGGAGCAGACTAGAGGTATCTGTGAGCTCTCTTTCCTGCTCTGACATTTTCCAGGGCTGTGATCTGAATGTTGGGAAGGTATTGAGATGCAGGATTTTTATAGAAAATAAAGAGTGAACAGATTGAAAGTCATAAATAGAATTCCTAAGGGAAAATTCTCCAGGTTTGGAAATTAATATGGAGGAATAAGGAGATACTAGGTTGAAATCTGGAGAAAGAATTTTCTGTTGGATTTTCTCTCTGTCACCTTCTAGTCCCACCGAGGAAAAAGATTGTTAAGTCATGTACCTGGTCCATTCTTAGCACAAGCAAGACAGGCTAATTGGAATGAAAATGTCCATTCCCACTGCTGGCTATTTTGGAAAGCAAGAAGGCAGTGGGGATTACTATACTGCAGGCAAAAGAAGGAAGAAAAGAAACAGCTCCTATTATGTGCTGGGCACTATGCTAAAGACTTTACAAATATCTTCTTTGAAGTGCTAAATTATCTCTCATTTGAGGAGACTGAGGTAGACAGAGATTAGGTGGTTTGCCAAGGAGCACACTTAGATTAGTAAGTGTCAGAGGCAGCATTTAAACTGAGGTCTTCCTGACTTCAGACTCAGCATCCCACTTCACCACCTAACAATGCCTGAGAGTTAAGGTACAGAAAAACAAGAATGTTTGTGAAATTTAGGAGCCTCTTTAACAGTTGGTTGTGGGGGACACCCTGTGAGTTACTATGAAGATCTGAGATGTTTTTCTGGCCTACAGGATCCTTTTCCTTCCAGTTAGCTATGGGTTAACCATGCTCATTCTCCACCCAGAACCCAACGGTGGTTCTTTATTTCTTTTAAGATAAAATAGAAATACATTAACTTTGGTGCTTTGCAGTCTACCTCCAACCCATCTTTCCAGACTGATTTCATAATATTCTCTCCATTTACACTTTATTCCAGCTGAATTCAACTACTAGTTGCTTCCCCATCCCAATGTACATTCACCTGCCTCTGTGCATTTTTGCATCCCATTCCCCCTCCTATGCTTGGGATTTACCCCCCTCTCTTCTCTGACATCTGAAATCCTTTTCTTCCTTCTTGGGTTAGTTAAGATTCTGTCTCCTGCACGAAGCCTTTTCTGATTCCCTCTTCCTGCCCACTCCTTCCCCAAGTTGAAAGTGTTTTCTTCTTCTTAGTCTTTTCCTAGAACCAATTTTCTTGACTCTCTCTTTTGCCTTTTTTGTTTTTTTGAAAATTACAACATAGTATTTTTTTTTTTTAAGGGAAAAAGGGTTAACAAGTGTAATAGGTATCTGAAGCTCTTTCCTGCCCCTAGACCCTTTGCTTAAGTGGCTTTTGTGGCTCTGAGAATCTTCTCTGATTTGAAAGAATACTCTGCCCCCTAATAGACTGAATGTGGTCACGTGGAGTCTGTGGGGGGAGGTTTGTTTTTTTGGGAATGGCCACACCTTGTTACTTTGTAATTGGACAGTGGCTCAAGAGGGCTGGGACATTCTCTCACCTAGGAGATGCCTGTATATACACCCTGATTCCTTTGGGGATCACTTTGAGAAGAGTTGTGTGATTTGGCCAGATGAGATTCTGGGAAGCCGTTGATCCCCCCAGCTTTGAAAAACCCAGATGTTGATGCTTGCCTCTCTGTTAACTTGAATAGGTAATGGATGTGATGGTCAGATGGTTGGAAGCCCGTCTGCTGATCTGTTTCTTGGTCTGCTTGGAACTTGTGTTTGTGTTTTCTGAAGTTCAGGGTGCTGACTTTTCCCCCTGAACTAGGTAAACGATATGTTTGTTTGATTAAAGAAAGATTGTTAACCCATTTTGAGCTGCTTTCCTTTAGAAACGCAGCTCTAAGAACCTGTGCCAGCAGCTGCCCTGGGTATTCTAGGGTGCTTGCTGATACAAGTTAACACTAAAAAAAAATCTATAAAATGAAGTAAAAAGCAGCAGATCATGATGATTGTGGTTAGGGTCAGGGGTGCTTGAGACCCCAAAATACCAATCCACTGGGTTCTGCTGAAAGAATTCAACTCTTCTTCTCTCAGACAAAGAAAAGCAAAGTTTATTAAAAGTTCATTAAAAGTTCACCATGTGGGGTAGACTCTTAAGGAGCCTAGGTATCTGTGATGCTTGCATTGGGCAAGCAGGACAGAATAAGGCTAGGTCCTTCTATGGTGCTCTCACAAAGCAAGTCTGTGCTAAGACATTCTATGGCCCTCTCACACCACACTAAGGGGAGATGAGGTCATATATACTGAAAGGTTGTGGGAGGAATCTAGGGGTGGTCTAGAGGAGGAGTTTGGGAAGGGTCTTCAGGAAGAATCAGACGAGGTTCACTCCAGTATTAAGGATTAAGTTTTAATTTGCTGGGGGCTACCTGGAGACCACAGACAATGGTGGGCTAGGCCAATTCAAGGGTGGGACAGGAGGATCAAGGGTGGGAAACTGTTGGAACAAAAGAGGGCTAAAGACTTGGACTTGGGCAGAGCCACAACTTAAGGCCCATGACCTCAGGCAAATGCCTTCCAGGGGAAGATTCAAGGAGAGCTCAAGTGGGGTACCAGAGCCTATGCCTCAAAGATTCAAGGAGAGCTCAAGGTGATGAGGTATTATAGTCTCTGGGATCCCCCTTCAGCTCCTTGAATCTTTGAGGTACAGGCTCTGGGAAACCCTTTGAAATCTGATAGAATCTTTCCACTTGATGAGCCATTTGCAGAGGCCATAAGTATTTCATTGTGACTGGGCCCAAACCTTTGTTGCTAGCCTGGCCCTCCATTGTCCATCTGCTTCCCACCCTTGTCAGGGAACCATAAAAATGAAGAGGTTCAATCCACAAAGAGAGTTAGGGTTGCCTGAGACCCCATAATACCAACATGCTGGGTCCTGCTAAAAGAATTCAACTCAAGTCTTCTCAGTCAAAGAAAAGTAAAGTTTATTGAACGTTCATTAAAAGTTCACCATGTGTGAGATGAAAGAGTTCAGAGTCTGAATCTAAGGTCAGAAAAGGTCTTTATTCTTTCTCATGAGAAAGGGCTCTTCCTCTGCTGTCCACATGGCAGCAGGGAGAGAGCAACAGGTAGAAGCCAGTCCCCAGTTATATAGTTCTCATGCAAAAAAAAATAAAAACCCAACCCCCCTCCCCCCCCCAACTGGCCTTCACTCTTATTGGTAGGGGGCCTGGCCCACAATCTAAGTGTAGGAATCTTTCTGAGACAAACATGTGGAACAAACATGTTCAGGAAACATGTGGGTGTCCAGTGAAAGTAGTCTTAACCTTATTTGGCACATCTGCTGATATGGGGGAGGGTCTCCATTGCTGTAAACCCCAGATTGCTTGAAAGTCAGGTGACCTAAACCTAGGCCTAGTGAATACTGAAGCCATTCTAGATTTGATTTTTCAGAATGGGGAAGCTTCACTATAAATTATCCCTCACAATAGGGTAGACACTTAAGGAGCCAGTCTATGCTAGGTCAGTCTATGGCGCTCTCACAGAGCAAGTCTGTGCTAGGGCATTCTGTGGCGCTCTCACACCACATGGAGGGAAGATGGGATTCTTATATAGAGAGGGATGTAGGGGTGGTCCAGAGGAGGAGTTCAGGGAGTGTCATCAGGAGCAGTCAATGAGGTCAGTGCAAGAGTGGATTGATAGGCTCAAGGGTGGGAAGCAGATGGACAGTGGAGGCCAGGCTAGCAACAAAGGTTTGGGCCCAGGCACAATGAAATACTTATGGTCTCTGCAAATGCCTCATCAAGTGGGAAAATTCAATCAGATTTCAAGGGGTTTCCCAGGGTCTATACCTCAAAGATTCAAGGAGAGCTCAAGGGGGCTCTCAGAACCTCTACCTAGTCAAAGGGGGCTCCCAAAGCCTGTACCTCATCAATCAGGTGCATCTACATAAAAACTGATGGATATCTACATAAAAACTAACTCCCAAACATCAAATATTTTGGCTTACAACAGTGAAGGACTTTGAATGTTACACATATAGTTTTGTATTTGATCCAGGAGGTGAGATAAAGAGCCACTGGCATTGATTTAGTGGGAATAACTTGGTCAGATCTCAAGATTAATTTGACAACTGAGTGGAAGATGGAATGGAGAGTGGAGAGAAACCTGTGGCAGGTGGACTAATCTTCAGATTGTTGCAACAGTCTGAGTATGAGTTGATGAAAATTTGCCACAACACAGTGGCCATTAGTGGGGCAGTTAGGTGGCACAGTGGATTGAGCAGTGGCTCTGGAGTCTGGAGAACTTGATTTCAAATCTGGCCTTAGGCATTTACTAGCTGTGTGATCCTGGACGAAGTTAACTTAACCCCATTACACCCCCCCCCAAGAAAAAAAGAATAACTAAGTAAATAAACAGTGCAGGTGTCAGATGAGAGGAAGGGGATGGGGCATATATAAGATGTTAATTTTTTTAAATAGACAAGATTGGCAAAAGATTGGATGTTGGGTGGGGAAAAATGAGGAGTCAAGGATGAGACAAGTTCTTAACCTTGATAACTGGGAGGATGGTACTGTTTTTGACAAAAGGGAAGTTCAGAAGAGGGAAGGAATTGGGAGAAAAGATGAATTCAGTTTTGGACATGTTGAGTTTAAGACATCTACAGAACATGTACTTCAAGATGTCAAATAAGCATTTGGAGATGAGTCTGGAGATTAGGAGAGAGGTTAGGACCGGATAAGTTAGATTTGAGAGTCCTTATCCTCTGCAACAGAAGAGATCGCTGATAAGAGGTTTGCCGGTATAATCTGCACAAAGATCCAGAAAAGGAGGACCCATCAGAAAGGTAGGTGGAGAAAGATAGAGTATTGTCATGGAAACCTAGAGAGAAGAAAGCCTCCAGGAGAAGACCCTAGAGGGTCAAAACGGATGAGGATTGAGAAAGGCCTTTGCAGTCACCAAAAAAGAGGTCACTGTTAACATTGGGGAGGGTGGGTTCAGTTGAATGATGAGACTGGAAACCCCACTGTTTGAGAATCAAGAAGAGAGATAGTAGGGCACCTATTATAGACTGCCTTCTGAAGAAGATTGGACGCCAAAGGGAGGAGAGATATTGTGTGATAGTGAGAATGGAAGGATCAGGCAATGGCTTTTTGAAGATGGAGGAGACATCCCCTCCTTTAAACTGTGATTGTCCTCTTCCCCTAAAGGGAACAGTCTAGGCTACCATTAGAGAATTATAGAATGACTTTCTCTTTTTACCTAAAGGCAGGAGAACTGACCCAATGGAATGGCGAGTTTTACTTGTGTTGGCTTGTGTTTTTATTCCTCCCTCCATGTAAGCTTTTCCTAAGTCCAGGGACCATGACCAATAATAATATTGCTATTATTCCCAGTACCTTGCACATAGCAGACCTCAATTAATATTTGTTTCATTTCACTGGCAGGCCATGGAGGGGTCCCTTCCTTCTTCCACCCCTTTGAGGCCCTGGACATCTTAGCTACCCTCAAGATTTATGAATCCTGAGCAGCACATAAAATGCAAATGAGCATGTAACCATTTCCTTACTGAGATAGTCCCATAAATAATTCAATGCATTAATGAAAGCTTTATAGAATAAGCAGTATTTTTAAACAAAAACGGAAATTCAGTGACTAGAACACTTTTTCAGGACCCTTGAAAAGTCATAGAGTAGCCCTCTCAAATAAGGAGAGAACTGATTTTTTTTTTTTAAACAAAACAATTCTCACAGCATGCTCCCTTTCCTCTTGGCTACTTTGTTCCTTCAAAAGATTGTAAAGACCTTTAAAGAGCTAATACTTAAAATATTCACGGCAAAAAGACATTTTCCATCCATATTGGCAATGATTTATTCACTGTACTGGAAAATTAACTGAGTGATGGTTCAAACATCATTAATTGGGAAATGCCTGTTTGTGAAAGGGAGCTATCTAGCCAAACCAGGCCCTTCCACAGCGTGGCCCAGAACAGTTATAGAATAGAATAAAATACGGACAGAAAGCTTAAATGAGGGCAATTTTCTGCTTGAGACTTTACCTATTTGATAGGAGCCTCAAAGGTAGAGCCTCCCACAGCTTAAAGGGGCACTTTTTAGGAAGGAAGGGCTTAGATTGCAGAATATGGTGAAAGATAAAATGCATACATGTTCTCTAAGCAATTAAAAAGATAAAATGCATACATGTTCTCTAAGCAATTAAAAAGCAGTTGCTGAAGGATGTATGTGGCTTTGAATGGCTGGCTCTTTGACACTGTAAATCTCTCCATTATGTGGATTGGATAATCATACCCAGAAACCTGGTGGGCTGGGAGATTGCAGGGACAGAAGTCTTCCAAGTTTTGTGAAGGCCAAGAAATCATCCCTGTGATTGAAATGATCAAGGACAGAAACTGTGTTCTCCCGCTTCCACCTTTGCCTTTGTATCAGGCACTCTTGATGATGATGGCCATAGTAATAAAAATAAAAATAATAATAACTAGCATTTATTTAATGCTTTAAGTTTTACAAAGTACTTTAAAATATTATCTCATTTTATCCTAATAACACCTTTGTGAGGTAAGTGCTATGATTATTCTCATTTTAAGATGAGGAAGGATATATGGGTCAGGAGGGTGGAAGGATATGACAGGACAAAGGGGGTAGATCCTGTCTCAGATGGTCTGTTCAAAGACATTTTGACTGGGAAATAAAGATATACAGTCACTGGAGTAGGGAGATCTATCCTGCCCTACCAGAAAGTCAGAGGGGCGATGGGGGAGGACATAGGAGAGAGCAGTTTGGGGGAGGGGGTATTCAGTGGGATTGCTGTTTTGGGGTGGTGGGTAGGGGAAAGATGGGGAGAAAATTTGTAACTCAAAATCTCGTGGAAATGAGTGATGTAAACAAGAAAATAAATAACTTTAAAAATAAAAAAAACACATTTTGAACTGATTAGTGTTGGGTTGAGGAAGAAGTAGTGTGGCAAAATTGAAAGTCTAGAATAAATCATATTCAGTGAGGTGCGGATGACTATTTTTCTAAATCTTCTTGAGGAACTGGTGATATCATTGCAAGCTGTTGCTTAAAAACTTGTATGCTTGTAGATTAGGTTTAGTTGCATAGGGAGGATCCAGAGAAGCCATTGGAATGGTGCGGAATAAAACCAAAGATTGATCGAGCGGCTACTGTGTAAGGCATTTTGCTAGACAACGGTGGGGATGGGGGAGGGGTAGTAGAATGCATACAGTAAGTATAGGACATCTGTTGTCAGAATGCTCATTTATAGTCTAGTTGGGGTGATATTACATGTGAATAAAAAGAAAAACTAACAATACAAGAAAGTAAGTGAGTGGTGCTAACAGCGTACCATAAAGCAGAAGCCTTGGGCTGCATTGATTGGAAAGAGGTTTAGTCGGGTCATCAGGACTTGGATGTCAACGCTGCTGTTTCATAGCTCAGCACCCTTGGACAAGTTACTCACATACAACGTGGGTCTCGGTTTCTTCATCTGTAAAATGAGAGGGTTGGGTGAAAAGCCCTCTGGGGTCCCTTTCAACTCTAAATCTGTGATGCTGTGGTCTTTCTGGGCACCGTGTAAAAATGTTTCTTATTTATTGTAACCATCCACAAACACAAACATTTCAAGATACAAAGAACAAGGAAGAGGATTGTAAGGAGACACTGAATGTCTGTTATGCACGATTTAGCAAGAAATTAAGGTAGTAACAAAATTGTTCCATTTGTGTACCCTTATAAATATCTTTTTTTCTTCCTTTGTGCAGTGAAAAACATTTGAACGTTTGTCACTACCCACTAACCTACCTTCTCCTCTCCCTGTGAAGCCCTGCCTTGTAACATGTATGCACAACAGATGTTTACACACACAAGCACACCACATTGCCACACATCCCTGGGTATACATTTATATATACATGTGCATGTATATGTGTGTATACATACAAACTCACATGCACACACATATACATATATTCACACACATATACAGGGTGCATATGAATGCGCATATACATAAAATATCACACTGCCTCCTAATGTTTCTCTCACCCCTTCCTTTCCCACCTTCTGATCTCCTTGGATTTGAGCGCATCAGCCATTTAGTACCTTCTCCTTCTTCTTCTCCTTCCATGACCCTTTTCAGCTTCTTGTGTGTATGGTCTTTCTTCATCAGATTGCAAACTCCTTGAGGGCAGAGATGGTTTTTCTTTTTCTTATTTGAATCCCTAGCATTTAACACACTATCTGGCACACAGCGATTCATGAATGCATATTGTATTGTTTTGTCAGATTCATCATTTCTCAAGGCACAATAAAATTCTGTTCATTCATATGCCACAATTTGTTTAGCTTTCCCCCAACTAATTGGCACTCACTTTATTTCTAATTTTTTACTGCAACAGAATATGCTGTTCTGAGTATTCTTGTAAATTTGAGTTCTTTTACTCCCTCCTTGATCTCTTTGGGGTATATTTCTTTTCTTTTTTGCTTTTATTTTGGAGGGGGGAAGGTAGGGCAATTGGGGTTAAGTGACTTGCCCAAGGTCACATGGCTAGCTTTGTGTTAAATGTCTGAGGTGGGGGGTTTATATCTAATAATAGTTATTACTGGATCAAAGGGTTTGTATATTTTGTGCCTTTTGTATAGTTCCAAATGGTTTTCTGGAATGGTTCAGTCAATACACAGTCCCACCAACAGCATATCAATATACCTGCTTTTTCTTAATCTTTCCAACAATTGTCAGTTTTTGCTTTTTTGTCATTTTTACCAGTCTGATGGATATGAGATGAAAGTCTTTATTTTCCTCATCAATAAAATGAAGGGGGTTGGGCCATGTGATCTTTAAGAGCCCTTCCAGGTCTAAACCCAATGATCATATGAACTCAGAGATGGGAGCTCTCATGGGTAAGATGGTCCAAAAAGATTTTATGGAGAGATGGGATTTGTATAGGGATTTGAAAGATGGATAAGCAAGAATATTACAAGCCCTGGAAACAGCGTGAGGAAGGCTGTAAGTGTGAATGACACATTTGCCAGAAGGTACAGGGTGGGGCAGCAGTGAGTAGATTATTGGCCAGAGTAAAGGGTTTGTGCAGGGCAATGGGGAGCCGAGGTTAGAAAGGTAGATTGAGGTTGCATTGAATGTCAAGTTACAGATCTTCATAGGGTCATAGATTGAGAGCTGGAAAGGATATTAGAGGCGATCAAGTCTAACTTTTTCATTTTACAGATGAGGAAATTGAGTTTGGCATTGCAGTGACTTCATTTCATATGGAAAAGAAAAGGTGAGGAGAGAAAGGATCTAAGTATTTTAGAATGATTAATTTGGTGACCCTGTGCAGGAAGTACTATTGAGGGGAAAGACTGGAGGTTGAGAGACTAGGCAAGAGAGACTAGACTAGGTTGAGGGTGCCTCCTGAGAGCACTGAAATGAAAAAAGAGGTCTACAACATGAGATTTTTTTCCCTTTAATTATTTTGTAAATTTATTTATTTTTGTTGTTCAGTTTTTTTTTTTTCAGCCCTATCTGACTCTTTGTGACCCTGTTTGGGGTTTTCTTGGCAGAGATACTGGAGTGGTTTGCTATTTCCTTCTCTAGCTCATTTACAGATGAGGAAACTGAGGCATACAGGGTTATGTGACTTGTCCAGGATCACACAGTTTACTAGCCTCTGAGGTTAGATTTGAACTCAAGAACATGAGTCATCCTGATTACAGGGCTGACACTGTCTACTGTGGCATCTAACTGCCCCACTTTAAAAAAAAAAATTATGAACTTAATCTTCAAAAACCACAAACTAAATGTAACAAAGAAGTAAAAAAAAGAGGACTATATATGAAAGAGCAAATTTGTTATGTATCCCTTTTTATAATGTAATATTCAGAAAACCTTAGTAACAAGAAGAGCTGGTGTTTAAATAGTGTTTTAAAGGCAGTGATGTACTTTACATGCATCATCATATTCAACTTTTTTAACAACCCAGTGTGCTAAATGCTATAGATAATATTATCTACATTTACAGAGAAGGAAACTGAGTCATACAGGGTTAAGCGACTTGTCCAGGATCACACAGCTAGGAAGTATCCAAGGCAGGATGTGAACTCTGATCATTCTAATTCTAGTCCGGCATGCTGTCTATTTGCTATGTGGGCACCTATGTCTGCAGAATTCTGGATTTCCACATTGGTTTCCTGATGGTAGCCTTGGGAACCTCATTCCTCTGTACTTGTTTCTCCCTGAGAAGAGTATTAACTACCTTTTGAGTACTATGAGGATTCATTAAAGTTGTAGAAGCATCTTGAAGATGACAAGAAGTGTTAAGAATATGATTATCAGCTCTCAAATTTGTTCTTATTCAGTCTCTAGTTATAGCATTTTTATGCATAAGAAATGCATTCATTTCTATTTTTTCTGCCCTACCACTTTTAAACACAGACGACAAAATTCCTTATGTTAAGAATGTCCGGATGAGCGATAATCATTAATTTCATGGCTGTTTCTTACTCTTTGCTTCACCTCTGCTGTGCTTTCCTCACCCTTCAGCTCAGGGTTTCCGATTGGACACATATACTTCTGTGCTGTTTGGGGCTTTCTGATTTAACCTCGGGTGTAGCGTCTGTGAGAACTTGTGGTGTGGCTGTGAGGCTGGAATTTGGGATTGAGTTCTGGTTCTGAACCTTACTTAGTTATGTGGCCCTTATCCAGCAAGCTTCTCTGAACCTGTTTCCTCATTTATAAAGTGGGGATTTCAGGAAGATCTGAGTTCATACTCAGCCTCAGATACTTATTAGCTGTGTCCTTGGGCAAGTCATTTAACTTCTGCCATTCTCAGTAGTTCCATCTATAAAATCTGTAATAATGGCATCTTTGCCAATTTAATGAGTGTGTTTTAATTTGTATTTATGTTACTAGGGTGATTTGTGGTTGTTTTTTTTTTTGTTGTTGTTGACAGAGAGGTGGCATGAAATAATGGCCTCAGTGCCAGGAAAACCTGAGTTCAAATACCACATCTTACATATATTGGCTGTGTTTCCCTTGACAATTCACTTAACCTCTCGGGGGTTTAGACCGGAAAGAAGTGTCAAACAACCCTCTTCCCACCACCGACACTCCCTAGAACAGTCCAAACCAGATTAAAATGTAATTGGGGAATATTTAATGAAATAAATAAAAATATAACAGAACATTGATTTTGTTAATATGTGGTTTTTCTAAGTCAATGTGCTGCTCACAGAGATCTTTATATAAGTGTTTCTTTTTGAATTTAGCATCTCTGATCTAAGTGTCTCTTTAAGACTACAAGTTTCAGAGGAGGTAGCTATCTGAACTGGCAGAGGGAGCTTCCTCATGGGGAAGTCACCTAGATAAACGAAATCACAAGTCCCTCCCCACCATGCTGAATTCTGTTGATGGCTTATATCTCTTCTTTTAAAAACTACCTGTTCATGTCCTTTGGCCATTTTTCTATTGGGGGTAGCTCTTATTCTTATGGATTTGTATCTCCTGTCTTTTTTTATCTTGGATATTAGTAGAGAAATTTAAAGCAAAGATTTTTTTTCTCAGATAACCTGTTTCCCTTCAAATTCTAATGTCACTGATTACATTTGAGGAAAAGTCTTTCAATTTTATGCAATTGAATTTCCTCATTTTATCCTTCATGATCATTTCTAGTCCTCATTTGGTCAACTACTTTCCCCTTATCAGTAGTTATGAAAGGCACCCCCTTCCTTCTCCTTTAATTATTTTGTGATGTGAATTTTTATATTTAGATCATGTATTCATTTCGAACTTATTGTGATATGTGGTACATGATGGTCTAATTCTAATTTCTTCCCACTGCCTGACAGGGTACAGAATCAGGGAGCAGACTGTAACTTATTTTTTAGACACGGTCTGTGTGGGAATTTGTTGCTTGACTGTCTATGTGTTATAAGGGGTTTTCCTTTATTTTCAATGAGAAAAGGGAACTAGAGGGAGACAAGGTAGATTTTTGTTAATTGAAAAGAAATAAAATTACATTGAAGAAAATTACCATGAAGTAAAGTTATCAATATGTCACAGCTGCAAAAATATGGCACCACTGTTTACCAATTATTATCCGCAATGAAGATTAAATATGTCTCAAGTATCTCTAAATATCACCAACTGGATGCATTCTCAAATAATAGAGTATATAATTAGAATTAGATCAAAATAATTTTCTGTCCAGTCATAACCTTGAAATCCATCAATTGAATATCACCTCTGCATTTAAATTCATCATACTTAAAATATCAAATTACAGGTCATGAAATAAACGCATGTTACATTTGATGCCTACAGGTAGTGATTCTAGATGTCTTTCCCAAATCCTCACCAGGATTCTATGATTTCTGATATTAAATGAGAAAATCTTTAAAAGTTTCTCCTACCCCAGGAAAGAATTGTTTCTTCAGAAAAAGTTTCCTTTCCCACACAATTCTAGCAGGCACCAGTTAGGCTATGCTGCAACCTTTAAAAATCAACAATTTAATTGGTTTAATGGCCTTTCTCTTCCACTCTAGAGGTTCTCTGTCATCTTTTTGATTCTTGCATTTTTGCCTTCCTCCCTGCTCTAGTATACTTCAAAAAACTCCAAAAATGAGAACATGGTTTGACAAAGTCGAGCACAAGCATGGCTAAACTGTATATAGTATTTATTCATGACCAAAGAAGCAAAAAAAAAAAAAAGAAATATATTTAAATCATCATTTTGAGGGCAATGTGCCAATGGATTCTCCTTAGACACAAGCATCCCTTGATAGACTTATGGGCGTGTCTCATACTCAGGGTTTTCTGGACACATTTTACGTACCTTTAGACTCTGCTTCCAAGACTTCTTGTTCCCAAGAGGGGTGAGCAAACATGCCTCAATGTTGTTCTACTCATGACTTCCAGGAGGATTAATGTGCAGAACTCCTAGTGTGGGGACTGGATCCTTCTGATGGCCAACAACAGTCTGGAGACTTCCCACTGCCAGCTCTTTTATCCTCTCCGTGACCCGGCTCCTTTCTAGAGGCACAACCTTAAGACAGGGAAACTGGACACTCTTCAGCCTGTTTGAATCCTTGCCTTTACTCTGTTTCTCCCAAAGCTCCAGTGCCAGCTGCCCCTAGTTTCCTTTATCCTCTAGCTAGCTCTTCATTCGGTTCTTATTGGCTGAAGCTTTGTGAGCTTGGTGGACCCCTTCAGATGGGGCATGGACATAATCCATTCTACTCCCCCAGGCCCTCTCAACTCCCACATATATTGTAGGTCTTTATTACTTGGCACATCTCTCTGTTTTTCTTAACTTAAAACAAAACATTTCTTTTTTACTATGATAAATACTAACATCTCCAAATAGAAAGGATGGAAAAAGATTGATTATGAAACCATGAATCTCCATGAACAGTTTGTTCTTCTTTCAAAGTATACATTAAATTTGACATGAAAGTACCAACACTGCCATATTCCTCTGTGTTCTGTTTTAAACTTCTCTTGTCCTCTGTGTATTTTAATATGTTTCATTGATTTTTTTCTTTTTTTGTGTCACTTTCACTGGTCCCCAATAATTCTTCCAACTCTATTTAAAAATTAAAGCCCCAGTGACAAGTCTAGTAAGGAAAAAATAAATTTGTACGTTGGCCTTGAATGAAGATAAATATCTCATTCTGTACCTCTTGTCCAATGCCTTTCTGCCAAGGGGAGGGAAGTATTCTTGCTCATACCAGTCTTCTGGAGTTACGATTCTTTAGAAGTATTTCAAAGTTCTTTTCCTTTATATTTAGTTTTTATATAGTCTTCTGCTTACTTCACTCTGCCCCAGTTCCTACAAGTATTCCCACCTTATTAACTTTTAATTGAACTTCAAGTCTGTGCTGGACTGATTTAAAATCAAGTGTAGCCCCTTCTAATTTTGTTTTTTAGTTTCTAATTTTGGAATGGAAAGATAGAGACTTTTGCTTCTGCCTTGATTGCCCCTTTTCCTGACCCAGGAAACTAAAAATGCAGTACAGTGTCTTGGGACCCTTAATTGTAGGGCTCTTGAACAAAAATAACTACAGCAAAATTTCATCCCTAACAGAGTCAAAACAATTAGATGTTCTCCTTTGATCTCCTGGTACTTTCAAAGAATCTGCAAGTGGTAGGAAGTACTGTTCTCAGGTTAGCTTAAAAACACACTTTCAGTTATAAGAAAGCCTATAGTCCTCTGACCTTGTGATTATATTATAAGGGGTGGGTTTGTGGCACTATTGCTTATGCTCAAGTAGATTATGTATGTCTAGATATAACCACAACATAATTTTCTAGATGTGCCTCCAAGGGAGGCAAGAATAGATATCTCTAGGGTTTCTTTCTCCCGCCCTTCTCCAAGGGAGACCTTGATCCCTTCCCAGAAAGGGAAGCAAGAGGTTGGGGACAGAAGGTGGCCACTTTGCTGGGCTAGAATTCTTTCTGCTCCTTTAAATACTATTGGTTTAAGGGAAGTAATCTTTAGATCAAGCTAAACTCCTCTAATGTTAATGGGAGTCAAAGATCTTCCCCACCTATTAATAGGCATCATGTGGAGCCCAATAAGAGAAGCTTGACTAGGGAAGGCTTATTTTTCAGGAAGGCCCGCACCTTTTGTTACTTTGTAATTAGACAGTGAGTCAAGAGGGTTGTGATGCCCGCTGGCTCTGAAGAAGGGTATATATACTCTGAGGTGAGGTTTTACTTTGGGGCTCACTCATTGAGAGAGAGAATGAGAGAGAGAGAGAGAGAGTAATTAAAGTAAGATTGTTGACCCTTTTAAAGATACTTTCCTTTAGAAAAGCAGATCAAAGAACCTGTGCTAACAGCCATCCTGGGTATGCTGGGTGCTTGTTGTTACAACTCCTGATGGCTACTCATTACCGGGAATTATTCTCTTCAGTGAGTTTTTGAAATTCTTTTTCCATCTGGCCAATTTGACTTTTTTAAAGCGTTCTTCTACTCATTGGCTTTTTGGGCCTCTTTTGCTATTTGAGTTAGTTTATTTTTTAAGGTGTTATTTCCTTCAGTATTTTTTTGTCTCCTTTAGCAGGCTCTTGACTCTCTTTTCATGATTTTCTTGCATCATTCCCATTTCTCTTTCCAATTTTTCCTCCACTTCTCTTACTTGATTTTCAAAATCCTTTTTGAGGTCCTCCATGGCCTGTAACCAGTTCATATTTTTCTTGGAAGCTTTTGATGCAGGAGTTCTGACTTCATTGTCTTCCTTCCATTACATGCTTTGATCCTTTTTGTCCCCCCAAAATGAATCTATGGTCTGATTACGTTTCCTCTGCTTGTGCATCTTGCCAGTCAGTTACTTAGCTTTCGAGTTCTTTGCCGCGGTAGAACTCTGCTTCCAGAATGGAGAGAGCTGTGTCTCAAATTGCTGGGGTTTTCACAGCTGCCACAGCTATTAGGAGGGTGCCCTTTCTACAGCCCCCACAAGCTCTGGCACACTGGCTACACACCTCAGGACCACTATCCAAGACTGCAATTCAGATCCAAGCAGATTAAAGCAAGAGCGATTACACTCTGAATGATCACTTGGTCCCCCTACCATCTGCAGGCCAGGCGCTCTAGAGGCAGCCATGTGGCAGCAGCTGAAGGCACTGTGCCTCTGCCACTTCTTGCCCCAGGGGCAAGGGCTGGACAGTGCTCTTCCGTGCCCCTGTTCCAACAGAGTTCCACACAGACCTCTTTTACTTTGTCTTTGGCATTTATGGGTTGAGAAGTTAGGAAACCACCACAGCTGTTGGTGATTCACCCTCCTGAAGTCTGCTGTAGCTGCAGCTGGTCAGAGCTGCCACTGGGCAAGAATTACACAGCTCCCACGGGGACCAGGCTCAGCTCCCAGCTCAGTGCAATAGACCCTTCCCATAGGCCTGCCAGGCTGTCTTCAGTGGGAGATTTGTTTCTCTGTGGGGATTCTGTATCTCTAAAATTTGGAGTAATTTTTTTTCATGTATTGGAAGTGATTAAAGTGGGAGCTCACACCAAGTTTGTTCTTCTACTTTGCCATATTCCTACTCATTACTGGGAAAGGAGTTTCTCAAGCTGTATAGCCAAGGCTTCCCCTTGTCCCCCACCCCCCATCCCCCAGATCTCAGTTCTACAATGAGCACAAGTTGGTAGCAAAGTAGAAATTAGAGAATGGATACACATGAGCATATATACCAGATTATACAGAGAAGTGAAATGATGTGATTCAATCAAGAGAGAGAGTCCTAGATATCGCCCAAGGGGAAGTTCCCTAAAAGCTAGCAAGCTGGCGATAGGGACAGAGTGGGAGTTGCTACTTCTCTATGTGCTGGCTTTTTCCCAGAGTCTTTTTCTCTATAGAGTGATTTGAAAAGAGGTTGGGATGGCATGTCTTCTCTCAAAACAGAAAGCTCAGAATGCTTAGGATCTCTTTTTTCTCCTCCTCTTACCAACTCCAGCCTATGCCTCATGCAGGTGGGAGCACCGAGTAATCAATATCCACCAATAAGCAGAGAATTCCATGCAATAACTCTTTGAGTCAAGGGTTTCATTGTGAACTTATTTTAGTGACTCCAATGTTAGTTGTAGTTTTCCTGGAACAACCACCAATCCTATCACTTACAGAGTGATTTGAAAATTTGGAGAATCAGTTTGTAACACCAATCACAAGCGGCTCTCCCTAGGATTGTGGCTGTGGATAACTTTAAGTATCTAATTACGTAGTATAGTGAACTCTCTATTTATTCAGCAGTAAACTAAAACAAAACATTCAAGAAATTAAAGCACAACATTCACAAAAATATAATGTAAAAACTTATTACTAAGGCGACCACATACTCTTAAACAAAACATACCATTCAGTAAGTCACAATCTCCTCAATCAATATAGATTACTCATGTAAACTCTTTCATCTTGACTCCAGGCTGGCTTCCAGTCATCCTTAAGGGGGTAACAGAAAGTACAAACACCATTCTCTTCTAGGTCACAGTAAGTTACAATATCATCAGTGAGCACTGAGTGCCCAAGTAAAGTCTTCTTTCATCTTAACTTGTGGCTGACTTCTGAACCTCACAGCTCCTCTTCCATGCTCCCAGCTCTTACCTGAATTTACCTGACTGTTGCCTGAATTCACAGGTAGGCAGCTCTCCAAGTTCTTGCCTGAATTCACATGCAGGCAGCTCTCTGCTCTGGTTCTACATCTCAGCCCATGGGAACTATTCCACTTCAAACCCCTCACAGCTTCTGTTTCTAGGAAAAGAAAGTTTAACAGAGCTACAACAATATTTATACATATGGCTGGCACTGTCATCTCAATTTGCTTTCTGTCTGAGAAATCAACACAAATCAACACAGGCAGAACAGACGGACAGAGTGCCTACACCACAAGCATCCTCCTTTTCAGTTCTGTATGATCCCAGCTTGTACTCAAGCTTTTATCTGCTCTTGTCCTTCCTGTTCCACCCTTCCTCTTCTGCCATTCTTGTTCCATTCTTCCAGCAAGCTCCTCCCACCATGGGCTCCATGTGATGACATCAGGTCTATTAAGGGAAGGTCTCCAAACTATGTTAGGCCTATTAAGGGGGCAGCACAATGTATACCGTTTCCAACAAAGGCTTGACACAGTCAAAGGTGAGGCTCACAGGCACTTGAATAGCTGAAACAAGCAGCAAAGTACTGCTCTGCTTGCCATTATACTGCCCCAAATGTTCACACGGACTATCTGTGCCTGACCTGTGGTAGAGTCTTCTGAGCTCATACGGGTCTGATCAGCCATGGTTGGACACATTGAAACTTGGCTTTAGCATAGTGATGCCATTTTGGTCCTCTTTGAGAACAAAGAACAACAACCAACCACCAAATTTTCAGTGTAAGTATTTACACCTTGGAAATTGGCAAATTGACTACAAATCAGAGCTTGCTTTATTGTTTTGTTGATTGTCAAGATTTTAAAAAGTGATGGAGAAAATGTTAATTATATAAATTAAACTTCAACATGTGTTGTGTGTAATTTTTTTCTTCATAAAGCCAGTTCTTTGACCAGCACACCCCTGAACCAAAGGCATCATTAAAACATGCTTTAATGGGGAGAAGGGAGACTGATCAAATGGAGGATTGATTGAGGAAGATGGTGATGAGAAGTAAAACACTTGTGAGGAGGGAAAAGGTGGGGTGTAAGAGAAAGGGGAATGAAAAGGGAAAAATAGCATGGAGGAAAATACACAATTATCATAAACATAAATGTGAATGGGTTGAACTCACCCATAAAATTGAAGAAGATAGCAGAATGGATTAAAAACCAAACTCCTACAAAATGTAGTTAAAAAAAAAAAGACACACATTTGAAGCAGAGAGTTACAGAGAAAAGGGAAGGGGCTGGAGCAGTATCTATTATGTTCCATCTGAAGCAAAGAAAGCAGGGGTACCAAATATGATCTCAGATAAATCAAAAGTAAAAATAGATCTAATTAAAAAAAATAAGTAAGGAAACTACATCTTGCTGAAAGATATCAATGACAATGAATTCATATCAATACTAAACATATACGCACCAAATGGTATAGGATTGAACTTATTGAAAGAATTTTTACAAGTTATTCGAAGAAATATAATAAAACTATACTAGTATGTGACCTCAACTTCCACCTCTCAGAACTAGATAAATCTAACCAAAAAAAAGACAAGGAAGAAGTTTAAGGAGGTGAATAAAATTCTGGAGAAGTTAGATATGGTAGATTTCTTGAGAAAGCTGAGTGGGAATAGGAAGGAATAAAGCTTTTTCTCATCAGTACATGGTACCACAAAAACTGATCATGTATTAGGACATAAAAACTTCACAACCAAATGCAAAAATGTGGAAATCATAAATTCATCCTTTTCAGATTATGATGCAAAAAAAAAATTACATTCGGTAATGGATGATAAAAAGAGAGGATAAAAAATTATTGGAAGTTACATATTCTAATCCTAAAAAATAAGTGGACCAAAGAACAAATAATAGAAACAATAAATAATTCCATTAAGGAAAATGACAATGACACAGCACATTAAAATTTATAGCCAAATTTGTACTGAGGGTGAAATTTATATTTCTAATTGCTTACATCAATAAAGTAGAGAAGAATCAGATAAATGAATTGGGCCTACAACAAGAAAAACTAGAAAAAGAACAAATTAAAAATTCCCAATTAAACACCAGTTTGGAAATCCTGAAAATCAAAGGAGAGATTAATAAAATTGAAAGTAAGAAAACCATTGAACTAAGAAACACAATTAGAAGCTGGTTTTATGAGGAAAAAGCCAATAAAATAGATAAACTATTGGTTAATTTGATTTAAAAAAAGGAAAGAAGAAAACCAAATTACTAGTATCAGAAAATGAAAGGGATGAATTCACCATCAATGAAGAGGAAATTAGGACAATTGTTAGGAATTGTTTTGCCCAATTATATGCCAATAAATTTGACAATCTAAATGAAATGGATAAATAACGATAATGATATAAAGTAGAAATAAAATACTTAAATAACCCAGTCTTAGGAAAAAAAGTTGAACAAGCCATCAACAAATTTCCTTAAAAAATCCCCAAGACCAGGTGAATTCACAATCAAATTCTACCAAACATTTAAAGAACAATCAATCTCAATGCAACATGAAATATTTGGAAAAATAGGCAAAGAAGGAGTCCCATCAAATTCCTTTTATGACACAAATAGGATGCTGATATCCAAACCAGGAAGACCCAAAACAGAAAAAGAAAATTCTAGACCAATTTTCCTAATGAATATTGATGAAAAAATTTTAAATAAAATACTGAATGTTAATGGGATGTAAGATCTTTCCTGCCCATTAATAGGCTTCACATGGAGCCCATTAAGGGAGCCTTGCTTATAGGACGGCTTTAATACCTTTTGTTAATTTCTAATTAGGTACTGAGTCATGAGGATTGACATGCCCTATGACTCTAAAAAGGGCATATTTACTCTGACATTAGCATTTTGCTTTGGGGCTCACTTACTGGAAGAGTGTTCCTATGATTTGACCAGATGAAACTCTGAGTAGCTCTTAAGGAGCCCCTTGCTTTGAAAAACCCAGATGTTGGGACTTCTCTCTCTGGTAACTAGGTATGTATTACCTTGGTCAGACAGTTGGATCTGTCTGTTGATCTGTGTTAATTTCTCTGACAGAAGCCTTGTCTGTTGGTCTTTGTTTCTCTCCTTGTGTTTTCTCTATTTTCTTTGTTTAGATTTTCTCTGAAGTTCAGGGTGCTGATTTTTTCACCTGAACTAATGAATGTAATTAAAAAGATTGTTGACCTCTTGAACACCTATCTTTCCTAGTAAAGCAGATCTAAGGACCTGTGTTGGCAGCTATCTGGGATACGCCAGTGTGGATGCTGCTACAAATACTAACAAAGAGATTACTAGCAATATATCAAAAGGATCATACACCTGGTCATAATCAGGTGGAATCTATACCACGAATGCAGGGCTGGTTCAATATTAGGAAACTGTCAACATAACTGACCATGTCAATAATAAAACCAACAGAAATCATATGATTATCTCAGTAGATGCAGAAAAAGCTTTTGACAAAATACAGTAACCATTTCTATTAAAAACACGAGAAATCATAGGAATAAATGGAGCTTACCTTAAAATGATAAGTGATATTTATCTAACCCCACGAGCAAGCATTATCTGTAATAGGGATAAGCTAATAGCCTTCTAAATACATTCAGGGGCAAGGCAAGGATGCACATTATCATTTCTGTTATTAATATTGTGCTAGAAATCTTATAGCATTAAGAGGAGAAGAAATGAAAGGAATTAGAATAGGCAATGAGGAAACAAAACTATCACTCTTTGAAGATGATGTGATGTTACACTTAAAAAATTCTAGAGAATCAATTAAAAAAACAACTTAAAATGATTAACAACATTAGCAAAGTTGCAGGACATAAAATAAACCCACAGAAATCATCAGCATTTCTATATGTTACCAATAAAGTTGAGCAGCAAGAGACAGAAAGAGGAATTCCATTTAAAATGACTATAGATAATCTAAAATACTACAGAGTTTACCTGCCAAGACAAATCCAGGAGCTATATGAACACAACTATCCAACACTTTTCACACAAATAAAATCAAATCTAAAGAATTAAAAAAGTATTGATTTTTCATGGGGAGGTTGAGCCAATACAATAAAAATGATAATTCTGCCTAAATTAATCTATTTATTCAATGTCATACCAATCAAACTATTGAAATTCTTTTATAAAGTTAGAAAAAAACAACAAAGTTCATCTAGAAGAACAAAAGCTCAAAGATATCAAGGGAATCAATGAAAAAAATGTGAAACAAGGTGGTCTAACCCTGCAGGATCTTAAACTGTATTGTAAAGCAGCAATTATCAAAACAGTTTGGCACTGGCTGAGAAACAGAGTGGTGGATAAGTGGAATAGATTAGGTACAAATTACCTTATAGTAAATAACCATAGTAAAGTAGAATATGATAAACTCAGAAAGCCAAGCTTTTGGAATAAAAATTCATTATTTAACAAAAACTGTTGCAAAAACTGGAAAATAGTATGGCAGAAATCAGGTATAGAACAACATCTCGTTACAATAGACCAATATAAGGTCAAAACAGGTACATAATTTACACATAAAGGGTGATACCATCAGCAAATTAAGAAAGCATGAAATAGTTTATCAAATTTATGGATAAGGGAAGAATTTAGGACCAAAGAAGATATAGAGAGCATTATAAAATACAAAACAGATACTTTTGATTATATCAAATTAAAAAGTTTTAAAATCAAAGACCCCAATGCAACCAAAATTATAAGGAAAGCAGAAAGCTAGGAAAATTTTTGCAACAAATATGTCTGATAAAGGCCTGATTTCTCAAATATATCAAGAACTGAGTTAAACTTGAAAAAATGCAAGTCATGCCTCAATTGATACATGGTCAAAGGTTATGAACAGGCAGTTTTCAGACAAAGAAATCAGAGCTATCTATAGTATATTAAAAATGTTCTAAATCACAATTGATTAGAGAAATGCAAATTAAAACAACTCTGAGGTATCACCTCATACCTATCAGATTATTAAGATAAAAAAGGAAAATATTGGATGTTGGAGGGCATTTGGGAAAACTGGGACACGAATGCATTGTTGGTGGAGTTGTGAACTGATCCAACCATTCTGGAAAGCAACCTGGAACTATACCAAAAGGGTTATAAAACTGTGCATACGCTTTGATCCAGAAATACCATGCTAGGTCTATATCCCAGAGACATTCCTCTCCCCCCACCTCCCAAAAAGGGGAAAAGGACCTATTTTTACAAAAATATTTATAGTAGCTCTTCTTTGTGGTTGCTAAGAATTGGAAATCAAGGGGTGCCAATCAACTGGGGAATGGCTAAACAAGCTGTGGTATATGATTATAACGGGATATAATTGTTCTATAAGAAATCAAAAAGGATGAATTCAGAAAAACATGGAAAGACTTTCATGAACTAATGCAAAGTGAAGTGACTAGAAGTAGAAGAACGTTGTACACAGTAACAGCACTATTATTGGATGAAGAATTGTGAATGGCTTAACTATTCTCAGCAATGCAATGAGCCAAGACAATTGCAAAGGACTTATGATGGAGGATACTCTATACCTCCAGAGAAAGAACTCATACTGATAGAATACAGACGGAAGCATGCTATTTTTTAACTTTCTTTCCTTTTTTTTCTTTTATTCAATTTTTCTTGTAAAAAATGACTCGTGGAAATGTTTTACAAAATTTGCTCATATATAAAGTGGTAAGGGGAGGAAGGGATAGAATTTGGAACTCAAAATTTTACATAAAAATGTTTTAAAAAATTGAAAAAAACCCCACCCCATGTTATATAGAAATGGGGTAAAAAACACAGTTAAATGACATTTGGCCAGTTCAGGCTATACCAAGGTAGCATCTCCCTGGGGCACCCTGGTTTGCTGGCATGCAGACATTCTTCCACCAGGACAAGACTACAGACTAAATCATAAGGCTTACTTTAAGGGTACCCTTACATATAAAGAGAAAAATTCACTTCACTGTGAATTCACTAGTAAGTCTCACTATGCAATAGAAACTAAGAAGGGGGTGGATTGGTGAAGATCTTTGGCACCTGAGTTGAGCCTTTAAGGATGCTAGGGATTCTAACAGACCATGGTGAGGAAAAAAACAGAATCCAAAGGATGGAGCTCACCTTTGTGCAAAGGCAGAAAACAACATGTCCTTTATGAAGGATGTTAGGTGGGCCTGCTTGATTTAAACATAGAATGTGTGCATGAAAGTGATGACATCAGTCTGGAAGGAAACTTTGAAGTCAGATTATGAAGATTTATTTTTTTTGTGGGGCAGTTGAGGTTAAGTTACTCTTCCAGGATCATACAGATAGTGTGTGAAGAATCTGAGGTCAGATTTGAAATCGGGTCCTCCTGACTCCAGGCCAATGCTCTAACCATTGTACTACCTAGCTGCTCCAGCTTATGAGAATCTGGAAAGACCAAATACAGGAGTTCATTTATTTTTATCAGAGGCAATAGCGAGTCCCTGAAGCTTCCCAAACAAGGTCCTGATGTGAGCCTCTTGTCTATTGTAAATACCTCCTAAGGATTCTATGGTTTTTAATGTTTTTGATTTGTATATGGTCATCTCCGTGGTGCTGTGGATAGAATGCTGGGCCTGGCATCAGAAGGGCCTGAGTTCAAATCCATCCTCAGACTCTACTAGCTCAGTGTCACTTTGGTCAAGACAGGTGACCTCAGTCCTCGGTTTCCCTTGTCTATACAATGGGGATAATAATAGAACTTATCTCCCAGGGTTGTTGTGAAATTAAATTAAATTAATTTAAATTAAATTAAATTATCAATTAAGATAATATTTGTCAAGTGCTCAGCACATAGTAGGTGCTCTAAACAGATAGCTGTTATTATTATTGTTATTATTATGACACGTATCTGTTAAAAGCTGCTCTGGAGCTTTTAAAAACCACCTCTGGAGCCATGCGATGGTTGCATTGTCTGGCTCAGAGGAAATCCATTCCTAAATATGTTTTTCTTTTTCTTTTTTTGTAACCGCTAGGGGTCACAAGAGGTTTAGGCTTATGGTCTGATGAAGGTGCTTTTATAAGGTCCAGTTTCATAATAATTCTGTGCTTGGAAGTTTACTTAGGAAACATGAAAGGCCCATGATGACATCATCCTGCCATGAACAAAGGATCACAAGGAAACCCACAAGTCGCGGTGATCCGCGGGGGTTTAGAAGAAGTCAGATTAGAGCAGCCAGAGGCAGTCTTTAATGGAATAAAAAGAACTGGCAGCCAGTTGACAAGGCAGAAGCCGGGAATGAGGTCTGTCATCTCCTCATGTCTGTTTTTCCCCTTGTTGTTTCTGACCATCGGAGTCAGTGCCTTCAGTAAAACAAACAAAACATAGTCTTAGTTTTCACCACCTGGAATCTTTGCTGGAAACTTGGGTTTGGGGAGGGCAACTGCTTATGTCCCATCAGTCCCGGTGTTTGATCACCCACTGATGTGCCACGTGAGGGTGAGGGAAGGGAGCTCCATAACCTTTCAGCTCTTTGGAGGGCTCTCTTTCTACTCCCATCCTAGGTGAAACTGCCTCCTGTCCTGTTAGCTTTCTCTCTTTGAAAAAATACAAGTCCTAGGATCTTTAGCAATTTAGGCTCTCCCTGAAAAGAAATCAGTCCAAACCTTGCCAGAAAGAGTATTGTACTTTATTTTAAAACACAGAGAGCATATACTCCAATTGTTTGGGAAAATATTTCCATCCTTGAAGGGAACAAACTTCATTCATACTTTGAAATAAATGTTTTATTTTGTTTTCGATGCTAAACTAATCCAAACTTTAAATTGCACAAAAACCAAATCAGTAGAAAGCTCATCCTTCTCATTTCATTTTTTGGGCTTCTCCCCTCCCCTCACCACACTACGCCCAAAGACTGCTAACAGTAAGAAGTTTTGAGAAGTTATCATGAGCGTTTCCATAAGAGCATCTGAACCTCAAGAAAAGAAATACGCAGCCTAATTGTTTAGAGACAGGCAACTAGGGGTGGCAAGGTAGTACAGTGAATAGAGCCCCAGCCCTGGAGTCAGGAAGACCTGAGTTCAAATTCGGCTTCAGACACGTAACACAAAAAAACTAGCTGTGTGACCTTGGGCGAGTCACTTAACCTCAACTGCCCTCCAAAAAGCAAAAAAAAAATTATTAAAGATAGGCAACTATAGTAGAGACCAAGAAAAAGGCTTGACTGTGATCTGAGAAAGATAAAAAAAGAGTATCGGGGTCAGGAGCTTTTTGTTTTTGTACCTACCAACTTTATTTTTGCAAAGTCTAGTAGTGGAAATCCAGAGCTGCTCTAATCTCTAGACTCCTTAAGACTCTTCTTATCAAATTTTATTATAATGAAATAGAACGTAGTAGAAGACTGGAAAAAATATTTATTAGTATGTTGTTTATGATTTCAATCTAAAGACAGTGTAAGTTTGTTTTTAACGTTACATGTAAGATTGCCATAACAGCAAGCATATAATAATATATAATATTATGTAATATGTAATATTGCAATAATGTAATAATCTATGTAATAATGTGGGATAATAATATAATACAGCATAACCATACCAAATGTGCCAGTAGTATTGTAGATTTAAACCTTGGAAGGTGCCTTTGAGCTTGAGCACAACATCTCATTTTACAGATGATGAAACAGAGGCCTATTGACGTTCAGTAATAACATGCCCGAATCGTACCAACAAATTGCTGAGTTTGATTCCTTTCCTTTTATCCTGACTACCTGAAGTACATTTTTTGTTTCTTTAACCAGCAAGCTCTAGATTTTGGCTATAATGTTCCTGGAAGTTTTCATTTGGGTATTTATTTTAGGAGGTGGCTAGAGGATTCTTCCTATTTTCCCTTCGCTTCCTAGTTCTAAGAGATCTGGGGAGTTTTCTTTTAAGATTTCTTGAAAAGTGATGAGTAGACGTTTTTCCTTTGTCATCTAGGCCGACCGGTGATTCTTGGTTTTTTTTTTTTTCCTGTTTTCTAGGTCAGTTATTTTCACTATGAGATGTCTTACATTTTCTTTTTATTTTTCAGCTTTTTGACTTTTCTTCAGTATTTCTTGTTGTCTCACGGGCTATTAGCTTATATTTCACCCATTCTAAGTTTTAGGGAGTTTGTGGAATGGGCAAGGTTTTGTATCTCTTATTCCTATCCTTCAGTGTCCTCATCTGCAAAATGGGTATAATGCTACTTCTAATACTTACTTCCCATGGTTGTGAGAGAATCACACGAGATTTCAGCGATTGTCATATCATTTACTCACCTAAATGGGACAGACTTGCCTATGACGGGGTATCCTCCTTTGGACGATACGTAAATATTCTCTGCTTCATTTCAGTCTGCCACATACAACTTTGGGAAATTATATTTTCACCATCTAATTGGCTAAGGAGTCAGAACAACCAATGATTCAGCAATTGTTGAGGCCAAACTGAGTACCTTCTACATCTGTTCAACCCCTCAGTCTTCTGACTCTCCAGCTCAAGAATATTTTTGTCACCACACAGTACAAGCACTTCTCTGTGTCCCTATCATACCTGGTCAGAAACTGCCCCAAATTCCTCATGGTAGATTGAAACCAAGAAGAGAATATTCATTTGTCCTCCAAGGACTGACCCTCTATTGGCCGGTCTACTCCCATTATATCTCTTTTCTTTTTTTCTTTTTGGAGGGCAACTGGGGTTAGGTGACTTGCCCAAGGTCAGAAGGCTAGTTTTTGTGTTAAGTGTCTGAGCCCTTCTGACTCCAGGGCCAGTGCTCTATTCACTGCGCCACCTAGGCACCCCACTATACTTATTTTCAAGAAACTTTACTTTTAAAACCTTAGAGAAATATAGATTTTTCTTAGAAGTCTAATTCATGAAATTCTTAGGTTTACTTTTTCATTTTTCTATATCTACCTTTCATCTTTGCCCCCTTTAACTGTAGGAAAAACAACCTTCTCCCTTTTCTTTGTCAGTTCAATGAAACTGAAGGATTTTTTTTTTTTTACTTCACCTTTGCTTGAACAGAAAGGATGGGAAATGTCATTGCAGAAAACGGAGTTTTCATATAAGCTTGAAGGGTAAAAACAGATAAAAGAACATTTCCATCCTTTATTGTAACTAGCATTTATTTATTATGTCTGACAATGGGATGAATCCACCAGCACTTGCCTCTTTCAGTGCTCAGGCGCTCATCTGTTTGAATGACGGACAGTCTGTCAGGATACTTGAATTTTTATCCTGGTTCTGTCTCTAACCTACATGATGTTAGGCAAGTCATTTCCCCTTTCTTGGCTTCAGTTTTATTAATTTTAAATGAGAAGATAGAGGTAGATAATCTGTTTCCAAGGTCTTTTTCTATCTCTAACCACCTATGAAGCTCTCTCTGCATTTTGGGAGACTTCCCACTAGGGTGCAGTGTGAACCTATTGTTCTCAATCTTGGGAGAAGCTTTGAGACCCAAGGAGGGAGAGTTCAAGGAGAAGAGGAGAGAAAACAGACCCAGCAGAATGAAATTGTTATATTTTCCCTTTTGTTACTTTGGTGAAAATCTTGGTTTACTGTGATTCTTGAATATTCTGTGTGATACCAAAAATTTATGACCTCATTTTTTCTACCCTCTGTCTATCTGCACACCCCAGCTGCTGGTGCTAGAAGTTATCAATAAAGGGATTTTGACATAACAATAAAACTTTTATATTTCTGTACAACACGTTTTATGGGTAGAGTTTTTGTTTATACCTTTATTTCAATTTGTTCAAAAGCTTTTGTGTACTTGGTAGCCCTTGGGGACCTTTGTACTATATACAGATGTGGTAAACAAATTAAATCCTGTGAATATAAAGTAGCAGGATGGAAGTCCCTTGTCAGGAAAAGGAATACCAACTCATAACTAATCAAGATTGTGCCAAATGTGGGCCAAATGTCTGACTATCCAGCATCTTTGTTATCCTCCATGGAGGGCCCTTGGGTCAATTTTAGGATGACAAGTCATAGAGGTAGAAGGAATTTTATTTCATTTCATTTTATCAATTTGTTTATTTACCTTTAATTTACAAGATTCAGTTCCACAATCACTTGAATTTCAAATTTTCTCCCCTCCCTTCCCCTCCCTCCCCACCTCCCATTGTGGCGAACAATCATGTATAGGATCTGCAAAAACTTTCACTTTGTACAATAGTCTGGTTGTATGGAAGGGTTGTAACCGATTGGGTGAACAATGGGAAAACAAGAAATAAAACCAAACATGGAGAAGAACAATAGCATGCATTGCTTCAGTCTCCATTTAAACTCTGGTCTTTTTAGATCTTTCTCTGAATGCAGACATCTCCTGGTAGAAGGAATTTTAGAAGTCATTGAGTTTAATCCCTTCATTTTACAGCTAAGGAAACAAGGCCAGAGAGTTCAGGTGACATGCCCATAGAGACTAAGGCAGCAAGGTGCATAGAATGCTAGCCTTGGAATTAAGAAGACCTGAGTTCACAACCTGCCCTGGACATTTACCAGCTGTGTTTCCATATGGACGTGCCACTTGAGTCCTTTCAGGTTCAGTTTCCTCATCTGTACAATGGGGATGAATAATAGTACCTTCCTCCCTGGGATGCTGCCACGATCAGATGAGATTCAAGCTATATAGACGTTAGCTATTGGTATTACTGTCAGTGGTCATGTAGGTGGTAAGTACCTGAGAAGGAATTTGAACACAGGTGTCCTGGTGAAGCCATATAGCTTGGCATCATTTCTATGTATCAAATGGTTAATAAGATACAACTTTAACTCCTTCTTTCATACGAAGCCAATTAATTCTGCTTATAAGAGAAGATCATAGGTTTAAGGCTAGGCAGAACCATGATAAGCTTACATTACCTCCACCCCCCCAAATGCCACATTTTATGTGAATAATGTTCTTAATGTTATTACATCGATGGTAGGGGTTGCGAATAGTTTTCTAGCTGGACATTAAGTAGACTAGCATTCTTACTGTACTTGGATCAATTTTAGACATTTGCAGTACATAAATAAACCACAAGTACAGAATTGAACCAGAGGCAATATTCAACAAAGGTATTATATATGTTAAGCTCCTTTCAGGCTACTTGTTTAATAACTATAATATTATTATTATTTTTACCTTCCAATGTATTCTTCCCAATGAGATAACCTGCTTGCTAAGTGACAAAGTGTTAATGGTCTTCGGAAATCCAAATGAGTGAGCATATTTTACTTCATGACTTTAGCAGTGGGAAGATACCTTAGTTAAAATAATAGGAAAACTTAAAATGGACTTTGTATTCTTCTTTTATTGGAATGTTCTGAGGTCCTCCTCTCCCCCTCTGAACCCTGCTCTTGTCTTTTCTCTTTCATGTCATTATTGCAAACCTATAAAACAGAGAAATAACGAGAAAAGTTCATGAATGGATTCCAACTTCCTGACGTAGCCCTCTTTCTAACCAGAGACACATACTGACCCTTCTCACTTGGACATTGTTTTTACTCAAGGCAAGCATGGTTCTCCCCCAAACTCCTCATCTCAGAGGGTCTGTCTATGCTGCTGTGTCTCTATCTAGGCTACTGGGAGAGAAATTTATGTGATGACTTGAAGACAAATGTGGAAAATTCTGATTCTGAATATTAATATAACTTTCCCACATATTGGCTTTTTAAATTTCAGGGTGCGATTTGATATAAAACATGATCCAAATTGATTGCATTAGTAAAACAATCAAAGGACCTCATAATTAGGCTCTGTCACCTGTAAGACAGTCTCACGGCATGAAGCTCCTAGGATAGTTATATAATGTGATACTGACAGTTGGATATGTGCATATTTTTGGACCAATTTTTAGGTGATAGGAGCTGCATCAGAAATATGTACTTGGAGAACAAAGATGGAGGAGTGATTTCCAGAGAGCTAGAGATGGAATTAAATCAAACTTCGGCTCCAGCTCACGCAAATGCACATGGACATATGGGAGCTGAACCAATTACTGGCAACTTTAATGAGCTGAGGTTGCTGAAGGAGTTCCACAGGATAGCAGCTGTTCAAGGGGAGTCCCAGAAATCTCCTAGTGGAACAGAAGAGGATGACTGTTGTATTGCTTTGGATGATGGCTTCGGCCCACTCCTCATGCAAGAGAGGTGAGTTAAAAAGCCAACTAATTCTGTTTCATCTAGCAGAGATTGTTTTTGTTGGCAAGATTGATACATGTTGTGTTTTAGTTAACACCCTCTGAGACATCATGCAATTTGGTTGGAATCTTCCAAGAAATTTTAGGACACTCTTAAATGCTTTCATAAGAGCCTTAGCTCAGCAGACTTGCCAAATATTAACTTTCACAGCAGTCCTGGGTAGGAGTTCTTCACTTTCCAGAAGGGCAGTTTGGTGTTTGTTTAATCATCCTTGGCTTAAAAAAATTAAATTGAGTCACATTAGATCAAGAAGACAGAAAGGAAATTAAAGTCATTCTGGATTAGAAAAACGGAAAAATATTATGGTTAATAAAAACCAATATTCATATTAATAAAGAGGAACTGCAAGATGTAGTGGATAGAGAGCCTTCTTCTTTATCAAGATTCAAGTTCTTGATGTGACCTGTGACACATAGTGGCTCTGTGATCTGGGGACAAATCCTTTCATCTTTAGCCCATAGCTATCACCAGGCAATCCTCTAACACTATAAATTGCTGAATAATTGATATCCTGCATTGTTACAAGGCAATCTCTACCCCTCAATCCTTTATTCTTTCTTTCTTTCTTTCTTTCTTTCTTTCTTTCTTTCTTTCTTTCTTTCTTTCTTTCTTTCTTTCTTTCTTTCTTTCTTCCTTCCTTCCTTCCTTCCTTCCTTCCTTCCTTCCTTCCTTCCTTTCTTTCTTTCTTTCTTTCTTTCTTTCTTTCTTTCTTTCTTTCTTTCTTTCTTTCTTTCTTTCTTTCTTTCTTTC
>CM053600.1:11768445-11796478 GCA_028646575.1 Pseudocheirus occidentalis | reverse complement strand
TTATTGCTGTTCTTATTTTGCTTCCTTTTTCTCATGTTGGACAGTCAATTAATTGGTTGTTTTTTTAGCTTTGTGAAACTCTGCTTCCAAGGGGGAAAGCTCTGTTCCAAATTGCTGGTGTTTTCCTAGTTGCTGGAGCTAGTAGGGGGGGTTTTGCAGCCCCACCCCGAGTTTTGGCTTGCTGAGAGCACACTGCATGACCACCACTCAAGACCATGATCCTGATCCAGGCCACTCAACGAAAGAGCGCTTGACCCTGATCAATCAACTCAGCCCCCTGCGAGGTCTGCAGGCCAGGTGCTCTGAAGCAGCCCAGTGGGGGAAGCCACTGGTTACAGCAGTTCCTGCCCTTCCCCCACTGCTTCCTTGCCCTGGGGGCAGATTGGCCAAACTGCTTTTCCTCCCCCAAATTAAGTTTCAAAATTTCACTTTCACTGTCTCTAATCCTGGTTTGCTGGATGTGAAGATCCCTTCAGGTGATATAGATCTGCTCCCCAGGGTAGACTCACGCTTCAGCTTGTTAGGCTTGGCTCCTCCTGACTGCCTTTGGGCCTGGCCGAGGTTTTGGTCTTGGGCTGGGCTGGTCTCAGCTCCTGGCCTGCCGGCCTGCTGGATGAGCCCCTCCTGCTGAGCTGCCTTTCTATAAACCTTGTTTTTCATGCCTTGGTAGTTGCTGGAGTTGCAGTAGATCTTCCCTCTTGTACACTGGCTGCAGCTGGGCTCAGCTCCTCCTGACCACCCTGGGGTGTGGCCTGGCTGCGTGTCTGTTTCAGGCTGGGCTGTCCTCGCCTCCCGGCCTGTGGCAGTGAGCCCCTGCTGCCGAGCTGCCTTCAGTGAGAGATATGTTTTCTGTATTTTTGTGAGTTTGAGACTCCTACAACTTGTCTGGGGTCATATTTTATGGGTATATAGGGTGGTTGTGTGGGAGCTGTGGGACCTTGCTGCTTCTACACCGCCATCTTGGCTCCGCTCCCCTCCCCACCCCCCATATGGTCAAGTTGAAAAACAAAACAAAACAAATTCAGGGCAGTGCAGTGTGTTCCACCGTCCTTCATTTACTACAAAAAATTATATTGTCTCATCTTTTTAAAAATCATTTTAATTAAAAAGCATTTATTGTCTCTCCTTTACAACTCCCTCCTCTCTACTGAGAAAAAGAATGAAAGACAAAAAAACTCCCCTCATAACAAATAAACACAGTCAAACAAAATAGCCTCCTCCTGCATTGGTCATTCTAAAAGATGTATGTCTGATTCTGTATCTCGATTCAAGAGGAGGCTAATATTCTTCACCATTGGTTCTTCAGAGGGGGTAGCTGCTCATTGCATTGATCAGAGGTCTTAACTCTTTTAAAGTAATTCATTTGCCCAATGTTTCTGTTGCTGTATGTACTGTTCCATCATGTCTTATCTTTAAAGAACATATACGGAATGATCACAAATCACTTATAATAAGCTTTTCAATATTCCAACTTCAGTTACTTTAATGTAATTGAATTAGCATAGGATTTGGAACCAGGAGATTTGTTTTCACAGAACTCTAGCTAGATATTGTTGAGTTCAACTCCCTCATTTTACAGATGAGGAAAATACTGTCCAGAAAGGTAAGGAATTTGTTTGTAAGTAGAACAGTCAGATTTTCAACCCCAAAGCAGGATGAGCAGAGATTTTTTCCATGAAGAAATAAGCACAAAAATAATAACAGCCCTTAACATCATAAAATCTCTTTCTTTTGTTCTCTCTTAGACTCAGATTTATTGTTTTGTTTTGTTTTCCTCTTTGGAGATTGAATGGACCAATAAGCTCACAGTGCAGACTTGGGGTCAGCCTCCCCCGAAATTTCATAGATGTATAAATTTTTGGAGATAGAAGATAGCTCAGAGATAATTTAGTTCAACTTGTTCACTTTCAAATGGGGAAACTGAGACCCCAAGAGGGCAAGGAACTTGCCCAAGTTTTTATAGATAGTAATGGGCAGAAACAAATTGATCTCTCTTTCTATTGTATCTGATGCGTCCCCAGTCCTGGCTGTACCACTTACTAGCTCAGGGGTGGGGAACCTGTGACCTAGAGGCCACATGTAGCCCTCTATGTCCTCAGGTCAATCTTTTGACTGAATCCAAACTTCACAGAACAAATCCTTTTATTAAGGGGATATGACCTTATGTAGGTTATTCTTCCATCTGGGATTCGATTTCATCATTTACCAAATGAAGAGATTAAATTTGATGATCTTTGATGTCAATCCCAGTTCTTAATTCTGTGTTCAAGGGACTCTGGAGGTCATGTAATAAAGTCTTTTCATTTTGCAGATAAAGAATCTTAGAACCAAAGAGGTTAAATGAGAATCCATGGTTACATGGTTGGTGCATGCTTACCTTCCTTCCTCCAGATCAAAATCCTTATGTCTTCAATATGGCTCTTTATTTATCAAATATTCACACTTAAATGATTGTTGGTTTTTTCAACTTTCAGAATTTTGAACTGATTATGTTTGCTAACTTAGACTAATAGTTAATCAGTAGGATTCCAGTTAGCGTATCAATTAAAGCAAAACCAAACCAAAACAAAAATAGACAGTATTGGGGATTTTGGCAAGGTAAGGCACTTTGTGAATGATGGAAATAATAGTAGTGGGAGAGGTGGAGGTTACCTAATTTTTTTTCTAGCTTTGTGTGTTAGAGATAGCCAGTTGTGTAGTGGCTACAGCTTTGGCCTTGGAGGCAGGAAGACTCCAGTTCACAATCCAGTTTCAGACACTAAGTATCTGTGTGGCTCATTTATACTGTACATATATTTTATATATGGTGTTTTTACATGTTGTCTTGCCCATTAAAATGTGAACTCTTTGATTTTAGGGGTCATATTTTTGCCTTTCTTGGTATCCCCAGTGCTTAGTAGAATTCCTGGCATATTTCTGGAGAAAATGAATCATCAATCTTGATAATACTGTTTTAAATGAAATTAGGAGATATAAGGAAGTTTCAGATAAATGGAAGAATGACTAACAGGCCCTCCTTGGGAGAAGCAGTTTTAAAAAACCTTGTGCCTCAACATGACTAATGTGGAAATATGTTTAATATGTTAAATATATAGCCTATATCTGATTGCATGCAACCTTGGGAAAAAGGGAAGAGACAGAGGGGAAGAAAAAAATTGGAACTCAAAATATTGTAAAAGTGAATGTTAAAAACTATCTTTGTATGTAATTGAAAAAAAATACTATTAAGTGGAAAGGAAAAAAAAAGATCCAAATCCAAAAAACCTTGTTACTGAAGGCAACAAAAAAAATTGTAGTATCATTGGAAATTTGGTCATCAAGCAATATTCTTGATTGATGCTGAAAAAAAAGGACAACATGAAAATAATTGGAGCCCGACTGTTAACATATATTGAAGAAGGTGAGGAAGGGCAGAAATTCTATGAAGGACATGATAAAATTCTCCAAATTAACTCAACATTTATTTTAGTAATTTTGACTTCAGTGTCAGTATGGGGAGAGTGAAGAATGGGAAAAATACAATGGAATGCCAAGTTGAGGAATAGGAAATGAGAGATGACAAAATCTTATAGACTATGCAGAAACATCACACTTATGCATCATGAAGAATTTTTTGTTTTCCCAGAAGAGAGTTGAGAGGGAGTGGACATGGCGAACATTGATAAATGTCACAAAAATGAAATCAATTCTATTTATGTTGAGAGAAGAAATAACTAGCTCCTGCTGTGGTGCTCCTGTCAAACCCAGCTTTCTGTTTACAGTCAGATTTTATAGAAAAGATAAACATTAATGCCAAATTACAAGAAAGAATAAAAATAAGAAGGTATATTGTATAATTGAGTCCACTTCATTCTGATTTATTTAAACAAGTTCATGAACAAAATAATGAATAAAAACCAAACAATACAGATATTAACATAAACTACCATAATTTCCTAAAGACATTTAATGCAAATAATTCACCACTATGAGACCAAAAGATCCTAGAAACTTCAGGAGTGAGAAAACACTTACTCTTCCTGCCAAGTGGAGAGATGGCAGCCAAGATCAGCACCAATTTAGAATATAAGCTTCTTTTGGAAAACAGAGGAGGAGAGTGGAAGGTTCCGTTTTATTATCTCATAAAACACTGAGGCAGTTGAAAAGAAAAGGAGTTTACTAAAAGCATGGGAAAAGATCTAATGAAGTCAGGCCATCCTGGAAGCATCTGAGTATAATTCTGGAAGGACGACAAGGAGATTTTTGTAACAAACTATTTTCTCTCTCACTGACAAAGCCACCACAATTGAACTCTCCCACCATAGTCCTTGGTGTACTGTATGAGGATATGAAAATGGAATTAAGGAAAAACACAAATGATAAGAGCAGAAGAACTATGCTAAGTGTATTCAGAGGTGATGAGATTTTGAGGTAATGAGAAATTGAACAATTGATTCTTAAGATATATGAAAAAGACACCAGATGCTTGGAAAATGCATGGGACATATTATTCCTGGAAAAAGCAATTGAGTGAATATCAATAACTAGTGAAGCATTTGTCTTGTTTTCCATCTCTAAGAAATGTCAGCAAGAATAATTTGATATATATTGACCACATCCTTTAAAGAATGTGATGGGAACAGGCAGACTTTCCCAAATAATATTTTATGCTGTCACATAATTAACTGAAATATTCAGTGACTACGAGATCATACTATGGCTATTGTTTATGTATAAAAAAAACCCAACAGACAGTGCATTTGGTAGAAAAAAATATAGTCTTTGTAGCATCAAGGTGTCTCCCATGCGTACGTTAACATAATACAAGACTCTTTGAAAATCATAACAATTTAGTGACCTTGTTCAATGACTCTTATCATTATAGTAAGTGGGAAGATGTCAAAGAATTGTTAGAGGCCATGAAAATTATTCAGGTTAGGATTAAAGTGGCAGAGGGATTTCCTATAGATGGCGAAGCCCTTTTCACTTGTAGGAGCATAACTTTGGGTTAATTTCATTAAGCTCTGGAATATTGGGATCTTCTAAATGAGTTCTGTAGTCATACAAAAGAATTAGTCTAAGTATCTGTAAAGGTAAAAGAAATAAGTGCATGAATAATGTCTATTATTCAGAATGATAGTTTCAATGTCTATATGTACATATATGGACAATGAATATAAACACTGTTTAGAGGCAAGCTGGGGGCAGTGGATAGAGTGCTGGCCTTAGATCCAGGAAGATGTGAGAAAACAAATTTGGCCTCCAATGCCAGTTATGTCAAGTCATTGTCACTGGGCAAGTCATTCTGTTTGCCTCACCGTGAATAATTTGAACAAACTGTCCAAAAGAATAAAAGAACAGATTGAGTCAACTTTGGAAAATTATGCAGAGCTTTTAATGATTCTAAGTTTCTTCAGGAAACAAAAAGTATCTTTTTTAATATGTATATTCTTCCAGATGTGCTATGAGTCATAGAATATTACAGTCTCTGAAGAATTAAAGTTTCAGGTCATCCAATGGACCACAGAGGTGGAAGTAGGTTACAACAAATTGCCTGTTAAAAATTGTTTAAGGTTAATGTATATAGCAGTGGTGTCAAATTCAACTAGCATCAGCTCACTGTAAGCCGCGTATTGACTTAGAAAACCACAAAATAACATTATTTATATTGTATCATATTTTTGTTTATTTTGGTAAGCATTTCCAAATTACATTTTAATCTGGGTGGTACGTGGGTGTTAGGCCTTCAGTTTGCTATCTCTGGTGTAAAGGATATTATCTGAGAGATTTATTTATTTATCAATATTTATTGATCTATAGGAAAAGGAAATGGGTCAATCATGTAGGAAAAGACAACTTGAAGGATAGTCCACATTTGCCACTGGGTTTCCATGAAACAAAGAGGTCTAGTGAAAGGGACCTTACCATGTTGGATGGATATAAGGAGAACACGGACAAAAGTAATTTTGGATAAAAATGTATGGATTACTTGTAATCTGTATCATTCACATAGATGAGATCATAGATCCAATAATTTTAAGTAGCAAATTCTTTTACTTCTTGGTTTACAAAGTGCTTTTGTATGTATTATTTAAGTATCTCACAAGATTATTGTGAATATTAAGGTATACCTACTATCACCATGTTATAAGTGAAGAAACTTAGCTCAAAAAGTCATATAGACTTGCCCAAGTCACATTGCTGATAATCCTGAGACTTAAGACTTGATCTTCTCACTCCAAGTCTACAGCCTTTTTTTTTTTTTAACTGTTCTTTGCCTCTCCTTTACAGTACCTTGTACAGGTAGGAACTGAAAAATGTTTGTTTGATATGCCTTGGAATACCACAGGGTAAGAATTTGACTTTATGTACTAGAAACAATTTATTCAATACCTAGAATACTACTAATAATACCTACAAGAATAAAAAAATTGTATGCCAATTTTTGGTCAGAAAACATTTTTGTACTTATCAATCCATTCGTGACAACCTTCTGAGGAAATGAAAATATGCAAGTATTATGTCTCTTTTAAAAAATCAATTTATTTTAAGTTTCCAACATTCACTTCTTTAAGTTTTTAATTTTCTCTGCCTCTCCCCCCTCCCCAAGACAGCATGCAATTTTATATAGGCTCTAAATATACATTCTTATTAAACATATTTTCACATAAGTCATTTGTATATAAGAATTAGAATGAATGGGAGAAAACACGAGAAAGAAAGAAAATAAAATAAAAGAGCAAGTAGCTTTGATTTGCCTTCAGACTCCATATATGTATTTCTTTCTTTGGATGTGGGTGATGTTTTCCATCGCGAGTCTTTTGGAGCTGTCTTAGGTGCTTGCATTGCTGAGAAGAGTCATGTTTATCAAAGTCAGTCATTATACATCGTAGCTGTGTCCCTTACTTTAAAGATTAGGTAACTGAGGCTTTCTGATGTTAAATATTTTGCCAAAGATAAAAACCAGTTCTTCTGAGTCCAAGTTCAGAGTTTTTTTCTACATACACGGTTCTGTACTAGGCATTGTGGGACATATAGACAAGCTACATAGCACATAGATCCTGCCCTCAAAAATAAAAATTGGTTGAGAACAGAAGACATACCATATCTGAAAAGTGAAATAACAGGATAATTAATAACAACATGGTGATTAAGAAAAAAAATAAGCCAATATGCCTCATGGAGGTAAATGGCAAACTACGTATAGTTTAGGAGGTTATGTTGACCACTTTTTTTTTTGTTTGTTTGTTTGGGGAACTCTGGTCTAACTTGTTGGACTGTGGACATAGGGGACAACTTTGAGAGAGAAACTTTTTTTTTTAAGGCAAGTGTTATTTCAAGAAGAAGATAACCACAGAATGAGCAAATTGAGAATGATAATTAGCTGGCTACAAAGTTACTGTAATGATAAAGGAGTTTTATCATTAGGAAGGATGGAAAGGAAGGAAAAAGGAACCAAAGTAGTATTGGGTAAGTGGGTGGTGCAGTGAATAGATCACTGACCCTGAAGTCAGGAGGACCTGAGTTCAAATTTGGCCTCAGACACTTGACACACTTATTAGCTGTGTGACTTTGGGCAAATCATGTAACTCCAATTGCCTTGCCTTCCCTCCTCCAGAAAAAAAGTAGTAACTATTCAAGAAAACTGAATAAAATACTGAAAAACCTAAGCCAAGGGAAGGTAGAGTTTATATTTATATATATATAGGTAGAGTCTAGAGGAACATCGCTGCAGTTTAGATTCAAATGGCTATAAGGAAAGTAATTTAAACCCTAAGTGGGAAACATAATGGAGCTTCAAGAGAAATTTTGCTTTTCCAAGACTATTAGGGGGAAAAAACCAGGCAGCTCAGCCTGGGATGGCAGGAAGAAGCAGTATGAATGAGAAAAAGGTGTAAAGATTAGGAAAGCCTGGAAGACACAAAACACTTTTTCTGGACCAAGAGAATTGAGTAATGTGAGATTATATTTGTAATGCAAAGGCTCGGGGCAGCTAGATGGCTCAGTGAATAGAGCACCAGCCCTGAAGTCAGGAAGGCCTGAGTTCAAATCCAGCCTCAGACACTTGACACACTTACTAGTGAGACTTTGGGTAAGTCACTTAACCCCAGTTGCTCTCCCCCAACAAAATACATAGATGTAATGCAAAGGCTCCTATGGGTCCCCACATGACTCTGAGACCTAATTCAGGTTTCTGTTTGTATCATTGTCTACTCAAATTCACTACTCTAAGCCCATTCCAACGAGCTTCTCCAGCACAGGCTCTAATACAAGGCTCTGAAAAAAAAAGCAGTTACCAAAATAGAATAGCAAAGTCATAAGATGGAATGAATCAGGTAGCGAGCATTCTTAGTACCCATGCCAGATGGCCATCTTCTGTAATCCCAAGGGCACTGACTACAAATCAGAATCTTTTCAATCCTTCTGTCTTTTCAGTTCAGTAGAAAGACTCAGTCTATTTAAACTTGCGATGAGGTTTTAAGGGTGTCATATCTGCTCTGCCCCAAAAGCTATAAAATGTGCATGCCCTTTGACCCAGCAATGCCACTTCTAGGGCTGTATCCTAAAGAGATCATACAAGTGGGAATACGACTTTTATGTACAAGAATATTTATAGCAGCTCTTTTTGTGATGGCCGAGAACTGGAAATCGAGGGGATGTCCATCAATTGGGGAGTGGATAAACAAGTTGTGGTGTCTGAATGTATTGGAATAAATACTACTGTGCTGTAAGAAATGAGGAGCAGACAGACTTCATAATAACTTGGAAAGACTTCTATGAACTGATGCTGAGTGAGGGGAACAGAACCAGGAGAACTTTGTACACAGTTACAGACACATTGTATCTGTGATGACTGAGTTTGATAGACTGGGCTCATCCCAGCAATGCAAGGTTATAAGACAACTCCAAAAGACTCATGATGGAAAAGGTTATCCACACCCAGAAAAAGAATCACAGAGTCTGAATGCAGACTGAAGGCAAACCATTTGCTGTCTTTGTTTTGTTTTGTTTCTTCTTACTTGTGGTCCATTCCATTGGTTATAATTCTTCTTTACAACTTGACTATTGTGAAAATATGTTTAATGTGAAAGTGTATGTAGAACCTATATCAGATTGCATGCCATCGGGGGTGGGGAGAGAGGTAGGAGAGAAAGGGGAGAGAATGTGAAATGCAAAAACTTGTGGAACTGAGTGTTGTAAACTTAAATTAAATTGAAAAGGGAAAAAAGTGTCATATCTGCAAGTAGTCTCTGTTTAATTACTTCCTTCTTCCTGATGGACAATAGCGAGCGAATATTGTCACTTTCAGGACACTGTGGCCACATCTACACCAGAAGAATTGTCCGATTCTTTGCCCAGCACGTACTAGTCCTGTTGTCTGGATGTCTGTTGTTTCCAGGCTCTTTCTATGCTAACCTGATTCCCACAGTCTGTGTTTGAACTTTTTCATTGTTGTTCAGTTGTTTCAGTCATATCCAACTCTTTATGGTCCCATTTGGGGTTTTCTTGGCAAAGATACTACTGGAGTGGTTTGCCATTTCCTTCTCCAGTTTATTTTAGAGATGAAGAAACTAAGGCAAACAGGGTTAAGTGACTTGTTCAGGGCTATACAGTTAGTGCCTAAGGCCAGATTTGAACTCAGGAAGATGAACTCTATCCACTGTGCTATTTAACTGCTAGAGTTTTCCATGGTCTAGATGCGGCTGTCCAGTCTTCTATTTATTATTTCTTAAACAAACACGCTTTATAAGCACCTGTATCTAGTTAAAATGTACACTAGATGATGTCTTGATTTTATGAAATACAAAGCCTTCTGGGAAATGTAGTCCATTTTGTTGTTGTGTCTGACCCTTTGACACCCCATTTGGGGTTTTATTGGCAAGGATACTGGAGTGGGATGCCATTTCCTTCGTCAGCTCATTTTACAGATGAGGAAACTGAGGCAAACAGTGCTAAGTGACTTGTACAGGGTCATACAGCTGTTAAATGTCTGAAGTTGGATTTGAACTCAGGAAGACTTGGTACTCTATCCACTGTGCCACTTAGTTGCATCTGCTTAACATATTAAGTGGTTAAAAATGAAAAAAATGCCCATTGATGAATTCGCCTGAGCCCTCTGGTTCAATGCTTTCTTGTACCCAGGACATTCTGGAGCTAACTCATCCTACTAGCTTGTGAAAACCGATAGTTTCACGGTGAGCATTTCCACCTTAGAAATAAGCTAACGCTTGTTTTGTTGTCATTGTCCATTGCCTAAACTTAAGGAAGCAATGAGAAAATGTTAATAATACAGATCAAATACAGAAATGTGCTGGAATATAGATTTTTGGGGGAGCCAATCATTAAACATTTACCATCATACCCCTGATTGTAATTTACCTCAACTGTAAGTAATTTGTGCTTTATCGTTCCCTCACTCTGTTGTAGGCTTTAATGGATCCAGACTGTGCTAACCAGTGCTTTTTTAACTATGGGTTATGGGATCATGAAAAATTTGGCAAAAGTAAAAAGTATCTGTGCAGTGACCAAAAATTAATTAAAAATCAAGTATATAATGAATCCAAGGGGTTTCTGGCAATGCTTTCCCATGTTGCATCATGCAGCTTCACTACAACCTTGCTTCTGAACACACAACATGCCCACTTCATGCTGTGCATGCCCCCAGGCCATGCAACTCCAAGGGGGTCTCGAGTGGAAAAAGTTTAAGAAGCCCTGTACTATAGCACACTGCACCATAAAAAAATAAAATGGAAAAAGGTCATGAATATTAGGAGTTCACTGTATAGGGAGATGGTTTTCTCTTCCTTCTTTTAAAATAATCTTGGGTGGTATTAGGAGAAAATTGGCCAAAACAAAATAGTTCCAAAAACTTGCTTGGGGCGGTTTCTATTTGGAGGTAGAACTGGGAGTGTCTTTACATCTTTCCAAAGAGTGTTTTCTGGAATAACATCTGATGCTATTTTATTTGTTCCTAGATGTCATTATAATAACTGTCTTTGCAAAGAAGGATGAAGAGAATTTATGATCTGACAGATATCGCCATTGCTTCATGTGTGGAAGCTGACAAAAATCATTCCTTTTTGTCCTTATTCTAAAGCTGGTACTTTCATTTGATCTGTTTCTTCCTTCTTCCCCCAGGAAATACTAACTCTGCAGGACCTTTAATACCAGCTGTAAACTGCATTACACCCTGAGACTGGTTATAATATCAGAAACCCTAAACATAATGACAATAATTTGACAGTTTATAACCACCTAATGATTCCCTCAGACAGTGTTTTTAGTCAAGTGGCATGAATGCCTTGGGCAGGGGGAGGGGGAACTGGAAACAGCAAATCTTAAGCATTCCTTCTGCTGAGTCTTTTTTCCCCATGAAGACACTGTCATAGTGGTATTTTCTCATGTAATTACAATACATTTGTATTAGTGATTTATAAATCAGTCTGAATTTTAAGTCAGCACAGATTCCAGAGGTATTTGTATTTTAAAACTTAATTACATTACAGAGTTGGGAAGAGGGAAGGTTGACCAAAGAAATTCCTTTATCAGTTTAATGAACCTTTTGGGGGGATTTTTAAATTGTGTTTTCCTATTGAGGATACAGTTATCCCTTCCACATGGCAGGGATTAGGGAGTCTCCCATAGCTCCCCCAAACCTCCGCCATGATCTAGAAAATCTGTGTAGAATTTTTTTTAGCTCTCCCTTTGTACCAAAGAAGTCTGAATTATTATGGCATTAAAAGATAAAATATGTTGATATTATTTTATATAATATATAAATTTTTTTCAATTCTGAGTTTCTAAAATTTTTCTGTCATCTGTAGGCCTTCACATGTCATCTGTGGCTTCTACAAAGTTCCCCAGATTCCCATTTGATTTCTTATGCCAACCAGATAACTATATATAGATAAGCTTCTTTGTTCTGTTTGGAGGGTGGGTTTCACTGATATTGACTAAGCTGGTTGACTCCCATTATTTTATGAGAAATCCTTCTTTGTGCTGTCCTAAAAGGTTTGGGCAGAGACACTATTTCTTTTCAATTTTTTTGTTTTTCCCTATTTCATTTTATCTGTGAGATCCTGAGATTATAGGATAGTCAGGAGTGGATCTGTGTCCTGAATTCCACACTCTCCCCCACTCCCCCAGTCATTAATGACTTTATTGGTCCAAGACTGGGAGCTACAGATACTGTAGCTGTCCACATGGTCTTAGAAGAGAGCACCAGCTTGGAAAGACTATAGTATACCCCCACACCCTAATAGATGATGGACACACAGAAAGGAATAGGAACTTTTTGCCTTTTTTTTTCTTTTTGGAGAGGGAGAGGCAGGGCAATCAGGGTTAAGAGACTTGCCTAAAGTCACACAGCTAGTAAGTGTAAGTGTCTGAGGCCAAATTTGAACTCAGGTCCTCCTGACTCCAGGGCTTGTGCACCATTCACTGTGCCACCTAGCTGCTCCCAAGGATTAGGAGCTTTTTTACTCAAGACATTCCAGCATTTAGGGGCAATGCTGGAGTATGGAGAGTTCTGAAAAATAGCATCAGAGTCACAAAAGAATGCAACAATGTGTTAGTCACAGAGAGGGGAGACACATAGTTTCAGTGTTGAGACGTCCGAAACGCCAGCTTTTCAGAATAGGAACAATAATAGGGTTGAGTAAGGAACTGGGACTTTGTCTACTAGTATCTATTACCATGAATTATTTGGATGATGCAGGTCAATGAAAAGGATTGTTGTCTGTCTCATAGCCCAAAATGCATTTCCTTTTGGGGTGGGGAGCCCCTAAACTACAGGGTGACAATATGAATCTGGGGAAATGCAAACATTCTTGAGGGAAGTGGGAGTCATTGGATAGGATTAGGTTGATATTTATGGATTAATATGAGCCTCTTGTGTTTTTTATGTATTTGTTTGTAGACTCCTGTATTTTGTATTTTATGTAGGCTGAAATAAAGGCTGTCCTGTACTGACAATTGCATTGTTACCTTGAGTACTTGAATAGGAGCTAGAGATATGTTTACTCATCTCTATAAAGAGTCAGACACAAGCTATATGAAGAATATATATATATATATATTTTTCCCCAGAGTAATCTTTGGGGGATATATACCAAAGAGAATTGATTTGGGGGAGATATGTACCAAAGAGAGTTGATTTAAGGGATTCTGTCTCCCAAATTTAACCTGGTTCATGGTGAACCTGAGTCTCAGGTTACAATAGAACAAATCATAGGATATTCCTTAGGAAAGGAGGAATTTAAGTAAATAAGTACTAAGTTTGGAATCAGGAATCCTGAGTTCAAATCTCTTACTAATTGTGTGGTTTTGAATGAGTCATTTAACCTAACCTCGCATGTAACAGGAATGATCTGCTGGATTTCCCATGGAGCTGGATTTGTACCACAATTGTTTTGGTAGAACATGTGTTCTGGGTCTCTGCTGACACATTTCACTTTGGGATTAACTTAGTGACTCCTAGCTAGTTGTAAGTGACAGAGGTTGCATCAAAGATGATTACTGACTGAGCTAGGAAGAGATTCTCTATTGGAATGCATCCAGTGCTCTGGGACTCTTCTCCCTTGGGCTTTTAGCAAGGAGGGAGTGAATAACTCTCTTCTTGCAGCAGCAATGGTGCCTTCGAGCTCATGGCAGCAAACATTTGCTTGCTTAGGTGAACTGAAATCTTTGGCTACTACCTTCTACCTTTTTGCTTCATCCTTGAATACCGGTCTGTAAACAACAACTAGCATTCTTGACAAATGGATGTTTCCAGCCTTGGTGACTATTCTGTGAATTTAAGAGTTCCCAAGTCAGTATCAGTTGTCAAATGATAAGTGATACAGAAGATCCGCATCTGACTGGCAAGAAGATCTGGATTTTGAGTTCTTTAGATAGTGCAGAGGCCATCACACCTGTGTGACATATGAAAAGTTTGAGAGATATAGTTTCTGGGTAATTAATCATTTTATTAATCATGCTAGGGGATAATTAATAAAAGGAGTAAGTGGTACTCTTGAATGCCAAAGATCCCTCGTGTAATTCACTCAATGCTTATATGCCCTTGGAAGAGTGGATATTCCTGAAGGTGGCAATCGATCGGATTGCTTAGCAATTAATGAGAAAATGAGAAGTGGACACCCATTCTAATGAGGGGCTGGGGGACTGACTTTGATCACTCTAATGCCAAATAATACCATCCCCAGCCTTGGGAAATCTAGACAAAGGATTTACCCTAACCCAAGCCTGAGTAGAACACAACAGGCTGGAATTCACCTTAGATTAATTCCTCATACAGTTCTTTAGTTGATTGGGGAGAAGCATTTACCCTGGGGATTTGGGCAATCTTATCCATCAACAGTGTCCATCAGAGAATGAATAACTCACAGGTTTCTGAAAAATAAAATCCTGGTCCTAATTCAATAATTGATTATTAATATAAGAGAAAAATAATAATTTCCCCCACCTATTATATTCTCCTGGGAGCTAAAGACCACTTTATGGGACTAACACATATTTTACTTCATCATGTATTTGCATTGTATTACCGAAAGAGACCCTAGTACATATTCAGCACCATGGAAGGTAACCTAGCCCAGCCACCCCCTTAAAGTCAGGAAACTGAACTAGATAATTACTAAGATCTATTCAAGAACCAAATCTTTATGGTCCTCAGTGATCTAACAGCTAATTCAACATCCTAGTCCATACAGAAACTTTCTCTGTAATTTCTCTGTATCTACTGCTTATATATTTCTAGTACCATGACACCAGGCAACCCATTTCATTCTAGTATAACTTTAGTTGTTAGAAAAAATTTCCTATATGATATCATAATCTGCTTCTCTGTAATATCAACCCATTTTTTTTTAGTTCTGGTCTCTAGAACTGTGCCAAATAAGTCTACTCCCAACTGTTTCTACAGTGTGAAAGACTAGCCTGCCAAAATACAGAAAGAGTCATCATCAATGTGTTGCCTACGAACTAATTAATTCTTTGATGTGATAACCCATAATACAAAGAAAAGATGCAAAGAGTCCTCTGTGTTAGAGTTTCTTTGGAGGAAATTTTAAAGAGTTATTATTTACTTTTATTATTTCTAGTTATATTTATGTATATAATATAATAAATAATATTTACACATTATTTATAACTATTAATATGAGATTAAAATTGTTCAGTGAAGAACAAGTTGATATACTATTAGAAAAACTGAAACACCTGATTATTAAATCATTTAATTTTGATTGTTTCCCATATTCTGACATATACAGATATCTGCTCTGAAGCTATCAATCAATATTAATTTTTCTTTTCTTCAGTGTTATTGTTGATGTGAATTACTGAATACCCTTATTGCTATTCTTTTTCATATCGCATCTACTGCTTTTTATGGGATCTGGTTTAGTAGCTGAATCTGAGTACTTTACTGACTCTTCAACTCTTTCTATTGATCTTCACCAGATGAGCCAGTCTCTAGGCAAAAGCAATTCTTTCTGTCCTTGTTAGAGATGATCTGTTCCTGGTACCAAACCCACCCTTCCATTTTGCCAAATCTCATTCTCCAATTCTATCTTCTTAGCCAACTATTCATTTTCATGCCATCCTGAAATCTGGGAAGCTTTAGGTGAACTGCTACAGTGGGAGGTGAGCACAACAAAGAGAATGGTTTATACAATAATAGCACTGTAAAGACAAGTCCCTTTGAAAGACTTAAGAACTCTGATCAACTCAATGGTCCACCGTGATTCGGAAGAGTGACGATAAAGCAAGGTACCCACATCCTGACATATAGACGATGGATTCAGGGTATAGAACATATGTTATGTTATATTATATTATATTATATTATATTATATTATATTATATTATATTATATTATATTATATTATATTATATTATATTATATTATATTATATTATATTATACTATGTTATGTTGTGTTGTGTTGTGTTGTGTTATATTGCAGTATATTATATTTGATCATATATCATATGATATTATATCACATCACATCATATAACATAGTATTGTATTGTGTTGTATTATATTACATTACACTATATATCATCACATCACATCACATCACACCATACCACATCACATCATACGATATCATACCATACCATATCACATCACATCATATCATATCATATCACACCATATCACATCACATCACACCACACCACACCACACCATACCACACAACACCACACCACACCACATCACATCATACCATACCATATCACATCATATCATATCACATCACATTACACCACACCACACCACACCATATCACATGACATCACATCATAACATATCACATCACATCACATCACATCATACCACACCACACCACACCACATCATATTATATCATATTACATATATATAGTATGTATACTATATATATTCTATATATAAATAAATATATTTGGATATCACCAATATAAGATTTTTTTTGCTTAATCACACAATTTGGTTTCCATCAACTCTAAGCTAATATCCAACCATCTGCAAGAAGCTCTTAGGCTAGTGCCTTCCTTTTGTTGATTATCTTGAATTTAGCCCTATATGTTTTGTTTGTACATAGTTGTTTGCATTTCTCCCTCATTAGGCTGTCAACTCCTTGGGAGCAGGGACTGACTGTCTTTGGTTTTTCTATTGCTATCACTTAGCATAGTGCCTGCACACAGCAGGCTTTTAATAAATGCTTGTTGACTGACATATTTGTTACAAAGATTTTCTTTTTTCTCTCTCCTTCTCCCTCCCTCCTCCTGAATTGGTGAAGAAGGTAAGGGAGAGAAAATAAATTTTCATTAATTGCAAAAAAATAAAATTAAAGTAAAAAATAAAATCCATTAGCAATGAACATTACTTTTGAACCTAAATCCTTATGTTTCTTGCCCAGGTCACCTTAACTCCTGGAGTTAAGACCTAGAAAGGTCTTTTTTAAGACTTATAGACACTTTCTAGGGACCTTATGGTGGTATTATATGTCATCATAAATAAGTAACAGCCATTGACTTTAAGATGTCTTATAGGATATTAGGGCTAGACCTTAGATCTTATGTAGTTCTACCACATTATTCTCCATCACATTTCAGTTACACAATTTGGGAAGGAAGTGTAACTATAGTTTGGTCATATCAGGTCCATATATCTTTGCTCAGAACCTCCTCTCCATGCCATGCATTGAGACAGGTGTACTGAAAACCAAACTCACTGGTATATAGGTTGGTGGAATGGATTCAAAAAGGTGATTTTGTTTTTATTTTGGCTTATCTCCTTAGCACTTAGCACAGTGGTGAGTGCATAGTAGATTTTTGATAAATGCTAGCTGACCGACTGACTTAATTTCCCATGAAGAATTTTTGGGGATAGGAGCAATAGGGCTCAGGGTCCTGTCAACATTTCATTTAAAGACTACTTAAACTCATCATGTAGGAAACTTTCTTCTTGGGCTCTCCAAGCTTCAGGCTGAGTGCTAATGAAAATAAACTGTAAGTCAACCAAGATGAGAAGACATAATACGTTTCCAGGAAATCATGGGAAATTGGAAGCATGGGAAGTAAAGAGGCTCTACTTTATAGAGAAGAAGTCTGAGTAGTTGTCTGAAAAGGGGACAGATGAATTCCTTTGAGGTAAAAATTCCTTGAAGAGGAATAGATATTACATTGGAATTTTATGAAGACAAAGTTTTGCTTTGACAGCTCACTAGCTATTTCTTTGGATTAAAGTAAAATGCAGCTGTTACCACTTAGGACTAAAAGAACTGAATTGTTTTTTTAATCTCTTTCAAACAATTGGACTAAATCAAAACCTAAAAGCTCCTTCTGTTTTCAAACTGCTATAAATTAGACACTTTGTGTTCAGGTCATATCTTTGGAAAGTCTGAGTTCTCTTACATATTGTCCTGTAATTCAGGGTTGGAAATAGAATGAGTATCATAGTGTTCAAAAGCAATTAAAAGGGGAAGTATTTGTGCTTTAGGGGCCACCACCATACCTTGTCAGTGATCGATTATCTGCTCAAGATGCTGGGCACAACTGTGAAGTTGTGAGATTTAGCCTTTAAGAAATTAAACAGCCATAGGCTGAAAGTGAATAAGAAAGAATAGAAGCTTGACATTTTGAACTGAGGCTTATGTTGACTCCACTAAACCCACTTGGCTTACTAGCATGCTATATATTGTCTTTGTATATTCCCTGGAGAACAGGAATCTCTTTGAAAGTGGATCCATACACTGTGGTAGGAAGATCCATCCTGCCCTACTGCAAAGTTAGAGGGGCTAGGGGGAGGACACAGGAGAGACGAGATTGTCGCAGGGGGTAAACAGTGGGATGGCTGTTTTGGGGTGGTGAGTAGGGGAAAGATGGGGAGAAAATTTGAATGAATGATATAAACTAGAAAATAAATTAATTTATTAAAAAAAAAAAGAAAGTGAATCCATAGTGGTCTTTCTGTATCTTTGGGGTAAATTGGTTTGAGTAGGTGAGATTAATAGAAGTCACTGATGAAATCTGGCTCTGGTTTGACCATTGGGATTAAAGAACATATCCTGCTTATATTTTATAGATCCCAACTTGTTTGCATGTTGTTCCTCCTCTCACTTTCCCTTTCCTCCCTGCTCCCCATTTAGACTGTGAATTCTTTGAGAATACCTTTTTCTTCCTTTCTATATCCAGTATTTAGCATAAGTAGACACAAGTAGGTGCTTAATAAATGCTTGTTTATTTGACAACTCTTCTGTTATTCTTTATGTATGATGACTAGAAAAGGAACAAGTATCTCTATGTGGATGGGTGTGATCTACATTAAAGGTCCAGTCCTCTTAATCCGGTTGAGTAGAAGCTGAAGGAGGGGTGACAGAATGTTAGTGTAGCCCTGGGGAAATAGTTAGCTGGGAAGAAAGCTGTGATGATTGTTTACTTTTCCTTTTAAAAAAGCTTTTTCATTGTCTCCCTGAATACCATTGGTGCCCCTGAAACAATAGTTTTGGATGATTCAGCAATTCTTCATTTATTAACTACCTGCTGTGTGCATGGATCTAATAGTAGGTATATGAAGATGGAGGAAAGAAAACCATCAAGGAATTTAATACAGATATATAAGTAGCTGTAATGCAAGTTATACCATATTAAGTCCACAAGAAAAGTTTCAAGAATCCAGCAGTAAACATGTATTAAGTACTTATTGTATGCCAGGAATACTAGGGAAGGCAAATACTTGTTCCCTACCTTTAAGGAGCTTGAGGTTACTTTGGGGAAAACTTTGCTTTTTTTTTTTTTTTGGTGTAGAAGGAAGTTTGGGATGACAGATATTTGACATATTAGAGTGATTTTTCAAAGATTTTAACAAATTAGGGTCACTTTCCCCCTCCCCCATTGTCACTCATAACACTCATAACAAAAATCTGACATTAAATGAATATTCAGAGTTCCTGTGCCGAAGGTTTCCTTTTCATTTTATCAACAGGATTTGCCTATTGTATGGGTGGCTAGGTGGCTCAGTGAATAGAGCACTGGCCCTGGAGTCAGGAGGATCTGAGTTCAAATCTGACCTCAGACACTTGACACACTTACTAGCTGTGTGACTTTGGGCAAGTCACTTAACCCCAATTGCCCTCCAAAAGGCAAAAAAAAAAAAAAAGGATTTGCCTATTGTAGAGTTATAAAACAGATAAGGTAGGTGAAATCCATCTCCAGGCACACAGAGAGTGTGACTATATCTGGTCAATACCCTTAGCTAATAAGCTGCCCTGTCTAGCCTTCTGTGAATCTAATCATCTTGCAGGCAGCCAGTATTAGTGAAAAACAGTGGCATATATCTGCTCCCAGAACATTAAGGAAACCAATTTAGTTTTTTGCGTACAAGTCCTTTAAAAGCAATCTATTTATGTAACTAGACACAGTTCTAGCAAATTTAAAAAGTGGAAATGAATTCAATTTATTCTATGGAACATCTCACTATTACTTAAGAATTGAATCAGCGTACTGTAATATATACTCAAGGGTAGTACATCATTGAAAAGCTATTTGATGTTTAGGGCTTTAATTTCCTAGAGAAGTTTAATGAAAATTGAAGCACAACAGAGCTTAACCAATAGAAAGGAGTCTTTGGACAGGCCCTCAGTCAGGCTTATTCCCTAGAAAAAAATTGAGTAGGATAAAAAATCTCTGAAAACCGTGTAAGTCTTCTGAAATCCCTTAGCTCACTCTAGTTGCTTGTATAGTCTCCTCTATCAGACTGTGAGTTCCTTGAGATCAGAGAAGATGTTTTGCTTTTCTTTGCATCCCTATCACTGCCTGCCACATAGTAGGTACTTAAAAATGCTTGCTGCCTTGGCTTTTACCCAAGGGAACAGGAAAATGACTAGCACATTTTTCTGTCTCCATTTGTCTATAAATGTTACCTTCCTGCTGAGCAGTATTGAGTAGTAGAAAGACTAGTTGACCTGAAGTCCAATGACCAACTTGCTAGATGATCTTGCTCCCACACTGAACCTCTCTGGACCTTAATTTCTTCATCTGAAAAAGAAAGGCATTTGTGAATTAGATCGGAGGGGCCAAGCTCATGAGCTTCAGACAAAGAGCCCACACATACAACCCCCAGATGTTCTTTTTTTTTTTTGGCCAATTTTTTTTTTCACATTTTGATTTAAAGTTTTGAGCTCCAAATTCTACTCCTCACTCCCTTCCTTAACCCTTGAGATGATTATATATGTGCAATTATTCAAAGCATTAGCATATTAGTCACTTCGTAGAAGATTCAAATAAAAGAAAAAGAATGGAAGAAAGTGAAAAATAGCATGTTTCAGTCTGTATTCAATTAATATCAGTTTTTTCTCTCTGGAGACAGATAGTATGGTTTATCATTAGTCTTTGGGATTGTCTTAGGTCGTTGTATTGCTGATAATAGCTAAGTCATTCACAATTCTTCATCCAACAATGTTGCTGTTACTGTGTACAATGTTCTGATTCTGTTCACTTTACTATGCGTCAGTTCATGTAAGTCTTTCTGGGTTTTCCTGAAATCATCCTGCTTGTCATTTCTTATAGCACAATAATATTCCATTATAGGTCTATACTACAGCTTGTTTAGCCATGCCCCAATTGATGGGCATCCCTTTGATTTTCAATTCTTAGCCACCACAAAAAAGAGGTGCTATAAACATTTTTGTACAAATAGGTAACTTTTTCCCTTTTGGGGGATGTCTCTGGGATATGGACCCAGCAGTATTTCATATAGCAGTATTGTTGTATGAAAGGGTATTAGTGTCCCAGTTTTAACACATCCCCTCCAGCATCCACTGTTTACCTTTTTTGTCTTACTGGCCAATCTGATATATATGAGGTGATACCTCAGTTGTCTAAATTTGCATTTCTCTAATCAAGTGTGATTTACAGTGTTTTTTTTCATATGATGACAGATAACTCTGATTTGTCTGAAAACTGCCTTTTCATATCTTTTAACCATTTATGAACTGGGGAATGACTTGTATTTTTTTTTTTTGGAGTGCAATTAGGATTATGACTTGCCCAAGGTCACACAGCTAGTAAGTGTTAAGTATCTGAGGCTGGATTTGAACTCAGGTCTTCCTGACTCCAGAGCCAGTGTGCTATTCACTGCACTACCTAGCTGCCCCCAAATGACTTGGATTTTTAAAAATCAACTCAATTCTCCAATATATTTGAGAAATGAGACCTTTATCCAACATACTTGTTGCAAAACATTTCCACATTTTCTGCTTTCCTTATAATTTTGGTTGCATTGGTTTTGTTTGTGCAAATACTTTTAAATTTAATTTAATAAAAATGATCTGTTTTACATTTTGTAATGCTCTCTGTATCTTCTTTGGTCCTAAATTCTTCCCTTATCCATAAATTTGACAGATAAACTATTCCATACTTTCTCACTTTGCTTATATCACCTTTTATATATAGCTCATGTACCCATTTTGACCTTATCTTGATATATGACATGAACCATTGGTCTATACCTAGTTTCTGCCATACTATTTTCCAGTTTTTGAATCAGTTTTTGTTAATGAATTTTTGTTCCAAAAGCTTGTTCTTTGAGTTTTATCATATACTAGTTTACTACGGTCATTTACTATGACCTAATCTCTTCCACTGATCCACCACTCTATTTCTTAGCCAGTACCAACTTGTTTTTAATAATTACTACTTTATAATACAGTTTGAGATCTGGTACAGCTAGACCACCTTTTTCATGTTTTTTTTTCCCATTGATTTCCTTGATATCCCTGAGCCTTTATTCTTCCAGATGAATTTTGTTATTATTTTTCCTAGCTCTACAAAATATTTTTTCAATTGTTTGATTGATATGGCACTCATTAAATAGGTTAATTTAGGCAGAACTGTCATTTTTAGTATATTGGCTCAGCTTTCCTATGAATAGTTAATATTTTTCCAATTATTTAGATCTGACTGTATTTGTGTGAGAAGTGTTTTATTGTGTTCATGTAGTTCCTGGGTTTGTCTTGGCAGGTAGATTCCCAAGTCCCAAGTATTTTGTATTATCTGTAGTTAATTTAAATGAAAATTTTCTCTTTCTATCTCTTACTGCTCAATTTTCTTGGTAATATGTAGAAACACCGATGATTTCTGTGGATTTATTTTGTATCCTACAACTTTACTAAAGTTCTTAATAATTTCAAATTATTTTTTTAGTTGATTCTCTAGGATTTTCTAAGTATAACATCATATCATATTCAAAGAATTATAGTTTTGTTTCCTCATAGCCTATTCTAATTCCTTTAATTTCTTTTTCTTTTAATTCCTATAGCTAACATTTCTAGTACAATATTAATAGCAGAAAGGATAACGGGCATCCTTGCTTTACCCCTGAATGTATTGGGAAGGCTATTAGCTTATCCCCATTACAGATAATGGTTACAGACTCTAAATATATTACTTATTTTACATTAAGCTCTATTTGTTCCTATGCTCTCTGGTGTTTTTAATAGAAAGGGATGCTACATTTTGTCAAAGGCTTTTCCTGCATCTGTTGAGATAATTATATGATTTCTGTTAGCTTTGTTTTGATATGTTAAATTATGCTAATTGAACCACCCCAGCATTGCTGGTATGAATCCCAAGTGGTTGTAGTATCTGATCCTTGTGATGTATGGCTATAATCTCTTTGCTAGGATTTTATTCAAAATTTTTATATCAATATTCATTAGGGAAATTAGTCTAGAATTTTCTTTCTCTGTTTTGGCTCTTTCTGGTTTGGGTATCAGCACCATATTTGTGTCATAAAAGGAATTTCATAGGACTCCTTCTTTGTCTGTTTTTCCAAATAATCCACATTGTAGGATTGATTGCTCTTTAAATGTTTGGTAGATTTTGCTTATGAATTCATCTGGTCCTGGAGACTTTTTCTTAGGAAATTCATTAATGATTTGTTCAATTTCTTTTTCTAATATTGGCTTATTTAAGTATTTTGTTTCTTCTCTTAATCTAGGTAATTTATATTTTATAGCAATTCATTCATTTCATTTAGATTGTCAAATTTATTGCTATATGATTGGGGAAGATAGCTCCTAACAACTGTCTTAGTTTCCTATTCATTGGTGGTGAATGCACATCTTTCATTTTTGATACTATCAATTTGGTTCTCTTCTTTCTTTTTTTTTTAAATCAAATTTACCATGGGTTTGTCTATTTTATGGGTTTTTTTTCCATAAAATCAGCTTCTAGTTTTATTTGTTCAATCATTTTCTTACTTTCAATTTTATTAATCCCCCCTTTGGTTTTCAGGATTCAGTTTTTAATCAGGGATTTTTGCAAATCAAGATATCACCCTCCTGCTGTCCTTGGTCCTCTTCCAGAATGAAGGATAGGCAACACAGAAATTCTTTGGTGGCAGGGACTGTCTTTCTTTTTTGCATTTGCATCCTGAATTTAGTACATTTAGTTTGTGTCTGGTGCATAGTAGGCACTTAAGAAGTGTTTATTATATTGTAGATCATGCAGACCTAAATCTTCCTTCTCTGGAAGTCTGAGGCTTTAGATAATCTCCAAGAGATATTGGCTTTCTTTTATCATAATGATTCAACCTAATAAGATGAAGGTCTTTGCAATTTCATTGCTTTATTAATATGGAGTCACTGGAATGATAAGACTTCACTTTCTGAGGAGTATAAACATTTCATTAGGGCTATTAGTAGCTACCCAGGAAACTGGAGATGGTAAGGCTGTAATTGGAGGAGTCTGGAACTGTCCTAACTTTGAAATATGAACCTCAAACCACATGGAGAAATCAGAACTTTCAGACCCCTTCCTTAAATACTTCTATCACCGTGCTGCTGTCTCTCTCTTTACCTCTCAATCTTCCTCATATTCTACTTTCTAAGAGTCTGACGTTGGTCAGGCTAGAGTGAAGAAGAATGAGAATGAGCTGTAATGCTTCAGACTGTGGGAGGTCAAGCAATCCCCTTCTGTAAGCACTGTGTTTATGATCAGCTTAATACACCCATTTTCCAACTATTAGCCACCATTGGAGACAGTTTGAGGGAAGCCCCATGCAGAGAGGAGGAATAAACCACAGCTGGCAATCACCTCAGCAACAGTTGCTGGGGAGAAAGGAGAAGGTGTCAGCAATAGGAAGCAGGAGGTGTGGTAGACAAAGCCTGAGCTGTCAGGAAAGGAAATATGGGGAGAGGCTATTATTAATGTGTGAGCTTTGATGTTTTGAATAGCTTCCTATATTCAAAAAGAAATAAGAATGTACTATACCTCTGAGGGAGAGAGGTAGATGAAGGCAAAGAAGGCAATTAGAGTTTAACGTGTTGTCTTTTACGGAATTGCCACAAAGGTCAAAAAAGAGGAACAGGAGCAGTGTTATCTTGGGTTATTTTTCCTTTTTGGATTAGATAATATTTGAGTATCTTTTGTGAGGATTCTGGCTGTATGCCCCAACTCAAAAAGGGGTGGGGAAGGACAGTTACAATTGTTTTTTTAATATGCTGGTCTAATTTTGAGAGCTGCTTTGTCTAGCTGTGTTTATAGACCAAATGAGGTCATGTATATGTGAATCACTATGCAGATTTGAAAGTGCTATATAAAAGTCAATTACTGTTACTATGATTCTTCTCTCAACACAAACCAACCTAGCTTATGAGAATGCACCACCTTCATTATTCATTGTTGGACTTTATAGTATAGGGAATTGTAAGTAAGGTGGATTTGTGTTATTCTTTCTTAGAGTTTAGTTTCTCAGGATTCATGGCCATAACAATCTCTATTTCCCAGGCTCATGACATGTAAACATCTCCACTATGCTTGTGCAGTGTTATATAATGATAAATAATGTACATATTTGTGCTTAAAATGATAAATATCCACTGAAATTGCACAGTGAGACATAACGGTGAGATGTGAGGTGGTGTTGGTGATATGACTTCTTTATTATCCTATAAAACAATTGGACACTGGTCAGTGAGTAGGGAACCCATAGTGATTTGGGATTTGGGTAATGCATAGAGGAATGCGTGTACCATCCTTAACTGGCCCCCACTGAGGCTTGAGGAGATTTAAGGGAATCCATAGGGGAACGTCACAGTATAATGCTATGTGTACCTCAACTGGCCCCCATTAAGGATTGAGGGGATTTAGGGGAGTGCACAAGCTGGAATGCTGTCCTTGCCTCAGCTGACCCTATCAAGAAGTAGGGGTGGTTGTTCCCCCCTTCTTGCTGGCCCCTATGAGAAAGGTGATTAGGGAATGCTGAAGGAGTTGGTGCTCCCATTATCAGCAACCCCTTGTAAGAAGAATAGAGAAGAATAAAGTAAACTAGTTTATTTAACTCCTTATTTTGACTTTGTTTCTGTCTTCCTGTTTGCCTGGATCAAGAGCGAACCTGTGCTTCTTTCTTACAGGAATTTATAGTACGGTGAATTTCTTTGGCCAAAAAAATTCATTATTTGGGGGATAATCTTCTGGTAATAAGCCTCTTCACACTTAGACTGATCCTGGAGTTATGCTCAATGCCTTTATAGCTTGGTGGAATCTATTAGAACTTGGGCCACTGATAGAGCCTACAAGCACCTCTCTGCTGCAAAGAGGCAAGTCTTGGAAGAAGACTTTTTTTTAGAAAAGAGTAACAATATTTGTGATAAATTTGAGATGTCTACTGCATTCTTATTATGTTAAGTCTACCATCTAGTTGCTAATGAATCATTCAGCTCAACTACCTGTACTTCACCTTGAACCACAGTGGAATGAATTAGTTATTGATGTCCTCTAAACTGGAAGGGTAGGAGTTGGTTTGATCTAGGAGGGAATGAAACCCACTGGATTTAGAGGTAGGTAATGAGTTCAAATCTCTGCTCTGCTGTTTAGTCTTTGTGTGACTTTGGGTAATCAATTTGGTAAATGCCTACTGTGTGCCAGGCACAGGGCTTAGTTTTAGGCATATAGAGACAAAAAAACCTCAAACAAACCAGTGCCTGTCTTCAAGGAGTTAACATCACTGAGTGTTATCAGGAGAGCCATGTATACATATAAGTGCATTAAAAATAAATGCAAGGTAATTAAGACGCTTATCAACTGGAGAGATCAGGAAGGGCCACTTATAAAAGGTTGCATTTGAGCTGTCTTGAATGTCAAATTAACCTCTGTTTCTTCCTCTAGAAAGTGTGGGAGTGGCCCTAGATAATATTTAAGCTTCCTTCCTGTTCTATATGCATGATCCTATGAAGTACTAAAGGAGGTATCTGTAAAGCCAAGTGTGAGCAGCTTTCCAGAGGACGGCTGCTGTGAACAGCTTTAAGGTTCTAATTACATAGTATAGTGAACTCTCTATTTATTCAGCAGTAAATTAAAGCAAAATGTTCACAGAAACCAAAGTACAGCATTCACAATGTTATGATATAACAAGTTATAACCAAAGTGGTCACATTGTTTAAAACTATGCGGCCACTTTGGTGAAAACTAAGTACATTCAGTAAGAACTTAACTCAATCATCCTTAAGGAGGCAAGCCTCATTAATGGACACAATGTACAAAGATCAAAGTTCTCCACCCCAGATCACATTGTCTTAATCTCTCAGGCAAAAAGTCTTTTTTCTTCTTAATTGGAGATTAGTTTCCGATCATCCTTAATTCAATCATCCTGAAGAGGATAAAGTCCTCTCACACTGAGGCCACAGTAAATCATGATCTTCTCAGTTAGCGCTGAATACCTAAGGAGGTGTCTTTTCATCTTGACTCAAGGCTGACTCTCAGCTTCCATGGTTCTTCTTCCATGGTCCCAACTCCTGCCTGAATCTACCCAATTGTCCCCTGGATTCACAGGTAGGCAGCTCTCAGCCCCTCATCCAGCTCCTCATCTAGTTCCTTGTCCAGTTCCCCATCCAGTTCCAATTCCATATGGAAGCTCACAGTGTTCAATCCACCTCAGGTCATACACATTGCTGGCACCATCATCAATTCACTATTTGCCTGTGAAATCAACACAGACCCACCAACAAGGTCTGAGAACTCAACACACATCATCAGTAGGTCGTAGGACTTCCAAAACCCTCCTCTAGGACTTCTGTAAACAGACAACAAGAAAATCCTCTTTCAGGGCTTCTAGTAAGGTCCCAGGGTTTCCGTACAAAGCATCACAAACAAAAAACAACACAGACAGAACAGAGTGCTGGCCTCCACAACCATTCCCCTTTTTAGTTCTGCTCTCTCCCAGCTTGGGCTTCTCCTTATATGTGGTCATTAGTTCCTCTCTGTTCTACCCCTTCCTGTTGCATCAGTGTTAAGCCAAGCAACAGAAGATTCTCAAAAGAATGCTACTGTGAACAGCTTTTAAGATTCGGATTAAACAGTAGTAGTGAACACTGTTTATTCCATTACAAATCAAGATTCAGTATAATATTCACAGTATTATATTCTCAACATTATATACAATATTTAGAACAAGGAACAAAAGAAGAATCACCTGGTTTCCCTAAGAGGGAAACCAGCTTAACACTTAAAGATCCAATCAATCAATTAACAAAAGGAAATCACTTAGTTTCCCTAAGGGGGAAA
>CM053600.1:11717937-11751557 GCA_028646575.1 Pseudocheirus occidentalis | reverse complement strand
TTTTTTTTTGTGTTAAGTGTCTGAGGCCGGATTTGAACTCAGGTACTCCTGACTCCAGGGCTGGTTCTCTATTCACTGCACCACCTAGCCCCTCTCTGTGCCACCTAGTCGCCCCCTAATTTTTTTTGATAGTTTTCTGCAGAGTGGGTTCTTAAGGTTCAATTTCAGTGGCTTAAGTGTGGGTAAATCCACAGAAAATCACAGTTCCACCCTCATTTTACTTACAAATGATTGAGCAATGATATTGCCAGTTTTCCTTTGGTAAATTATTATAATTTTTATTTTTAAACTGACCTTTCAGATTCCCAGAAAAAGCTAAAAGTTCTGAAGGTAACATTAATTGGAATGTGTAAAGACTATGAGACTACAAAGTAAAAATCATAATTAATTTATTTACTGCAGAAATATTTATTGAGCCCCTACAAAACACAAGAAAATAGCAAGCTTCCCTAAAAGAACCTTGGTTCTTTTTCTACTCTTCTGGTGAATGTCAGGGAGTAAAATGACTTAGTAATATCCACAGAAAGCAGAGTATTTGGTTAGTGAGGAAGTCATGGACGTAATGGAACATTTAAGTTCCTCTAAGGCTCTGATTTGTTCCAGTCAGAGAATGTGAGCACACTGATATCTGTGGCAAATGGCCTTTGGTGAGGGACATGGATTGCATTCCCCAAATTTTTAAATTGGATTATTTGTGTAGTCAAAGGCTGTTACAGGTTAGATTGAGGGTTCAGGACCTATGCATCTGACTATATAGAAATGAACCTAACATATATGTTCCTACAATAATCATGACCCAGTGCCAAACCACTCTGGTGTCTTTGCCAAGAAAACCCCAAATGAGATCACGAAGAGCAGTTGGACACAACTGAACAACTGTTCAAAACATTTAGGACATTTTGGGGTCCGTAGGATTTTAAATTTACAACTGGAACAGATGATGACTCCATATTACCTACAGAATAAAATCACCTTATGTAAACCTCTCAGCTTGACATATTAAGACTATTTTCGAGCTGTCTCCAACCAACCTTTTCAGCCAAATGCAGCCATATTGCCCAGTACTTCCTTTCTCCTATTCATTTCTCGAGCTAAATGGAATGACTAGCTCTTCTCTGATCTCGTCTTGTTATCTCCTGTTCCCTCTATCTGTATCTACTGAAATTCTTTTCTGCCTTCAAGGTCTATCTCAAATGCAGCCTTCTCTTAGAAATCGTCTCTGTTCATCCTATATAAAACCTCCTTAGTTTTTCTCATAGTATCTTGACTGGACTTCTCCTTTGATACGATCACATTTTACCTTGTATCATACTAATTTGTATATGACTAATACCCCTTTTAAATCAAGTCAGCTAGCATTTATTAAGCACCTTCTACATGCCAGGAAGCTGGGTGACAAAGTAGATAGAGTGCTAGGTCTAGAGTCAGGAAGACTCATCTTTGTGAGTTCAAATCCAGCCTCACAGTTATTAGCTAGTGATGTGACCCTGGGCAAGTCACCCAACCCCATTTCCTTCTATAAAATGAGCTGGAGAAGGAAGTGGCAAACCACTCCAGTATTTTCACCAAGAAAACCCCAAATGGGGTCACAAGGAGTTAGACATGGCTGAAACGACTGAGTAACAACAAAAATGGGCCAGATATCATACTAAGTGGTGGGGACACAAAGAAATGACACACACAAAAAGCAAACAAAAACCCCAAGTCCTTATTCTTAAGGAGCTCACAATCTGATCAGAGAGACAGCATGAGTGTAAGCCCATTGAAGGTAGTAGGAGCTGTGCTGGTTTTTTTTTTAATCTTTGTATCTCTAGTACTAAAACTTGACTTAAGTATGGTTATACCTAAAATTGTGTTGAATTGAAATGGGTCAAATGATCATGGTGCTTTGTAATTAAGAACTTTGTATCACTCTCAATCCTTGCAATCCTGTGAGGGGAAAACACACACTTGGTACATAAAATAAATTAGAGGCAGTTAGGTGGCACAGTGTATAGAGGGTTGAGCATGGAGTCCTGAAGACCTGAGTTCGAATCCTCAGACACTCTCCAGCTGTATGACATTGGACCAGTGACCCCTGTTTGCCTCAGTTTCCTCAGTTGTAAAATGAGCTTAGTTATAGCACCTCCTTCCCAGAGATGTTGTGAGGATCTTTGAGTAAAGACTTTAGACAAAGTCAAAGATTTTACTTTGAGTAAAGTCTTGAGTAAAATATTGTAAAGTACTAAGGAGGCACCATATAAATGCTAGTTATTATTATTATTATTTCAATAGGAAAATAAGATTAGACACTGGGCCAGATGATTTTCTATTATATCATACTGCCTCTCATGAAAATCTGTCTCTGTAAATGAAATCAATTTTATATTCAAGGAAATCACTAATTATTGGGGGCTTTTCTTTTGGTATTTGTTTGTGTTCATTAGGCATACCGACTGTCTCGAGGCAGAGTGTGGGCCATGATCATTATTCTGTGTCTCATGGCTGCATTGCTTTCAGCGTTTTTAGATAATGTCACCACAATGCTACTCTTTACACCCGTTACCATAAGGTAAGCGATGCGACTATTTACTTTTAATAAAGTCAGCTTTATGAGTGATCAGGCTGAAAATTTTTTATCTTGATGCAAATCAAAAATGAAAGTGACCAAAAAGTTCCAAATTCTAAATAATTGAATATAAATGAAAGATTCTTGTATCTATCTGGTTTCTCACATACTGATTGAATGGAAGTTCCCTGAGGGCAGGGGCTACTTTATTTTTTTTCTTTTTGTCTTCAGTAACATGTATAAGCACCTACAAGTCAGTTGATAAATTTTTGATGATTGCTGGATTACTACCTTGTCATATACCAGACACATTCACCCAGAGTTTAAATTGAACCCCCTTTCTATTTCAACCCCCTTCATACTGGCTGCAAGTATGTTCTGAGGAAGGGAGAAAGAAACGAACCTAGTTTTGAGGCTTGTTGTAACCTTCTTTCACTTGTTGTCATGTTTATTTCTCTGTTACTTGCTACTGCTTTAAATTACATGCCCTTTCATTATCAGTGATTTTTTCCCCTAAATTTATAAATAATTGGATCAGAATTGAGAGAGGAGTGTCTAGGCCATGTGAGAATTACATGCCCATTCATTATTGGTCATTTTTTCTCCTAAATTTCAATTTAAATACATCCTGCATATCAGATGTTTACATTATGATTCATAACAGTAGCAAAATTCCAGTTATGAAGTAGCAACAAAAATAATTTTATGGTTGGGGGTCACCACAGCATGAGGAACTGTATTAAAGGGTCATGCCACTGATACATAATAAATCCTTAATAAGCATTGTTGAATTTGTTTTTGAATTTGTGGAAGTAGCCTAGGATTAGTAAGGTAGAAAGGAAAGTATTAATGACAAAGGAAAGGAAAGTGTTAATCTCAACATCTGGATTTAGTTTGAGTTTTACCACTAGATTATCTGAATGCCCTTGACCTAAACAATCCCCTGTTTCCAAGATTGAGTTTTAATCTCTTTATCTGTCTCAAGACTGTGGAGACTTTGGAGGACTTCCCCAGAATCAGAGATTTTGGAAGGCCTTCTGGGATGATGGAGAATGCCTGGGCTAGCCTATGGGCAGAGTTTTAATAGAACTCACTTTGTTGGAGATTCTAATGACTACGAGGAGAGACCTATGCCCAAGTTTTGAGGGGCCAGATCAGGAAAGCAGACTGAAAATGGCAGGATGAGGATATATGGACCAGGGAAAGCAAGGAGGGAATCAAATTAGGAGAAGACTGAATCTGAGATTAAGTCTAATTGATTTTTTGTGGCAGCTGGTTAAAGTTAAGTTCATTCAACAGCTTCTTTCTTTCCCCTGCTTTTCCTAGTGCAGAGTGCTGGAAAAAACATTCACCCAGAGTTTAAATTGAATCCCCTTTCCATTTCAACCCCCTTCTTACTGGCTGCAAGTATGGTCTGAGGAAGGGAGAAAGAGACAAGCCTATTTTGAGGTCTGTTGTAACCTTCTTTCTCTTGTTGGCATGTTTATTTCTCTGTTACTTGATACTGCTTTAAATTACATGCCCTTTCATTATCAGTTTTTTTCCCCTAAATTTATAAATAATTGGATCAGAATTGAGAGAGGAGAGTCTAGGCCATGTGAGAAGAGATCCCTGGTTTTATTCTAGGGTGGGGATGAACCTGTAAAAGTTTCTGTAATTTTGGTAATTTATTGAGAATATTTCAGAGCATAAACTAGCCTTCCTTCAGAAAAAGAGAGAGACAGTAAATTGTGAGGCAAGATATTAGAGAGTGGGGAGGGCTGGTTTAGTTATCTCAGAATGCATCTTGTGTTATATACCTATATCTCATAATAAACACCTATGTGTGTGTAAATATATATATATATAACTTATAATATTTATATATTATATATATATATTTACACACACACATATAATAAATACCATGTAGTGGTATTGCTTCCTCTAGACTGAAAATGTTGAAGTCCCACACTCACCTTGGCAGCTAGGCACTCTTGTGTAGAGAGCTACTCTGCAATAGAAAGAGCTTCAGGGGAATCTAGATCATCTAAACTTCTAAGAGACCAGGTGCTTTTCTATTTCCTATCTCAACTCTGCATTGGCAGTTTATCACTGTGTCAGTTAAAAAACATAGACAATCTAGATTCATCTCATCAAACTGGATCTCAATACACTATCCTAGTGGGACACTCCTCCCTTCTCCCTGGGTCTGCAATATCTCACCAAACTCTAGTCCAGTGGTTCTCAACCTTCCTAATGCTGCGACCCTTTTATTTTCGTTTCTACTTCATAACTGGAATTTTGCTACTGTTATGAATCGTAATGTAAATATCTGATATTCAGGATGTATTTTCATTGTTACAAATTGAACATAACCCGCAGGTTGAGAACAGCTGCTCTAGTCAGATGAGCAAAGACTCGTGGAGTAAGCCACTAAGACAATTCAAAGAACATTTCTTCTTTATGGAGTTTTTACTCTTAGGTATTAGCATGTACAAAGGTGGTAACTAGTCAATATATAATACAAGTCCTGCATGGCTATCAGACCTAGGCTGATCTATAATTAGTATACAGCTTTGCTCCCAATTGAAAAGTTAAGAAAGACAGTTGAAGTTCCTCTTAGACCCAGGCCTCCCATCCATCCATCATGACCAAGCATGATGGAGGAAAAAGAAAAGAATTTCATAGAATGGGAAGGCATAAATGGGTTTTAATCTACATTGTTGGAAAGAATAATTGACTATAATTAATAATTAATTAACATTAATGAGATCACACACCAGCCAGAGAATTGTTGTAATATACATGTAAAGAACCAAAAGTTATTGGTAGCTCTTCAGAAATCTGAGGTCTTAATAAAGGAATGTGACATAGAGACAAGACTTTTTAAAAAATTTAAGATGGTGAGAGAAACATTGACTGTTGAGGGATCTAACTCAGCTTTATTAGGTCATAATTTGATAGTTATAATTAGCCAGATAATTACTATTATGATTATTTTTAGAAGGAAAAATAGGATTTATATATTTATATATTTGGATGCCTACCATGCTGGGCTCTTTCCTTTCTTCAATTGTTAGGCTTCTTGCCCCTTGTCTATAATTTTACGGACAATTGTAATTGCATGCTGTCATTACCGTGGAGACCAAATAGACCAAAAAATTCTCCTACTTTCTGATAATAAAGATTAATAGCTAGATTTAGTTCCCTATCATTCTAGGGGCATAAAACACTCTGTGACTTCCTAGACAACAGTATTTGTTAGTGGTAAACACACTTAAATCTCACCCCTCTTTCCCATGCCCCCAACTGTGCGAGAGGAGCACATGAAACACTAGACTAAATCAGACCAATGAGGCATTTGGGTCATTATTCTGTTTCTGACAGTGACATTAAGGGATTCTGCCATCAACTTCAAAAACTGAGAACACACACAAAACACCCCTACCTTCCCTTCAACTCCATCCTGTAATTCGAATAAACAGCGAATTTCTTTCACAAATTCATAGGGGCCTTTGTCTTTCTAGCATGTCCTATCTATGAAAGCCAGGATTCCATCAGATTATTTTTATTTTTATTTTTTAAACCTCTAATGCATAGTAACATTTGAATTGGTTTGTCTAAGAACTCTATGATCCAGTGCCAAAAGAAACATATTCTCTCATCCTGATATTAAAGTCAGTAAAGACATATGTGTTTTCTCTATCCAAAGTAAGCCTAATTTTATAAATCTTAAGCCTTTAAGTTGTACAATGTTGATATTTTTAGCCTAAACTCATACCAGATATTTAACTATATCTTAAAGTGGATCCTGTTTCTGCCTGAAGCTTTTCACAAACTTTCTCTAATATGCATTTTTCAAACATTTGATGGTTTAAAAAAATTTGCACTGATTTTGTTTTTGTGACTCAGTAGGTCTTCATTTTTTTTTCAAGAAAAAGGTTGCTCATAAACAATGCATGATCACTGGAAAAGTAGGAGGTAATTTCTGTTTGCTTCTTAGTTTTTGTGTGTGACTTCTTTCAAGGACCATGGCACACATTCTTTCCTAGGAATTTTGTTGCTGTTATTTCTACTGTTGGTGGTGGTTTGGTGACCTGGCATTAGGTGTGGAAATAAGTTATATGAAGGGGTAAGGAGACCAAAAATTAAATGACTCCTCCCCTTCTTGGGACTGAATGTGCTATTCCTAGAAACCATCCTGGGTTTCTTGCTAAGGATCTTGACGTTCCTGAAGATAAATCCCTAATTCACTGGAGATGAAAGGGAGACAAGATCTCTCAGGTTTATCTTTCAGACTTATTCATTGATAAGTTTTTTTCAATCATGTACAACCCTTTGTGACTCCATTTGGGGTTTTCTTGGCAAATATCCTAGAGTAGTTTGCTATTTCCTTCTCCAGCTCATTTTCTAGATGAGGAAACGAAGACAAACAGGGTAAAGTGATTTGCCCAGGCTAACACAGCTAGTGAGTGTCAGATGTCAGATTTGAACTCAAATCTTCCTGACTAGACCCAGTGCTCTATCTACTGTACAGCCTATCTGCCCAGACAATAAAGCCCTAGCTTTTCCAGACAACTGATACTAAAGATTCATGTAGCTGGATTTAGTCCCCTAACACTCTGGGGGCATAAAACACTATGAGTTCTAAGACTCATATTTGTCAGTGGTAAACATGCTTAAATTTTCCCCCAGGTGTGAGAGAGGAAGGTGTGAAACACTAAAAGGAACCAAAAATGGTCCTAATGCTCTGTATGCATAAAACTGGGGACTCAGGGAATGGGTTGGAGTATGCTTTAGGAGATGCCCAACTTGGGGACAAGACAAAGGCAGGACAGCAACATAAAAAGTAATCTAGGACCTCAAATTGGGTCTCTGGGTGCTAGGAACACTATTGATGCTACTGCTGCAACTTACCCTTGGGAGATCTGGTTACCAAGTCCTCCCTCATTCAAGGGAGTCTGTCTTACCATAAGCTCTTTGCTCTATGGATAAAAAGTGCTGGTCATGCCACTGACTACAAAAATGCCATTCCTGCATGCCTATGAAAGCATTCTCCTTGTACTGTGCCATCACACTTGTGAAGCAGGGAGGTAGGTTTATTTACATTTTTACAAATGATGCTGAATCACAGGTAAATCAGATACATGGAACTATGATCTGAGGTCCTTCACTGCTAGCTCTTGTCGACAACTAGTCGTTTTCACCTTGTTTTGGTCCTCTGAGTATGTATTTTGTACCCTAGGTGTCATTTGTTTTTGTTATTTGGGTTTATCTAAGACTCTCAGATTCTGAGGGGCAGTTTAATCAAAGGCTAAGTGAATGGTCTAATTTCACTCCATCTTCAACAGGTTATGTGAGGTGCTCAATCTGGATCCTAGGCATGTCCTAATAGCAGAAGTGATTTTTACAAATATCGGAGGAGCTGCCACAGCTGTTGGGGACCCACCAAATGTGATTATTATTTCCAATCAGGAGTTGAGGAAGATGGTATGTATCAAGATAATTGGATTTCCACAAGTGCATGTAGATATTGGCTACTTGTCAACTTATACCTCTTACCCTTAGGGGTGTCTTTGCTAGAAACTAAGCAAAGTTCCTCCTGATTGATTTTTTCTTTTGGGTGCTCTTGGACAACTTAAGAATACAGCAGTGGTTGTCTGACATTTGCATTAGGAGTTAAGTAGATTAAAATTTTCAGTCTCATTCTGGTTTAATTAATGATACATACATAACCAGTGATAGAAGAAAAGAAGGGATAAAGAAGAAGAAAGGAAGGAAAAAGGATGGAAGGAAGGAAAGAAGGAAAAAAGAAAAAGAAAGAAAGGTGGGTTGGGTAAGTTAATGTATATAGATATCCAGAAAAATTGGGTTACCCTCCATGTAGTGGTAGGTAAGGCTTGATCTCTCCATAGAAGTATTTCATGTAAGTATCATGAAGTATTTCATGATAAGTGCTAATTCCAGTAAGAATTTTCTGACTTTTTCCCCCTGTCTCTGTTGTTGTCTCTTTTTTCCCTGTCTTTATTTTTATGAGTACATAACAGGTAATACTCTGACAGAGACAGAAGAGAATACTATGGTTTATCTTTATAAAGCTGCCCCAAGCTAGAACCTAATTGTCATTAATGTGCAATCCAGGTACATTGCCTTTCTTGGAGGACAATAGAATTAATTCTACACTCTTTTAAAGCTGCCTTTGGAGTCTTACATTTGAATGCATAAAACTGAAATTGGAATAATGAAACTGACCTGAAAAGCGCATTTATGTACTTTACCATGTCATTCAGAGTGTGAGGGAAGATGGGGGAAAACCATACCATTTATATTCTTTATATTAAATCATCCCTGTATTACATAATGCCTTTTCAGGTCATTTAACAGGCTGCTGCAGAAACTTCCTAGATTTAGAATCTAGTGGTAATGGGCCAAAGGTGGCATTTGGATGAGTAGAGTAGCCTTAGAATTAATTTTTTTCTTTTGACCCAACAGAGATTCAGACCGATGATGAGGTCAGGGCCTCAGAGAAGCCCTCTGACCAAGGTCACTGAATTTTTGGCAGCATTACATCCTTCTGAGTAGCAGCCTCCATTACTTTACAGATTAGAGAAGACAGAATTTCTTACCTTTTATTGAAAACAATACCCCCAGAAGTTCAGGGTTAAACTATATCTTTCAGGAAAACTATGGTCCTTCTGGATAAATTGGAGCTGCTTCTATTTATTCATTAGCAGTGAGGAGATAAGACAATGCTTATCTCTATGAAGTCACAAATGAATTCCAAGGGAAAAGTGTTTTCAGCAGTGATTAATTTATAAGACCTTGCTATCAACATTGTAATGAGATTGCAGGTAGATATTTGCATCCCAGAAGAGGCATATTTATTGTGCATTCTTTGAATGTTCATTAACAGACTAATGTAGGAAGGGAAAGTTTTCTAAAATTATTTGAAGCTTTAAAATTAATTTGGAAAATATTCACAGGGAAAATAAATAGTAAATATGTAATTTATACAGCAATAAAGGAAATCAATCCTAGACTTTGCAATGTCCTTAGGAATGCCTCCTCAGGATCAGGCTAGAACTTAGACAAAATTGGGCAGAAGGCAAAGTTTGTGTTCAGTACTCTCTTACTGCCCTCTCTTCCTCTTCCCTGGGTATTGACATTTTAAAAGAAGGATCCTGGAATGAGTAATGTCTTAGTCAAAAGGAATGGCTCTGTTACAGGGCATAATTTATACTTCCTTTCTTTTTAATTCTCTTCTTAGCGTCTGGTTAAGGGGGAGAATTGCTCTCTAGCTGCCAAAGGCCTTGTGCAATTTCTAGTAGAATACTATTGCTCTGCTACTTAGAACCCCCTCATCAGTAGTAACCCCTGCTTTAGTGGCAGGGGAGTTTAGTGTTTCTGTGGCAACTGCCGGCCCTGCTCCTGATGGTTTTCTTCCAAAGCTCTTTTTTGGGAGTGTATCCCTAGCCATTCTGCTTTGTTTTTTCACTACCCCTTTCATAGCAAGTGAAATCAGGTTTATTAATTCTATCAAACACAAAACTACTTTGAAGAGTCCCTTTCAGAAAGAAAGGAAAGAAGAAATGAGGAAAGAGCCAGAGATAGAAAAGCATTAAACAGATGTGAAAGGGGATGCAGAGTGAAAGTATTTTCAGAGAGTCAGAGAAATTGTAAGAAAGGCAGGTAGTCCAACATAAACCTGAGAGAACCTGGCTCTCCCATGTCTGACAAAGACTCCTCCAGCTTCTGCTTGCAATCCTTTGGTGAGGGGGGACCCACCATTTCCCAATACTGTCTATTCTACTTTTGGAAAGCTCTGATTGTTAGGAAGGTTTCCCTTACATAAAACCTAAAGGTTTTTTGTGTTTTTTGGTAACTTTCATCTATTGTGCCTGTTCCACTTTTGGGGGCAAAACTGAATATGTGTAATCTCCTTTATATATGACAACTCCTCAGAAAATTTTTAAAGATATTTATCATGTCTCTATGGAGCAGTAGTTCTCAACCTTCCTAATGCCATGACCCTTTAATAGTTGTATGTGGGTGTATCTGCATGTGGGTGGACCCAACTGGAGCAGCGGTGTCTCAGTTCCTAAGACCATTGGAAATATGTGTTTTCCAATGGTCTTATATGGCCCCTGTGACCCCTGTGAAAAGGTTGTTCGACCCCCAAAAGGGTTGTGACCCACAGGTTGAGAACTACTTACTGCATAGAGTCTTCTCCACTCTAAACATTCCTATTATTTCATATACTGCTCATATAGCACAAACTCATATCCCTTCACTAATCTGCCTACCTTACTTTGGTCACTTTATAACTGAGCAATGTCCTTCTTAAATTGTAGTGCCCAGAACTGAAAAAATAAATTGTCACCAACAAGGGCAGAATATGTATATATATGTGTATATATATATATGTATATACCACTTATACTTTTATACCAAACATTTTTAAAATTTATATATATATTTTTGAATTTTCTTCTTTTTATTTTTACTTTATAGAATAAAACAAGCATTTCCATAACAGTACAATAAAAACAGATGATTGCATGTGAAGCTGCAAATCTATCATGTACAACTTGCTCTTCCTTCTAAATATATAACAGTTATCATGTAAATTTCTTTTTTTCCCTTTTTTCTTCCCTCCCTTTGCCTTACCCTAGAGATAGCTACCATTGTATGCAAATAAGTGTTTGCATATATATATATATATATATGTATTGTGCAATTTCTAGTAGAATACTATTGCTCTGCTACTTAAAACCTCCCCATCGGTAGTAACCCCTGCTTTAGTGGCATGGGAGTTTAGTGTTTCTGTGGCAACTGCCAGCTCTGCTCCTGATGGTTTTCTTATATATATATATATGTATATATGTATATATATATGTATACACACACACACACATATATACACATATATATGTGTGTGTGTATGTATGTATGTATATATATATATTTCTTAAATAATATCAAATATAATATATATGTAAAATTATTTTATACATCTATTTATCACTTCTTTCTTTGGTGCAGCATCTATCTTCACATGTCCTTTCTTTTTAATTTATGTATTTATAATAGTAAAAATGACTTGGTTGCTCAGTCATTCTTAATACAAGGTTGTTGTCACTATATACAACGTTCTTTTGGTTCTGCTCACTTTGCTCTTTACTCTTTGTAGCAGCAAGCACCCTAGCCTACCCAGGATGAGTGCTAGCACAGGTTCTTTGATCTGCTTTACTAAAGGAAAGCAACTTTAAAGCGTCCACAGTCTTTAATTAAACACACATGCATACACACACACACACGCACACTTAATTCAGGGGGAAATATCAGCATCCTGTACTTCAGAAAATACAAACAAATTGCAAGCAGACAAAAAAAGCAGACAGAAAAAATAATACAGTTCAATAGACCAACAGACAGGGCTTCTAGGTGTCTAACCATTACATACATACACAGTAAGTTACCAGAGAGAGAAGCACCAACATTTGGGTTTTCAAAGCTGGTAGGCTCAACAGCTACCCAGAATCTCATCTGGCCAAATCACAGAACTGTTCCCATAAGTGAACTCCAAAGCAAAATCTCACCTCAGAGTATATATGACCCTTCTTCAGGGTCAGAGGACATCATAACTTTGTGACCCACTGCCTAATTACAAAATAACAATAGGTGTGGGCCTTCTTGTAAAACAAGCCTCCCCCCAATCAAGCCCCTCCTGTTGGGTTCCACTTGAGGCCCATTAAGGGGCAGGGAAGATCTTAAAATTCCCTTAACATTGCGCCATTTCATGTAAGTCTGTCCATGCCATTCTAAGATCATTGAGTTCATTATTTCTTATAGTACAGTAATATTTCATCACAACAACATACCATAACTTGTTTAGTAATTCCCTACTTGATGGGGATCCTTACAATGTCCAGTTCTTTGCCACCATGAAGAGAGCTGCCATATACATCCCATTCACATTTAATGTTATAATTACTATTTGTGAAACTCTCTCCATATGATTTTATTCATTGTTTTCTTTCTCAGACTCTCTTTTTACTCTTTTCTATTGTCATATCTTTTCTTCCAATTCTCCTACTCCCCATCCCACCCACCCCTCCAAGTATGAATAAAAAAAATGAAGAATTGATTACTTGAAAGACTTTCAAGTACTTTATACCAATCATTTATTTATAAAATAAGTTTAAAAAGCACAGGGCTAAGCACAGATTCTGGGGTTTTTCTCTCAACACCACTTGTCAAGTTGATATTTCAATTCAATCAGTTTTGAATAATTTGATTTAATAATATTAAGTGCTAGAGACTGTATGTAATATTTTATCTCTTCTTTTGAACCATCATTTTATTTATGGTTATTATGATTATAAGAAAATGGTTTTGTTTTTGTTTTGGAGACTATCTTTCTCTGACTGGAAGTGCAGCAGCCATCCAGGAGACTGATCCTGATATTGATAGCAGCCAGAACCTTTAACCTGCTCTGTTTTTCTAATCTGGGCTAGATCAATTCTCCTTAGGCAGCCTAATGACTTTTTACTCCCACTTGCCATATTGGTACCAGACAACTTATAGACTTTAGCTCAATTGTAGTTCAGAACTCCTGAAGCCAAGTAATCCACTAGCCTAACCTCTTCCCTCACCTCTCCCCAATAATAGGGACAACAGGTGTGGACCACTATGCCACGCTAAAAATGTTTTTAAAAGTGCCTTTTCTACAAAGACTTCAAAAGTCAATGAAGTAACAGCTGAAATCCAAAGCCCAGTGCTAACCAGACCTATGGTGGCAGACCAATATTAGAAAACCTTGTTTATACCAGTCAATAAAGTTCCGTCATTCCCTTGGTATGGTATAGGAGAAAGAGCCCTGGCTTTGGAATAAGATGACTGTGCTTAGAATCCAAGTTCTGCCTTAATGCCTGTGCGATGTTGAGAAAATCATTTCAGCTCTATGACCCTCTGTTTTCTTAGTTGTAAGGGGATTGGTGAGGAAATCTCTCAGGTCCTTTACATTCCTAATTTCTTTAAACTTCCCCTGGAGAAAGGAGATCCAGGGATGTGGAATCTATGGATATTTTCAGGCAGATCAGTGAACTTCTGCTTTCACTCTTGGAGTTTGCTCAGAGATGCCAATATATCTGGACAGCTCAGTTGATTCAACTTGAAAAAATCCATCAGAATTTATTTGGATGTTTTGCCCATCCTGTTTAGCTGTTACAAATTAAGTGATTCAATATTTTGACTTCAGAGAGAAACAGCCTGAGCATCTTGCTGCTAGGAGACAAGATTTTTGAACTGGGTAAAGAATGACTTTCTTTACTAAAGAAAGATTTGTGACCAAATGGGACTAGATACTTACAAGGTTTCAAAAGACCTCAGTTTCATTTAACTGTCACTTTTATTGAAATTGGCTAATTGCTCCTCCATTGTGAGGAAAATGCTTTGTAAACCAGGAAAGTGGTATATAATTGTGGATTGTTACTATTACTTAGTGGCATTTTTTTTTCAGCTTAAGTAAAGATTCTCTGCCCAACTGAGGAGAAATGTGTGTAGAGCTGAAAAAAATAAAAACTAGATGGAGGGAAGGTTACAACAATACAGTCACAAAGAAGTGGAAAGCACTGAATAAAAGAATATTGCAATATGTCTTGTTGTGGATGGTTTTTTGACACAAGACCTAAGGAAATGGCTTTCCCTAGGAAGTTACAGAGATATAAGAAAACAGCAGGAGGTTCGTAGCTATATTTACATAAAAAGCTTAGCATAATAATTAGCATTAAAATGTGCATGACATTTGCATGCGTTATTTCCTTCTAGAACTCATGATTTTGTGATTGTTTTCTGTATCTTTCCTATGATTTCCTCAATGCAATCATAGGGAGGAAAGAGGGAAGAAAGAGAGGAGAAGGAGATGGAGAGGGCAAGGGAGAGCATCATTAATGGTACTTGCTGCTGCTGTGGAGGTGTGAGACCAATGACATTAGCACACAGAAGGGCTGATAGCAGATTCTTTGATCTGCTTTTCTAAAGGAAAGACAGTTTCAAGCAGTGAAGACAGATAAATAGAAAGGAGTATCCAAGAAAGCATCCAATAGACAGGGCTCTAACTGTGGAAACTATGGAAACAAAATAATAGATACATAATCACCAGACCAGGGAGTTCACAAAACTGGGAGTCCCTTAACAGTAACTAGCCAGAGTCTCCTCTGGCCAAATCACCAAGACCTCGGGCAAACATTCTTCCCCCAAGTGAGCCCCAAAGCAAAATATCAACCTCAGAATATACATACACTCTCAACTAATAGGCTCAGAGCCAGAAGGCATCTCAACCCAAGTGACTCAGTGCCTAATTGGCTTAGTACCAAAAGGTGTGAAAGCCTTCCCGCAAGCAAGCTTCCCCTTCAGCAAGCTTCCTCTCCTTCCAGCCAGGTAAATCTCCCTTGAGATCTATAGTTTACACCTGATAGGCTCTATGTCAGTGATTCCCAAAGTGGGCGCTACAGCCCCCTGGTGGGCGCTGCAGCGATTCAGGGGGGCTGTGATGGTCACAGGTGCATTTGGGGGGCGATGAATAACTATAAGGGGACGATGAAGAAATTAATTTCCAGGGGCCGCTGAGTAATATTTTTTTCTGGAAAGGGGGCGGTAGGTCAAATAAATTTGGGAACCACTGCTCTATGTGCTTCAGGATGGAATGTATCACAGCTGTGAACTGGGCTAGAGTTGAAAGCAACAAGACATGTGGGATTGATATATCTGTGTACCTTTAGACCTGGAAGCACTGCCCATTCCAAGGAAAAAAGAGGAACACATGTTGTCACATAGGCCTGTAAATGGACAGGGAAGAGCTTATATTCCATTAACCCAACAGAGAGGGAGAAGGAAAAGAAAAAGAAGAGAGAGAAAGAAAGAGAAAGAGAGAGCAAGCAAGGGCTACCAAAAGAAACCGATCCCACACAGAGATCTAAATAATACAGGGAAAGTTAAATGGTAAAGATGTAAGAATTAAGAGAAACTCTTTAGGTTAGGAGATAAGAACCCTGGTGTCTTTAACAACATGGAGGACAATTAAGAAGGATAAATAGAGTGAAAGAAGTACACAGATGGAAGGGGGGTGGTAGATGTTTTCCTCCCAACAAGCCTGTGAGGTATGTACTGTAAACAATCTTATTTCTGTTTTACATATGTGGAGACTGAGGCTCAAAGAGCTTGAGTGGCTTGCTGAAAGTCATACAAGGAATAAGAAACTGATCTGCATCTACTGACTCCAAGTTCAGTGATCTTAGGCAGCTTGGTAATGGATAGAGCAGTGGGTAGAGCTCCAGGCCTGTCCTGGAGTTAGAAAGCCCTGATTTCAAATCCAGTATCATACAGTCACTAGATGTATCACTCTGGCAAGTCATTTAACTTCTGTCTGCCTCAGTTTCCTCAAATGCAAAATGCACATAATAATAGCACCTACCTCCCATGGTTATTGTAAAGATCAAAGAGAAAACATTTTTAAAGCACTTAGCCAAGTACCTGGCACAAAGCAGACACTTAGTAAATGCTTTTTCCTTCCCTTCCCCCATTATTCTGTTCTTTCCTTCCTTCCTTCCTTTCTTCCTTCCTTCCTTCCTTCCTTCCCTCCTTCCGTATCCCCTCTAGCACTAGTGCTTTTCCTCTAAGATTACTTCCCATCTCCGCTATAATGATCTTTTATGTACATAATCCTTTCCAGGATGTTTCTCCCCACTAGAATGGAAACTCCTTGAAGGCTGAGACTGTGTGTTTTTACCTTTGTTATGTTATAACTTTTTTAGCACAGTTTCTGGTACGTATTAAGCACTTAATAAATATCTGCCAACCAAATGCACTCAGGAGCCAAAGAGAACAAGACTAATCCTGCATTCATGTGATGCTTCCTCATATACTGGAAGCTAACTATCACATATTCCTTAAATTTTCTCTCTTCCATATTAAACATTCCCAGTTCCTTCAAGAGATCCTCCTATAGCATGAACTTAAGGCATTCCCCTCTTCTGATTAATTCCCTCTGGATACTTTCTGGCTATTCAAAGTCATTTGTAAATGTGGCATCTGGAAATGAATACAATATTCCAGATGTGATCTGATTAAGGCAGAATGCAGAAGGACTATTACTTTACTCCTAGAAGTTAGGCCTCTCTTAATGCAGCCCAAGATCACCCTAGTTTTTTGAGCTATTGCACCACACTGAAGATTTATATTGACCTTGAAGAGCTCTATTTCCCTATCTCTGTATTTATAAGGTATATTGCACATGTAAGATATGTAAATTCACATGTCATACCTAAGCATACAGACAGGTAGTTCAAGGGGAGGTACATAGAGCTAACTCTGGAATCTTACCCTCCTGTCTTACAGGAAATAAATGGGCATTGGACAAGAATTAAATTGATTTCCCCCATGAATATTGCTGTTATTGAGCATGAGTATTGATTGAAAAGCTATTAGATCCCTTGGTTTCTATCCTTTAAAGAAGAAATATGCCTTTACTCTAAGTTTATACCCATTAATTTGGTCCTTTCCACTAAATTATAGTTACCCAGAATACCATAACAAATCAATAACAGTGAGCAAAAAATAAGTGAAAATTGGAGAAATTATGCATATTGAATTTGCCAGAAAATATGAGTGAATGACAGATATGTGTGCATATCCATATATACATCCATAAATATATGCATATATATTTGTGTATATAACTGCATATACTAATATAGCTATGCATATCTGTGTATTTGCATAATACTTATATGCATAAATCTATATAATGTGTGCATATATCTATGTATACCTTTATGTATACACTATAGAAAAAATAAAATTATATGTTTACAGCTATAGAATATATTGTGTGTATATTTCTGGCAAGGTGGAAAGGCCTCTAGGATAGCCTCAGTGGTGGATTTGTGTTTTTTGTCCAATGATCAGCCACTTTTTGAAGGGGCCATCAGCAGAATGTTGACCACTGTTATCATGATGGTTTTTGGCAACAACCATACTCAAAAATCATTTAATAAGTCATATAATAGGTTGTGATCTTCATTAGTAGAGGTGGTACCAACATTCACAAAGTCATATATATTTTGAAACACTCAAAATGTATAGATAAATATACATGTATATTTTATATATGTAAAATATATACCTATATACATAGGTGGATTTTTATAGTTTTATACACATATATGTATATATCTATTTTATTGCAAACTGTATGGATTAAAAATAGTCTGTTAGTTTTCCAATAGTAATTCTTTCCCAAGGGTTTTGCTTTTTTTTTTTTTTTGCTTTTTTGGAGGGCAGTTGGGGTTAAGTGACTTGCCCAAGGTCACATGGCTAGTTTTTTTGTGTTAAGTGTTTGAGGCTGGATTTGGACTCAGGTACTCCTGACTTCAGGGCCGGTGCTCTATTCACTGCACCACCTAGCCACCCCTTTAAATAATTTTCTTTCTTTTTTGCTTTTTGGAGGGGGGAAGGCTGGGCAATTGGGGTTAAGTGACTTGCCCAAGGTCACACGGCTAGTTTTTATGTTATGTGTCTGAGGCTGGATTTGAACTCAGGTCCTCCTGACTCCAGGGCTGGTGCTCTATTCACTGTGCCACCTAGCTGCCCCTCCCAAGGGTTTTTCTAACCAATGTTTTGCGTAGTGTTGTATGGGAACTTGTTGGGAAAAAATAAAAATTCAGTCAAGTATCTGGAAATTTTCCAAAATATTTGCTACCATGCATACAAAACATTTGGGCAAATGACTGATCCTTATTGGCTTTTGTCCAGGTGCTTTGTAATCATATGGACATAGTCACTGAATTATAAAACATACCTGAAGAGGGATAATGCTTCATCTATATAGAAAGTGAGGCTCAGTCTACTGTTTTCTTTCCTTTTTTAACCTTTAGGGAATGGAGTTTGCTGGATTCACAGCACACATGTTCATTGGAGTTTGTCTGGTTCTCTTGGTCTCCTTTCCTTTCCTGAGACTTCTTTATTGGAACAAAAAGCTTTACAATAAGGAACCAAGTGAGATTGTTGGTAAGTTTGAGAGGGTGGGGGAACAGTACCTTTCCCTTTTTCCTGTGAGATGACAGAAAAGTAATTTAATTTAATTTAATTCTTTTTGAAAATGAGTTTCAGCACAAAAATGTAACATAAAATGAGGGGCAGAGCGTGAGATAAATGTCAACTGCCAAGATGTTTGTCTAATATAGGTGGAGGTCGGATTAGCTGTTCTTCCTGATTACAATGCAAGTTCAATACCTTTCAATCCATAAGTCCTGGTTTTCCTAAGTATATTCTCTTTAGTTTCTCTAATAGAATTAACAGAATCCAGAAAGTAAATCCTATACCAACATGCAGATTCTTTGTGATGATTCAAATGCCTATCATTTATAGTTCAAATCATGTACTATAAGTTAATCTAGGGTACATGGGCCATATGACAAACAATTGTTCTAGTACTGAAATGTAACTTAAATATGAACTAAAATAAAAAGGTACCATAATTCAAATACCAGTTAGGCTCAGGCTTGTTAAGTAAAACAACACTATCCGATGTAATGAAGCCTAGGTCTGCATTATCTAATGAGATATTTGTAAACTGTTTATAGCTCAATGCATGTACATGGTAAGAGCCTGTCCCCTCTTTTATTTTTCTCCCTATATAGAGGTATTTTTATACTAATAGACCCTCCAGAAAAAATAGGCAACACATTAACAGCATAAGCAATTGTCAAAGGGACAGCTTATACCTAGGATCTCTGTGTTCCTAAATATGGCAATGCCCTCATATATTCTTGTATGGTTTCAACCATGGTGAAGACTTCTTGTCATTGTTATATTTGGCATTTTTCCTTACTTTAAGTTTTCTTAGGAAGGTCTAACAGTTGGAAAAGCTGCAAGCTATCCAGATGGTTTGGGAAATGCTTAGTTTCCCTCTGGATAGGACCAAAGTTTGGATAATGTCCAAATTTTTCTGATGCCAGAGTTTTGATGGTTGCTGACAAAACTGTATTTTTTTGCTTTCTTTTATTTTTCAGTTTGGCTTCAGATGATTTGAGGTCAATCATTTTTGGAATTCATAGGATCTGTAATTTTGAATTTTAATTCTTTTATTTCATACTTTTAATTCATTATTGAGCTCTATAGGCTAATGGTCTATTCTTTATCTTTAGTGTATAGGCACTCACATTTTGATTTCATTGACATAGGGAACTGCCAGATGAGGAATCTGCCTCTATTGGTGTAGGTTGGTACCTTTTTTTTTTAGTTTTATAGAGTTGCCTGGAACATCAAGAGGTTAAGTGATTGTCCCAGAACCAGAGAGTCAGGATGTGCGATGGGGAGAGGAAGTTGAACCTAGGTCTTACTGGCTTTGAGGCAAGCTTTCTAATGTCATTGCCTCCCTTCAGCTTTAGTATGATACTTAAATTTCATTTCATAATTAGTTGTTAGAAGTCTAAATAGTTTTGTTGTGATTCACCAGTCAGTGATTATCCAAGGTAGACATTCTTCCCCTTCGTGTATAGCTTTTATTTCATGGGGTGTATAGATGTTCAAGGAAGACCAGCATCTCTGGTGTGAGTGCTTATTAAGCCCTTTTCAGGGCTTCTCATTCACCTTGGGTCTACCTGATACTCTGCTCTCCCCTTGTGTCTCCAGGAAGCTGTAGCATGTGCAGTGGCCTCCTCTTAGTAAACCATCTTGGCAGACTGGCTAAGCTAGGTTGATGGTAACTGACAGACCTCAAACTCATTGGTGAGTTGGGGGGTGTCTATCCCGAACATGTGAAATCTTCTCTCATCAGAATAGATGGTTGAGGACAATTTGTTCCAATGAACTGAAGGCAGCTGAAGCAAATGCTGTGGAATTCTTTGGTTTGGAGTTTGGTTAAACATCAAAGATGCCAAGGTCATCGATTGGGTCCCAGGCCATCACCAATTATCCTGACTTTTGTCTTGTTGCTAGACTTTGATTACTCTGCAAGAAAGAGTGAGTCTGATGACTTTGTGCAATTCTGACTCACTAAAATCCAATTCATACATGAGTCAAGAGATAACCCTGTCATGCTATTGGTCCTTTTAGTAAATGAAGGACAAACAACAATAGTTTTAATTCCATTGGAGCTGATTGTTCTTGTGTTGTAGTAACAATCATAATTGTGAGCCATTTCAGACAGTACTTTCCCAAGGTTTTGGAAGGATGGCTTTCTAAAGGAGTATGAAATTTATTCTCAAAAGTTATTTCATCATCTGAAATTTGCACCTGCATATCATTCTTTGTGAGGGAAAGGTCTGTTACTGTAAAGTAGATTCTACCTAGGAAGTTAGGGTACTGGGTTTGAATCCTTGATGATGACAACAATGATGATGACAATGATGAATGGTGATGATAGAAGTCAAATGTAAAGAAAATAGGATGCACCTGAAATTCTTAAAATGGCACACCAAGTAATTTCAACATATTTTTTGAGTACCTAGTCCAATACTGGAAACTGTCTTGAGCACTTTGAATGGCAAAAAAAAGTATGATTCAGGGGTGGCTAGGTGGCGCAGTGAACAGAGCACTGGCCCTGGAGTCAGGAGGACCTGAGTTCAAATCCGGATTCAAGACACTAGCCATGTGACCTTGAGAAAGTCACTTAACCCCAATTGCCCTCCAAAAAGCAAAAAAAAAATATGGTTCTTTCCCTCACTGACTTTACAGTTTAGCAAAGAAGAACAAGTTCACAGACATTATGTATTTAGAGAACAATACACTGCTCAACTAGGTGATGCTGAATGATTGTTAGTGCAATAGAATCCTGGAGAAGAAAGAGGACAGTGAAATGTAGGTCAAAACCTGAAGGACCGGTAAAAGGAGTCTTTTGTACCAAAGGGTAAAGGAAGCAATTCATTGTAAAATACAAGTGGAAAAGTTATAAGTGGAACTGCGTTTCAATTTGCTATGCAATACTGAGACAATAGGAGCCATTAGGTCCGATGTGATTCATTTAAATGTCAAGTTGGTTTACCTTTAAAAGCGTTTATAATTATCTTTTTTATAAATAGCCCTGCCTAGTAGTAAAGGTCCAACCTTTTTGAAGAACAAAGAAGTCTCTTCTCCTATTGCCCTTTATTTTCCTGGTGGTATTTGTTAGCATGGTGATTGAAACAATCTTTTTGCTTTTCTTTCTGAACCCAAATTCAATCAAAATTTGCCCTTTGGTAATAATTAAATTTCCATGACAATTAAATCTCATAACCTATTTTCATTGTATAGCTCTTTTAGATTTAGCATCTGGAGTGGTTCCTTAAGCTGCAAGTTGTATATTTGAAGTGAAATGGATTTTCTTTAATTTTTCCTGTTTTGATTGTAATTATTATCCTGATGGAGAGCTTAGAATTAGAATGTGATAATAATGAATTCATCTGTTTAAATTTGTATTTACACAGGCAAAATTAAGTGAAGAGTTGAGCAATTATTTGATGAATATGGGTGGTAGATAGTCTGCAAAATTCTGTCCTGAATCCTATATCCCTTAATAACAAACGAACACTTTTTTTCTGAATCAGAGGGAGCATGAAAATGATGTCTGCTATTTTCTCAGTGCTCTATTTTTACTTTGCTTTTGCCCATTTGAAGACAGCAATGGGAGCATGTATGCGTGCAAATAGAGCTGTTTCTAAGTAGGGCCAAAGGCAATGATGATGTCTCTCTAGGTCCTGCCCTGTAGAGATGTTATTAGTAACTGAAAATGTTCTGGTTCATAGGTTAGCTTGGTGAAATGACATCCTAATGATGATAGCACCTATTTGCATAGTGTTTGTTTTGGTTATTGATGTCTTGTGTACTTAAAAAATCATTTGAGTCTGGTGACTTAAAAAGAATCAATCCATATAAATCTCTATTTGTAAGACCCCCAAATATGAGAACCTTCTATCTGTAAGGTCTTTATTCTGCCTGCTCCCTTGGTCAAGAACCGTTCAGTATGTCTCTTGGGATTATTCCAAGCATCCACTGGAGATTAATTCTTGAAGAATAATTATTTATTGTCTAGCAGGTTCATACATTGTTTAGTTTCTCTAAATTGCTTCAAAAATCATAGCTAATGTTACTTTAGAATCACTTATCAATTCAATCTCAATATTAATTATGTAGTGTCCAGTTTGATTTTCCCCAGATTGGGGTTTGAAAAAAATCTAAATGCTGAATATTTGTATGTTTAGAAGCTTTCACTTTGTTCCATCTTAAAACTTTTACCCTTTGCCTTCTATTGTACTTCTTCTTTGTTCTGTCATTTTTTGTAATGGCCTTTAGCCTAATTGCAATGCAATCCTGATCACCTAAAAGATTTAAAAATAAAAGTATCATTTTTGTCTTTTCCATATACTAAGGTTTCCTTTAATCCCCAAAATAAATGACACTTATGCAAGACAAGGGAATTCAAGCTGTTAACTTGAAAAGAAACTTTTTGAAGGATAAAAAGGTTTTTGGAAACTTTCATGAAACATAAATTTTTCATTCAGATTAGTGTCCTAATTTATAATCAGTTACTATTTGCTTAATAACACCAGATCCAGAATTCTTATAATCAGCCTGTTCACCCTGCTTTATTCCAATCAGTAGCTATTCCATTTCTAAGAGGTTAATCAGTGGCTTCTCAATGAAAATAAATGCAGAGGTCTCCCATTATTTATTAAATTGTCTTTTGAAATGGATGAAAAGGTGATTGATAAAAGCAGATTTCATCGAAGGGGGTTCCAGTCACCTGGGTTGGAAGAAGTAGGAAGGATGACTTAATGGACCATTTCCACCTCTAATTTCTTTGATTCTCTAATAACCCGATATGGATTGTTTGAAGCACCTGCTTTAATCAACGAAATATCTGACATGTTGGTTGCTGATTGGCAATCAGCTGAGGTTTTGGAGTTTCAGGCAACCTATATTAGTTGTGCTCTGATTTTTCTGGTCTTGAGGCATTTTAAAGGACCTTGCTTTGAGGGTGCTTAGATTAATTGTTTCATAGGGGAATTCAACTTTTATCTGTATTAGATATTTTTGTAGCCTGTTGAAGAGAGGTTGGGGAGTCTATGTGTTAAGGAGAACCTGACGTTTTAACATCAACTTGTTTATTGCTTTTAAGCATTTTTATAGGACTTGGGATTGAAAAACAGTTTCTAATTATTTCAGTTAGTTTTCCCTGAAGACTAAAACAGTATAGTTATTATTTCTCTCTCTAGACGTGGAAAACAGGACATATAGATCTAGCAACATTCTTAGTTAAAATCAATACTTTCTTTTGTGAATCCACCCCAAAGTTTCATGTGACTTACATCTTTTTTGCCTCTGTCTGGAACTAGTGTTAATGAAAAAAAAAAGAGTTTTAGAAATTGTAGTTCATCAGGTTCCTTCTCTGTGTACTTTCATGAATTCTGATTCTGGGAAATTTAGTGGTAATTTACCTAATGTGGTTCAGTTGGTTGCCTGGATCCAATTCCAAAACAAGGAAGAAACAGTTTGGTGTGGTTGAAGGCAGTAGAGTCAAGCTCACATAGAAGTGTTGTTCAGTCTTGTCTCACTCTTCATAACCCCATTTGTACTTTTCATGGCAAAGATATTAAAGTGCTTTGCCATTTCCTTCTCCTTCTCCTTTTATAGTTGAAGAAACTTAGGCAAACAGGGTTAAGTGACTTGTCCAGGGTCACACAATTAGTAAATGTTTGAGGCTGGATTTGAACTCTGGTCCTCTTGACTCCAAGCATGGTGCTAAATGGGCCACTAAACAGTAAGTAAGGATTCTTGATATTCACTTTTTGACTTAGAATACCACATATGGACATTTTCTATGCTCTAATGTGTTTTTCTTTATTTTAAACACATTTCTCATTTACATTTTGATCTGGCTATAGTTCACTATGGAGTGATACTGGCCAGTTTAGCACGGGACAGGGTTTGATGCTTCTGGTCTAAGGGGAACTGAATTTGGAGTGCTGAGGTTGGAGTCATGGTGTTACTGTTTAAACTCTATACACCTAAGGATGCTAAAACTGTTGGGATTTAGGTTCTGCTCACATAGAGACTAAAAATCTGTTGCAGTTTCTTGATGTGTTATGGCAGAACTGTCTCAAAGAATTGAGTCAGACTACCTCTAATCCAAATATAGGCATTTATTGAGACTGATACCTCTCATGAAGTGGGTTAAGTTCCAGGAGGAACCAGCAACTTCAGAGAAGTCAAGATGGATTTTTATTGGGTAAAGATGCAATTACATAAAAGAAATTATGAATATTAAAAAAGGCAGAAGGGGTTTGTTAAGGGATTAGCTAATCGGGGAGGGGTCCCAGTCACAGTGGAACAGTGTATGTAATTACTTATAATACATACAGAAAAAAACCATTTTGGGGGGATTTATGATAATTATATTATAATAAGCCTCTCTATGTCATAAGTTTACTCTAGGTCACTTCTGCACAGGTGTATACTTACGGAAAGTAATTTCTATTGTTTTGGGGTCCACATCCTGCCTGGGCATCCCGATGGGGCTGCTTTATGATTCGGCTGAGTATTGTGGTCCTGTCTGAGACTAGATGGATGTGGTTGTGTTTGAGCACATGGACACACCTGCTATTTCTGTGGAAAATATGAGAAATGGGCCTGGGGGCAGGGGTTAGCTAGAGACAGTGGCTGGGATCCCATCACATGGACATGCCTGATATTTCTGTGAGAAGTATGAGTTCATGGGCACACACGTTGTTCTAGTGAGCAGTGAGGCATATATGAAGAAGTTAGGATATTGAGTTGGGGAGGAGGAAGGGGCTAGGTAGCGGCAGTGGGCCTGCTGTTTAGTGGGGCCTATGAGGAAGTTAGAATACTGGGGCTGGGGGCAGCTCTATTAGGATTCCCTGATATTGGCACTGAGTTAAAAACCCAGCTCTGCCACTTGCTACCTATGTGAAGTTTGGCAACCTCCTAGACCTCTGCTTCCTTATGTGTAAAATGAAGTCATTGGATTCAGTGAAATATACAATCCCTTTTCACTCTAAATCAATGATCTAAGAACTTCTGAAGTTAATTCAAACCTTTGCTAACAGACTCAATGAAGAATTTTAAAATGGGCAACCATTTAATTGAGACCAAGTAACTATATCTGTTACAAACACAACACATATTCTTGATGAGAAAGTCATAGATGGGCTTGAATGAAGAAGTTACTCAAGGAAGATTGCTGTTGTGTTGGCCTTGGACAGTCAAGAAAGCAACAAGCAATCTGGTAACTAAACATAATTCAGGTTAAACTGAATGGTTGACCCAGAGTGACTAAAATGGTGTTTGGTTATTTAGGCTGTGAGAACACTAGAGAGAAAAATGTCTAAGGGTCTGTACTGACTTAGATTAATTCAAGGCATATAAAGGAGGGCATATTAAAAAAGAATCAAGAGGCATGAAGGTGACAGGCATCTTGTTCCCTCCTTCCTGTAGCCTGCTCTCTGAGTCCTAGGATATTCTTGCTTTCCCCCTCCCCAACCGGGACAATATCCCATTATTTATGATGAAGACTATGACTCTTAGCAGGTGGAATTGTACTCATAGGCTACAATGCTTTGCATCTTGAATTGGCCACCACTAAGTGGTACTTTCTGTCTTAGGTATGAAATTGATAACAACAAGCAATGGGCACACAGAACTTGATACCCTCAAATCTGGAAGGAATGTCAAGGATCAGTTTTGTTCAGTTCTTAATCAAAGCATGAATCCTTTTTATAGATCTGCAACTGGGATCACCCCGTCTCTGCTTGAATATTTCTGGGGAAAAGGAGCTCACTCCCACTGAGGCAGCTCTTCTAACACACATATATATCTTCTTATCTGTAAAATAGGCAAGGTTAAGCTTAATAACCTATGGTATTCTCGACAGCTCCCAATCTATGGTCCTGTGCTCAGTTTGAGGATCTCAGGATCTCAATTTCTTCAAGTACAAAATGAATAGATTGATATGATCACTGGGGTTTGCTACATCTATGATTTTACATAATGTAAGCAGACCTATATTTAAGGATCACTAGGTTCAACACTGAGAAATATAAAAAAGACAGTTGCTACAGTCAAGGGGTTTCCATTCTAGTAGGTGGCAATTGTGAAGATGTGTATACTTAAAAATCTGTGGGCAATTGTAGGCATTCCTTTTATTTTTTTAAACAAGAATTTATTACCCACTTACTATGTGCTGGGAACTTGACTAAGCATTTTACGTGCATTTACTTGAACTAAAATAAACCCACGTAAATCAGGAGCATTTCTATATGTTGCCAACACAATACAACAACAATAAATACAGCAGCAAAAGATAGAGAAACTCCATTTAAAATAACTGTAGACAATGTAAAATATTTGGGAGTCTATCTGCCAAGACAAACTCAAGGACTGTATAAACAAAATTACAAAACGCTTTTCATGATTTCTGTGGGTTTATTTTATATCCTGCAGCATTGCTGAAATTTTTCATTATTTCAACTAGTTTTTTAGTTGATACTCTGGGATTCTCCAAGCATAACATCATATCATCTGTAGTTTTGTTTCATCATTTACTCGTATTCTTTGGATTCTTCCTTCGGTTGCTTCTCATTGTTATAATTATAATTTCTCATACAATATTAAGTAATAGTGGTGATAACGGACATCCTTGCTTTACCCCACATCTTACTGGGAAGGTGTCTATCTTATCCCCATTCCAGATAATTCTTGATGATGATTTTAGATAGATAGTACTTATTATCTTAAGGAAAGGTCCTTTCATTCCTATGTTTTTTAGTCTACTTAATAGGGATGAGTGTTTTTTTTTTGTCAAACCTTTTTCTGTGTCTGTTAAGATAATGATATGATTTTTGTTGTTTTGATATAGTCACTTATGCCAAACTTAGAGTTTTCCTAATACTGAATGAGTCCTTCATTCATGGTATAAATGCTACCTGGTATATGACTTTGTGATATATGGCTGTAATCTCTTTGCTAGTATTTTATTTAAATTTTTTGCATCAATATTCATTAGGGAAATTATTTTACAGTTTTCTTTCTCTGTTTTTGCTCTTCTTGGTTTGGATATCAGTACAATATTTGTGTTGTAAAGGGAATTTGAACAGACTCCTTCCTTGCTTATTTTTCCCCAAATAGTTTATATAATATTAGAATTAATTGTTCATTAAATGTTTGTTATAATTCACATGTGAATCCATCTGGTCCTGGGGAATTTTTCTTAGAATGTTCATTGATTGCTTGTTTAGTCCCTTTTCCTAAGTATGACAGGGTTATTTAAGCATTTTATTTCTTCTTTAAATCTGAGCAGTTTATATTTTTGTAAATATCCATCCATTCCATTTAAATCATCAGATTTATTGGCATATAATTGTGCAAAATAGTCCCTAATAATTGCTCTAATTTAATCTTCATTGGTGGTGAATTCACCCTTTGCATTTTTTAATACTGATAATTTGACTTTCTTTTTTTTTGGGTGTTGAAAAACTTAAATTAATTCAATGGTTTACCAATTTTATTGATTTTTTCATTAACCAATTCCTAGTTTTATTTATTAATTCAATTGATTTACTTTTAATTTTATTAACTTCTCCTTTAATTTTCAGGATTTATATTTTGGGATTTAATTGGGGATTTTAAATTCCTTCTTTTCCTATTTTTTAGTTGTATCCCCAATTCATTAATCTGCTCTTTCTCTATTTTGTTGATATAAGCATTTAGAAACATCAATTTCCTCCTAAGTACTACTTTGGCTGAATCCCATAAATTTCAGTTTGCTGTGTTTTTATTGTCCTTTTCTTGAACACGATTATTTACTGCTTCTATGATTTGTTCTTTGACCCACTTATTCTTTAGGATCAAATTATTTAGTTTCCAATTAATTGTTAATCTGTGTTTCCATGGCCCTTTATTTAATATAATTTTTATTGCATTATGATTTGAAAAAAGATTCTTTTAGTGTTTCTGCTTTTCTGAATCTGCTTGTGAGGTTTTTATGCCCTAATATAGGAGTCAATGTTTGTGAAGGTGTGATGTAGAGTTGAGAAAAAAATCATATTCCTTTCTATTCCCATTCAATTTTTTTCCCAGATATCTATCCTACTTATCTTTTTAAGGATTCTATTTATCTCCTTAACTTCTTTCTTGTTTATTTTGTGATTAGACTTACCCAGTTCTAAGAGGGGAAAATTGAGGTTCTCCACTATGATAGTTTTACTATTTCCTCCTGTACCTCACATAACTTTTCCTTTAAGAATTTGAATGCTATACCATTTGAAGCATAGATATTCCATACTGATATTACTTCATTGTATATGGTACCATTTTTTAAAGCAAAATGTAGCTTCCCTGCTTATCTCTTTTAATGAGGTCTGGTTTTGCTTTTGCTTTATCTGAAATCACAGTTACTATTCCCCTTCTCTCTTTTTCCCCCTCTCTCCACCTTCCTCACTCTATCTCTCCCAACTCAATTGAAGCATGATAGATTCTACTCCAGTCCCTTATTTTAACTCTATATGTGTCTCTCTGTTTTATGCATGTTTCTTGTAAAAACATAGTATTGGATTCCAGTTTTTAATCCAGGGATAGAGAATCTGTGGTCTTGAGGCCTCTAGGTTTTCAGGTATGGCCCTTTGACTGAATCCAAACTTTACAGAACAAATCCCCTTAATAAAAAGATTTGTTTTGTAAAACTTGGGCTTACTTAAAAGGCCACACCCAAGGACCTAGAAGATACTATGTAGCCTTGAGACTGACAGTTCCCCACTTTTATAATCCAGTCGGCTATCTACCTCTGTTTTAGGGGTGAGTTCAACTTATTCATATTCACGGTTATGATTACTATGTATTTTCTTCCATCCTCTTTCCCCCTGTTTGTTCTCTCGCTTTCTTTGTATTCTTTTTATGTTTTACTTGATCTCCATTTGTTTATTTTCGCTTTTCTTTTTACCTCCTCAGAAGTCTATTTTACTTCTGACCACTGCCTCCTTTCATCTACCCTCCCTTATATCAGTTCCCTCTTCTGCTCTTCTCCTCCTACTTCCTTGTAGAATAGATTTCTATAGCCAACTGGCTGTGTCTTACTCCCTCTTTGTGCCAGTTTCAATGAGAGTAAGGATCAAACATTGTCTGCTCCCCTGCCATCCCCTCCATTGTAAAAGCTCTTCCTTTTTTAATTTTTAGAGGGGAGAAGGTAGGGCAATTTGAGTTAAGTGACTTGCCCAAAGTAACATGACTAGTTTTTTGTGTTAAGTGTCTGAGCCGAATTTGAACTCAGGTCCTCCTGACTCCAAGGCTCGTGCTCTATTCACTGCACCATGTAGCTGCCCCAAAGCTCTTCCTTTTATGCCTCTTTTATGTGAGGGGGTCCTTCTTCTCTCTTCCCCCTTCTCCCTATGCGGCTCTTTTTCTTACCCCTTAATTTTATTTTTAAAAATCATCCCATCACAGTCAACTCACACTCAGGCCCTCTGTCTGTCTCTACTTCTTATTGCCCTAATAATGACAGAGTTCTTAGGAACTACAATTATCATCTTCCCACATAATAATGTAAATAATTGAATCTTATTGAATCCCTTATGATTTCTCTTTCAAGTTGACCTTTTTATGCTTTTCTTAAGTCTTGCATTTGAAAGTCAAATTTTTTATTCAACTCTGGTCTTTTCATTATGAATGCTTGAAAATCTTCTGGTTCATGAAATAGCCATTTCCCCCCCAAAGTATTATACTTAGTTTTTTTCTGGGTAAGTTATTCTTGCTTGTAATTCTAGCTGCTTTGCCTTCTGGAATATCATATCCCAAACCCTCTGATCTTTTAATGTGGAAGCTGATAAATCTTGTGTTATCCTGACTATGGCTCCATTATATTTGAATTATTTCTTTTTAGCTGCTTGCAACATTTTCTCCTTGATTTGGGAGCTCTGTAATTTGACTATAATATTCCTGTGAGTTTTCATTTTTGGATCTTTCAGGAGCTGGTCAGTGAGTTCTTTTAATTTCTATGTTGCCCTCTGGTTCTAGGACATCAAGGGCAGTTTTCCTTGGTAATTTCTTGAAAAATGCTGTCTAGGTTCTTTTTTGATCAAGAACTTCAGGTGGTTCAATAATTATTAAATGATCTTTACTCAATCTATTTTCCAAATGAGTTGTTTTTCCAATCAGGTATTTCACATTTTCTTCCATATTTTTTGGGGGGGGTGGGACTCTTGATTTTGTTTTGTTGTTTTTTTAATGTCTCTTGGAGTCATTAGCTTCCTCTTGCCCAATTATAATTTCAAGCAATTATTTGTTTTTGCAGTGAGCTTTTGCGTGACTTTTTTTCATTTGGCCAATTCTACTTTTTAAATAGCTCCTTTTGTTAATAAATTTTTTGTACCCATTTTTCTATTTGGCCAATTATGATTTTTAAGGAGTTCTTCTCTTCAGAGTGTGTGTGTGTGTGTGTGTGTGTGTGTGTGTCCTTTATCATTTGGCAAATTCTGGGTTTTTTTTAGGTTATATTTTCTTCAGAATTTTTTGTGCCTCTTTTACCAGACTGCTGACTCACTTTTCATAACTTTCTTGCATATTTCTCATTATCCCTCCTCCCCCAACAATGTTTTTTCTGTTACCTTTCTTATTTGATTTTTCAAATATTTTTGAGCACTTCTACAAATTCTTGTTGGACTTGTGTCCTGTTCACATCTTGTCTTTGAGACTGCTTGTAGCTGTTTTGACATCATTATCTTCTTTTGAGTTTGTCTTGATCTTCTCTGTCACCATAGTAACTCTTTATGGTCAGGTTGTTGTTTGTTCATTTTTCCAATCTATTTATTGACTTTTAACTTTATGTTAAAGTTAGGCTCTGCTCTCAGGATGGAAGGGGCACTGTTCTAAGCTTCAGGTTTTTCATGTTGCTGTTTTCAGAGCTTGTTCTGGGTTGTGTAGGTTTTCAGTGCTTCCAAGGTGGTATGATCTGAGAGGTGTGGTCACTGCCCTCCTGGCCTGTGCATTGGTCTTTACCCAGGAAGGGATCTTGTTTCTCTGTAGCCACAAGTGCTAGCAATCTTCTTGGCCCTGGAACTGTAACCAGATCCCCTGATCTCTTCTGAGTGACCTCAAACACCCTTCTCTACCATGGAACTGTGACCAGGACCCCTGTTCTCCTGTGGTAGCAAGTGCTAATGTTTCTCTGTATCTTGAGATTGTGTCTAGGAACTGTGTATGGGCATTGCAAAAGGGTTCTGAACCCAGTGCTAGCAAAGGGTTTCCTATAATCTCTTTCTAACCTCTTAGTGTTAGTGGGCTGAGAGCTCCCAAAGCTATTGCTGCTGCTGTAGCCACCTCTATGGCCTGGTATTGGTGACATGGTATGGCCTGTGCTGCCTTCCAGGCCAACCACTACCCAGGTGAGGCAAACTATTTTTTTTTGCCAACCTCCTAAGTTGTCTTGGGTAGGAAAATTGCTCCACCAAATCTTTTGTTAATTCTGATGCTCCAGAATTCAATTTGAGGTATTATTTTAAAGTTGATTTGGGTGGGCATTTGGAAGAGTTCAGGTGAGTTCCTTAGGTGAGTTAAGGTGTAGTGGAAGACTATCAGTTTACTATTGAACTCTTTGAAAAGAGAGAAGATCATGTACAGGGTAGAAGATAACCAACAGGATATATATACAGAATATACATACACACATACAAATAAATGTATATAATTATACACATATCCATTCACATATGCTAATTTATGTAACACACATTCGTAGTTTCTATATATAAAAGTGTAATGAATCTCAGAGGAAGAGAGTTTGCTGAATGAAGGTGATAATGGAAGAGCCTAGAGGTGTTGGGGGGAGGAGTAAAGAATATACCATCTTCTTAATGTAGGAAGGGACATGAAAGAAGAAATATCCAGCCCTGAAGAGGGTGGCCAGGTATGTTGTGTCTTCTGGGAGGAGTAAGGCTTCCATGATTTCCAGGAGCTAGAAAGTGCTGGAGGAGGAAGTTTAGTGTGAATGTTAGTTTGTTAATAATGGAAAGGAGTTTCTGAAAGATGCCATGGAAGATTAAAACGGAGAAGGATAGGGAGATGGGAAAAGATAGGACTAGCATGAATAGGCAAGAACTGGTACTTTGTGACATGAAAAGGGAGTTTTCACCAGGATTGCTTTAACTCCAAATCACAGGAATATTGAATTGAAGAGAGAATTTGTTATTCACTGGTCAGTAGATCAGTAGATATTTATGTTGTACCTGGTAGCAATGGTGGTTTTATTTCAGGTCTCCCCTTCAGAATTCATTTGATTATTATCCCCTGATCTAAATGTCTTCTATGGAACCTTGGCAAAGAAAGAGGCCCTGAGCTTCTGGTTCTGGACTGTGCAAGAGCATGGGCACAAGAGGTCAGAGAGCAAGAAGCCAGCAGTCTTGGCTCTGGTTAGTTATAAAGGACAGAGACGGGTTTGAGTTACTCTCCTTCCGTTAGCAGTGAGGAAGCTTTGTCTTTGAGTAGAAAATATGTACACAAAAAATATAATACAATATAAAATATAGCACTTAAGAATGCTCCAAAGTTCTCTTATGAGAAGAGATGAGGCACGGCTAACATTGGTTCTGGGAAGGAAGAAATTATGGAGGAGAGAAACATTATTAAGCATCTGCTATGTTGCTGCTGTGCTATGTACTTTAGAGATATTTTCTCATGTGAGGTAGGTGTTATGATTATCTCCACTTTACTCCTGAGGAGACCGAGGCAGCCAGAAGTCAAGTGACTAGTGTGTGGTTATACATTTGGTATGTATCTGTATGTGTGTGTGTTATACATTTGGTATGTATCTGTATGTATGTGTGTTATACATTTGGTATGTATCTGTATGTATGTGTGTTATACATTTGGTATGTATCTGTATGTATGTGTGTTATACATTTGGTATGTATCTGTATGTGTGTGTGTTATACATTTGGTATGTATCTGTATGTGTGTGTGTTATACAGTTGGTATGTATCTGTATGTGTGTGTGTTATACATTTGGTATGTATCTGTATGTGTGTGTGTTATACATTTGGTATGTATC
>CM053600.1:11679125-11717437 GCA_028646575.1 Pseudocheirus occidentalis | reverse complement strand
AGGAAGGAAGGAAGGAAGGAAGGAAGGAAGGAAGGAAGGAAGGAAGGAAGAACGTTAATGAAATATTTCAAAATGCTTCAGAGAGAAGAGGGTTCAGAAGGCAACCCAGACAAGCTAAGCAGTTTTGTTGCTACTATGTTAAAGTTAATGATTTAATGATTCTATTTTTTTAACTATATAACAAAGTTCATGGTTAAATAAAAGCCAGAATTTCCAGAGCATTTTAAGGTTTACAACCATTTCTATAGATTACCCTATTTGATCCTCCCAACCACCCTGTAAGGCAGATGCTATTAATATCCTCATTTTAGGGATAAAAAAATACTGAGACTAGAATAGTTAAAGAGACTTGCCCAGGGTCATATATCTAGTAAGTATCTAAACCAGGATTTGAACTCAGAATTTCTTGATTCTAACCTTCTATTCCTGGCACCACTCAACTGTCATATGCAATCTCCTTTGTATATTAAAATATCAACTTTTACTGATGCTTTTAAAATTCACAAAAAAATTTAAAATAGATTAAAACTAAATTATATAAGATTTTAAATGCCAAAGAAAGCATTTGTGTTTGATCCTAGAAACCACAGGGAGGCACTTAGAGCTCCTCAAGCAGGGGAGTCAGACCTGGGCTGACACTTAGCAGCTGTATAGAGTATGGTTTGGACAGGTGAGATAAGATAGCTGTTGGGGGCCTAAATTATATTGTGACCACATGGATGGCCAAAGGGTGGGCGGGGTAGATGTGAGAGAGAATATGAACACAGAATCAACAAGACTTAAGTCATTTAATCAGATATTGGGAGGGTGGAATGACAGAGATTAAAGAATCAAGGAAGTCTGAGGCTTTGAACCTTGGTGACTGAAAGTACTAGGGATGTCAAAATTAGGGAATTTAGGGTGTTTGGGAAGCAAGATGAGTTTTGTTTAGGATATATTGAATTTGGAGATGTCTTCAGGATGTATAAGTGGAAATATCTAATAGGCATTTGGTGATGTGAGACAAATTCTGCAGCTAAAAATTAAAATAGAATTTATTCATGAGCTGTCAAGGCATTTTAATTGTTTCAGAGAAAAACAAAATCAAGCAAGCATGAACTGACATTTCTTTACTTAGAGTCTACTCTCTCTACTGAGTTAGAGAGGAGTGAATATATAGATCCAGGAGTTGTCAGTAGAAAGATGATAATTTGACCAACAGAAGATGATAAAATCACCCAAAGAGAAAGACAGAGAAAAAAAAGAAGAGAAAAAAGAGAAGGAAGTCAAAGACAGAGGCATCCTCCCACAGTTAGGAAGCGGTACATGAAATAATGGCTGGCTAGGTTGTACAGTGGATAGAGCACTGAGCTTGGAATTAAGAAGACTCATCTACATGAGTTCAAATCCGGCATCAGATACTTATTAGCTGTGTGACATTAGGCAAGTCACTTAAGCCTGTTTGCCTCAGTTTCCTCATTTGTAAAATAAGTTGGAGAAGGAATGTCAAACCACTCCATATTAAATATACTCCAGTATATCTGTCAAAAAAAACCTCCAAAAAGGATCATGAAAAATCAGACACAACTACAATGACTAAACAGCAACAACAACATGAAACAAAGATCCAGCAAAAGAGACTGACAAGCAACTAGACAGGTGAACCAAGAGAGAACAGTATCACAAAAAGTCAGAGAAGAGTATACAGAAGAGACCAGTCAACAACAAATGCTATGGAACTGTCAGGAAGGATTAGAAGTAAGATAAGGACATTGGAATTGTCATATAAGAGGTCCTTGGCAACTCCAGATAGAGCCATTTCAGCTAGATGATAAAATCAGAAATCAGATCGTAAATGTCTGAGAAGGAAATGAGAGTTGGGATTGTAGAGATGAATGCAGTGGACTTTTCTTTTTTAATAGTTTAACTTATCTTTCAAGTAATAAGCCCTTTATTGTCTCTCATAGCCCCCCATTTAACAATTTTTATGAAGTAAAAACAAAACTTTCAATATGTAGCTGCATATTGATTCAGCCATTCTATAAAGCAATTCGAAACTGTGCTCAAAGGGCTATAAAACCATGCATATTCTTTGACCAAGCAATACCACTACTAGGTTGTAGCAGCAAGCACCCTAGCATACCCAGGGTAGCTGCTAGCACAGGTTCTTTGATCTACTTTTCTCAAGGAAAGCAACTCAAAAGGGGTTAACAATCTTATTTTAATCAAACATATATCATTTACCTAGTTCAGGGGGGAAAGTCAGCACCCCAAATTTCAGAGAATACAAACAGACGCTATGAGCAGACAAAAAAAAATACAGAGAATAGAACAGACCAACAGACAAGGCTTCTAGCTCTCTGACCATTACATCCATACCTAGTTACCAGAGAGAGAAACACCAACATCTGGATTTTCAAAATGGGGGGGGCGGCTCAACAGCGGCCCAGAGTCTCATCTGGTCAAATCACACAACTCTTCCCAAAGTGATCCCCAAAGGAAAACCTGATCACAGATGTATATATAGCCTTCTCCGGGGTCAGATAACATCAAAACCCCTGTGACCCACTTGACTACAAAGTAACAAAAGTTGTGCCTTCCTGAAAAACAGACCTCCCACCATAGGCTCCATGTGACCACATTCAGCCTATTGGGGGCGGAGTTTACTTTCAAATCAGGAAAGGTCCTCCAATTCACCTATGCCTATTAAGGGGCAGGGAGGATCTTCAAATTACCATTACCATTACATAGGCCTGTATCTTAAAGAAATCCAAAACCAAAAGGGAAAAGGAGCTATATGTACAAAATATTCATAGCAGCTCTTTTAGTGGTCACAAAGAATTGGAAATTCAATGGCTTGCCCATTAATTGGGGAATGGCTAACAAATTTGTGTTATATGATTGTGATAAAATAGTATTGTACTATAATTAATGACAAGCAGGATGCTCTCAGAAAAAAAACCTGAAAAGACTTACCCAAACTGATGCAAAGTGAAATAAGCAGAATATTGTATGATGATATACTGCGAATGACTTAGTAATTCTCAGCAATACAGTGATCTAAGACAATTCTGAAAGACTTATAATGAAAAATGCTATCCATCTCCAGCAAAAGAACTGATGGAGTTCTATACTTTATTTTTCTTGATTTTTTGACTGTGTTTTCTTTAACAACAGGAGTTAACAGGGAAGTGTTTTGCATGACTGCACATGTATAACCAATATCAATGAGGGGAAGATGTGAGGGAGGGAGAGAATTTCAAACTCAAAAATTTTTAAATGAATATTAAAAATTGTTTTACATGTAATTGTGTAAAATACAATATTGTATTTATACATACATATGCATAGTCCAGCAAAAGAAATTTCCATGTTAACAATGTCTGAAAAATATATTGTTTTCAGCTTTTTCTAAGAGTTTAGTTGGGAAGAGAAGGAAATCTATAGGTGATATGCTAAGGATATAGCAGAATTAAGTTTCCCCTATACCAAGGTCAAAAATAGGGATTAAAAAAATAATGACTCATCTTCTATTGTGTTGCTCTGAAGAATAGAAAGTTTTTCCACATGTATGACAAATAGAAATTTTAATACTGTTCATTGCATTTTTAAGGATGGATAAGATAGGATATGCATGTATTTATAGGTACCAGCACAACAACCAGTAGATAGAAGATCAAAGATTGGAGGAGAACAATTTTGGGTGAAATGGTTTGGAAAAGATAATTGAAGGAATCAAGTTCATAGAGCTAAGACATAAAGGAAGGCTATGAAGCCAACCTACTAATGAGGCCCTAATTCATGGTGTCCCATAGCTTAAGGTTCACTGTCATGCCCACCAAAAAGTTTTAGCTAGTCTTTTCTTTGAGATGGCATACTAATAAGTTGCTTCAACTATGTGGACCTCAGTTTCTTCCTCTGTAAAATGAAGTAGTCTTACTCTATGATCTTGAAATTTCCATGGTCCATGAAAAATCCACAATCCTATGAATATGCTGTCCAAGTGCTAACCTCAGGGAAGTTAGATTCTCCCTAATCTTTAAAACATGCTGTATTTATCACTAAAAAGAAGGCAAATTCTGCAGCTAAAACTAACTAGATCTTATTCATGAGCTGTTAAGGCATTTTAATTGTTTTCAGAGAAAAAAAATCAAGCAAGCATGAGCTTGCATTTCTCAATCAAGCATTGATTTTCAAACCTTTCAGGGTCTTTTAATAAAACAGAATACTGTTAACAAAAGCTAAAGGAAGTATCCTCAAGGTCCAATACCAATGTCTCACAGGGAGGGTTTTAATTACCATTCCAAATAATAAAGCCAGAGTCTCATAATCAATCCACTCCACCACTCTGACCAGGCTGGGTCTCTGCAATCAAAGAAGAAAATCACCAGTGAACATTGTGTATTACCAATGTAGTCATTAGCTGTGAACAGATAAACACCTCTCACTTAAAATCCCTCTCCAATGGGCTAGAACCTATTAAGCTCTTTTCCTCTGGAGAGCACTGACAGCCTAGTTCTCACAAATTCAATTGCATGCATGCAACATCTTTTTTTTTTAGAAATACAGACCCAAGATTATTATATAAAGAAATTAAATATTTGTTCAACACAACCATTCCACCTCTAGCTCCAAACTTACTTTTTCATAGAATCCACTCAATGCTATAGCAACAATAAGAAAAAATACTTGAATTTAAGTAACGCTATATAATTTTCCAAATATTTCTCTGTATTTATAAAATATAATTATAATTATTATATAATATTACATAATACAATTATAATATGATATAACATGGTATGGTTTATGATATGATATGTTATGGTATAATATAATATAATATGATGTGATGTGATTAATATAATGTAATGTAATATAATTAATATATAATATAACATAATATGATATGATATAATTAATATATAATATAATATTATATTATCATATCATATCATATCTCTGGGATGGACGGAGGATAAATATAATTACTTCCATTATACACATAAGGAGATTGAGAAATAAAAAGGCAAAAACGTCTTCACCAAGGTCATACAAATAGTTAAAGGAATACATATGAACACAAGATTTGAACATGGATCTGATTATTCATAGTTTAATTTCAAAACAAGGGGCAGTATAGAATAGAGGAGAGAGCAGTGATCTCTAAAGGGAATCATGGCACCTTCCCAAGAGGTATGTGGTGAACCAATTGTTGGGTGAGAAAGTGGGAAGCGTCTCATCCCCCTCCACAATATTGTCGTTTCTGCCTCCACAACATCTCTCACATCCATCACTTTCTTTCCACTCAGTTAGGTACTGTCTTAGTTCAAGTCCTCAACTCCCCTCAGGTGGATTATTGCAAAGCCCTCCTATTTGGCATCCCTGCCTCTACTTTTCAATTTCAGTCTTACTTTTCTTACACTTGCCAAAATGATTTTCTTAAAGCAGAAGTTGAGGGGGGGGAAGGAAGGGAAGGAGGGAGAGAGAGGAGAGGGGAGTGGAGGGGGAGGGGGAGACAGAGAGAGAGAGAGAGTGAGAGAGAGAGAGAGAGAGAGAGAGAGAGAGAGAGAGAGAAGAGAGAGAGAGAGAGAGAGAGAGCTTCTGTTTGTTATTATTGGCAAAATAAAATAAAATTTTCTTTCTTTGGTGTGTTCACAACCTGGTTCTAATCTATCTTTCCAATCTCGTTTCACATTAACAATCTTGTTGCTCATCTTTCCTGCATTTTATGGTCTGGCCAAACTAGCTTTTTTTTTCTATTCCTCACATTCATATAAAAGCATAAGCAAAATATCTAATGATAAACATGAAATTCAGGTGTGATGCCATCCATTTAGCAAAATTATATAAAGATAAAGGAACAGATAAAAATGGAAAACTTTCCAATGGATTAAAATCAGAGATCATTCACTTTTGCTTGTTATTTTTGCTTTCTATATGGTTAATGGTTATACAACAGAAAAATATGATTCCTACTGGAAATTTATGTTCATTGACTGTTATGCCCTATGTATTAGATATTCTGGTATTATTCACCTTTTCATAAAAAATATAAAACAAAAAGGAATCCAACTGCTTGGCTAACATTGATCAAATTAACTGAATAAATAATTACTAATAAACAATTATTATTTAAAAGTCTGACCTAGTTACCAGGACAAACGTAAGGATTTAAGGGAAAAAATGAATCATATTCAATCACATTGAGATCAAGAAAAGAAAGGTTTTCTGGACCACTAATAATTTAAATTTTAAATATTGGTTATTTCATCATAATCTCATCCTTTTAGATTCTATTTTTGTCTGTGTGCTAATTTTATGACATATTATTGTAGTACATATTATGTAACTACAAATATACATATATCAGTCTGTGTGCTCCATTTATTTCTTTTTTGGACGGGGAAGATAGGGCAACTTGCGTTAAGTGACTTGCCCAAGGTCACACAGCTAGGGTGTGTCTGTGTGTGGATGCATGCGCACAAGTGTCTGAGGCCAGATTTAAACTCAGGTCCTCCTGACTCCAGGGCCAGTGCTCTTTACACGGTGGCCACCTAGCCACCCCACTCCATTGTTTTTTATAACTGATTGGGCATTGAGATCATTGGCCTAGACTCCTGGAAGTGGAATCAGGAAGACCTGGGGTTCAAGTCATACTTGCTAGCTGACAATGGGGAAGTCACTTGACAGTTCCAAGTCTCAGTTTTCTCATATGTAAAATGGGTATAATACTTTTAATATTTACTACCCAGTGTTATGCAATATGAAATCATGTGTATAAAGTACTGTGTAACTTTAAAACAGTATGTAAATGTGATATATTTTGTTGATTCATTTCAACAATGATATTAAGCATAGGATATATAGAAATTCAAATACTGAGTCCCTGCCTTCATGGAGTTTACATACTGAAATTCTTTCTACTATATACAATCCTCTCGCATCTTCTCAGTCATTTTAGTGAACAGAATGAGCAGAATTAGTGCTACCCATACTTAATATTGGCAGATTTTTTTTTGCTTTTTTTTTTTTGGACAGCAATTGGGATTAAGCAATTTGTCCAAGGTCACACGGCTAGTAAGTGTTAAGGGTCTGAGGCCAAATTTGAACTCAAGTCCTCCTGAGTCCAGGACTGGTGCTCTATTCACTGTGCCATCTAGCTGCCCCTTTTGGCAGATTTTTAACCTCTGATTTCTATGACTATGAAATTTGAACTTTGCAATTATGATTTGCTTTACTGTAATTCCTACTATGGAGACTTTGTGATCATTACCATTGTTATTATGCTTAGACTTACCTACATGCAATAACTCATATAACTGTAAAAGTTAGCCATAACTAGTTTTTACCAAATTCAATTTCTTGTAATGTATCAGTGACAAGTTGCTTATTTTTTAATTTTGATAATTGATTATTTTTATCAAATTCAGCTAGTGTGGGGTTTTGTTAAAACATATCAATGTTGATAGAGATGTGGTTATCTAACAATAGCATCATCTAACCCAGTGCTTCTCAACCTTCCTAATGCCATGACCCTTTAATACAGCTCCTCATGTTGTGGTGACCCCCCAACCATAACATTATTTTTTCGCTACTTCATAACTGTAATTTTGCTACTGTTATGAATCATAATGTAAATATCTGATATGCAGAATATATTTTCATTGTTACAATTTGAACATAACCCACAGGTTGAGAACCTCTGATCTAACCCAACATTCATTGCCTTTTATTGCGTTTTCTCAGGATCACTTTAATCCTGACCCTTACCAGGAACTCCACTGCCATACCTACGATTGCCTAGCAGGTATTTTGCACGAATGTCCCAGGTCAGGCTGCATGCATACAAAGCTAAACTCACTATTCTCTTCCCAGTCCTCCACAATCCCTCTAAAGTAGGTTGTATAGTGAATGGAGCACAGGCTTTAGACAAAGAGAACCTGAGTTCAGATTACACCTTTCATAGTTCACATCACATGGCTATATGACCTTGGACAAGTCACACCATCCTGGACCTTCTTTTCTCATCTATAAAATGAAGGGGCCAGAGAAGTGGCCTCTGACATTCTTTCTAAATCTAGATCTATGATCCTATTGTTTCTCCTCCTTCCATCATCTCCACCACTACAAATTCCCCTATTTCTATCAATGGCACTACTAATTGTCTTGCTTGGAACATGGGAAAGGAAGGGAAGACAAGGCAACAGAAGGCAAAGGAAGATAAGGGTACAGGCACTTATTGAGTTTCCACCATGTACAAGGCATTGTGCAAAGTATTCTAAAAATGTCATCTCATTCAATCCTTACAACAATCCTGAAAAGTAAACTATACTATCCCCATTTTACAGCTGAGGAAATTTAGGCCAAGAGAGGTTAAGTGACTTGCCCAGGATCCCACAATTAGTATGTGTCAGAGGCCAAATTCTAACTCAGATTTTCCTCACTCATGGCCCAGAGCTTTAACTACTGCTACATTTAGCTTTGATTCCCTTCTTTCCTTTATACTTTATATTTACTCAAGTCATTTGAAACATCTTTTATATTCTTCCCATACCATTCCCCTGGTATAGAACTTCATTACCCCAAGAGTCTCATTACTAGGTCTACTACCTTCAGTTTCTCTCTCCTAAATCCCTTCTAGATGCATTTCTAAATCATTCATTTCTCCATGTTACTTCTCTGCTCCAAAATCTTTAGTGGTTCCCTAGTCAATAGGTGGTCTCAACTCTTCAGCCTGGTTAAGCCTTACATAATTTGCCTTCACTTCACCTACATAATTTTTTCCTCTTCTTCCTCAACAACAGAGTCAAACCAAGTCAATATTCTGTCTTCCGGACATACTACAGTTATCGCCATTTCCAAAACTTGCCTCACTTACCTCTTGGCTAAGTATGCTTTTCCCACCCCCATTCACTTATCTCAATCCCACCCATCTTTGACACCAGCAGGTTATACTTCCTCCATGAATCTTCCCCTGAAGTCAAACAATTCTTTTGTTTGTATTATTTATTCTGTCATTTAATGATAAACGATGTTGCACTGTTACTTAACTATCATGCCTTTCCAATTAGATTGTAAACTCCAGGTAGACAAGAACCATTTCTTATATTTCCTTAATATTTCTAATAGCATCTAGATAACACAGTGTCAGGTACCTTATAAAAACTAAATAAATACTTCTTGTGAACCAATCAAAAGAAAAAATGAGATTCGGCAACACCCAATCCAAAAAGGGAACAAAAAGCACCAACAAGAGAGTAAGGTTTCTTGATTTACAACTATACTCTATTAAGGAGACTAGAAATATCAAAATCACTATATAGAACAAAAAATAAGAAATTTAAAAAATAACAGCATTCACCAAAATATCCTTTTTGGCATCAGAAAAAGAATGGAAACAGTTGCCTAACCTCATGGGCTTCAGTTTACTCATCTGTAAAATTGGGAGGTTGGACTAAATGGCTTATGAGATATTTTCTAACCCTTGATGTAAGATTCTGCACTTCATCTCCTTCACTTGAGGTGCTAAACCCCATACTGTTACTGTGTGGCTGTATATAGAGAGAAGCTTTAAAGTAACTAATGTAACTGAGCCAAACTATTAATTATTTTGCAAACCAGTAATACACAGATGGTTTGACTGAACTTAGCCAGGTGGACATTCTGCCAAATATATGGATTTAAAAGACATCCATTCTATGACCTGTGTAATATTGGACAAATCACTTAAGCCTCCTGGCCCTCCATGTCCTCATCTGTAAAATGAAAAGGGTGGGCAAAATGGGCTCTAAGGTTTCTTTCAGCTCTAGTTCCATGTTCACGAAAACCAATTTATTCTCTACATATGCTTCTTATTTGATTTTAACCAAAAAGAAACCCAACTATATGTAATGCTTTAAGAAACAACAATGACTATCTCCCAAGATCACCAGCTTGTAGAAGGACTGTGTTAGGCTACTGACCAGAGAAAGCTGCAGAAATGTCAGGAGGAAGAAAGAGAAATTTTACTTAAAACTTAACTGGATCCTCCCAAAAGCTCTAAGCATAACATCTTACCAAGAAATGGCTAAGCATTTGAAATGGCGTAACTTACATCACCAATAACAGCTAATGCCGCTAATGCCGCAAGCGAGCCCAACATTGCCGCCAGAGTTCTGTGAACAATCTGCAATAAAAGAAAAGCCTTTATTGGAGAAAAATTCTATCCCAATTCTTACAACTAGTCACATAACTGGGTTAAACAGGAAACATTTCCATCTGCCTGTCATACTCTTCAGCTTTATTATATCATTGTATAACACCTCTGTCAAAAGGCATGGGGGCTATTGTAGTCCAGAGCTTGTGACCCCTGTAGCAAGGGCTCCTGAAGAAAGTGGCTTCCTTTTACTAATAATTAAATTGTGTTGCTAACATAGTGGAAGAACTGGATAAAGCATGTTCTATCAGAAAGCCTACACTAAAATGTCATTACTGATTTACAACAATTTAATCCCTAGGCAACTGGAACATTAGTTCTACAAAACAAATCAATTCTGCCCAATTAACTGAGAACGTTATTAAACCAAATGTATACAGGCAAATGTTTAATCTAATTGGGGGTATTCCATGTTATCCCTGAATCACACAAGTATATTTGGTTTTTAATTATTATTCAAATAGAAATGAAATTTCTAAGAAGAAAAAAAAATCCAGAGGAATTAATAGGAGACAGCAAACTTCATTTGCCACTAATTTTATCAGAACAAGCCTGCTGCAAACGTATTGATAGATGGAGCACCAGCCTCTCAGGGACTCCATTTGTTCCTATGGTGCTATTAACCAGAAGAGGAAAATGTTCAAAGGCAGTTTCTTCATCCAGTTAATTGCTACAATGAAACCAGTCTGCTAGGGGTGGGAGGGGGGGGGAAGTTCAGTCTGACCCACTTTTGCAGAACAATATGTACTATCAACAAATGGGTAGACAGTCCATTTTTTAAAGTACATTTGAAACACAATGAGGAAGGGGGAAATGATGATTGGTTGGCTTTTAGAATAGGGAGCCTGAAAGGGCAAAACTATAAGAATAATATTTGAGAAGCTATGCAGTATTATTGGTGTCTCAGGAAGCAAGAATGATTTTTACATGTCATTTTTATGTTTCTACCAGATTTTCATAGAATCTTTAGCTAAATTCACCTTCAGTGGGCATAGTAAATACTCTTCCAATTTAAGTAGCTGCATTAAAGCTAGGAAACGGGGGTTGGCACCTCTAATAGGTTGTTCACCTAGGCTAAGAATTGGACATTGAGGGAATGTCCATCCATTGGGGAATGACTGAACAAGCTGTGGTATATGATTGTGGTGGAATATTATTGTGCTATAAGAAATGCTGTGTAGGATGAAGAAGACCTGTTAAGGTTTACATGAACTGATACAAAGTGAAGTGAGCAGAACCAGGAGAAAATTGTACATAGTAATAGCAATATTGTATGATTAAGAACTGTGAATAACTTAACTATTTGCAGCAGTACAATGATCCAAGACAATTCCAAAGGATTTATGATGAAAAATGCTACCCATCTCCAGGGAAAGAACTGGTGTTATCTGAATACAGACTAAAGAAAACGGTCTTTATTTCCCTTTCTTTCTTTCTCTTTCTTTCTTCTTTCCTTCTCTTTCTTTTTCTTTCTTTTTTCTTTTCTTTTCTTTCTCTCTCTCCCTTCTTTCTTTCCTTTGTTCCTTCCTTCCTTCCTTCCTTTTTGAGTCTTATCACACAAAATGACCAATATGGAAATGTTTTACATGATTGCACAGGTATAACCTATATCAGACTGCTTTTCATCTCAGGAAGGGGGGTACAAGGGGTGGAGAGAAGGGTAGAATTTGGTAAAACTTTAAAAAATGCCAAATGTTAAAAATCATTTTACATGTAATTAGGGTGAAAAGAAAATATTATTAAAATAGGTTGTTCACCTGGATTTTTTTTCCTGATTTTAGTTCACCTTTCACCTTTGAAAAGTTTTCATGTTTTTGATCCTCCATTGAGAACTGATCACAGATTAAAAATTGAAGCAACTAAACGCCAATCCACTCATTCACAAGAAAGATTCCAAAATATTTCTCAATTCTGTTATGGGTTTTTTTAATAGATGCCCAGGAAATACTTGTTTAGATAAAATGAATTTACTACTAGGTGGGGGCAGGGAGGAAAGAGGGGTTGAAAATACTGTAAGTCTAAAGTGGCAGTTCTCAACCTGTGGGTCATGTTCAATTTGTAAAAATGAAAATACATCCTGCATATCAGATATTTACATTACAATTCATAACAGCAGCAAAATTACAGTTGTGAAGTAGCAACAAAAATAATTTTATGGTTGGGGGTCACTACAACATGAGGAACTATATTAAAGGGTCACTGCATTAGGAAGGTTGAGAACCACTGGTCTAAAGTGAAAGGTAAGACATGTAAGAATAAGGAAAATTTTCTGTGTCTAGGTTGTGTGGCAAAAGGTTGATGGAGTAGAAGAAAAAAAGAACTTGATCTGAATAATTAAAAGCAAGGAAATTGTTTAAATGATTTGGAAGGGTTGTGTTATGAATAAGGCAAGAGACAATGTGAGGAGAGAACATTTGGGAGAAATTATGGAACATTTAAAGGAAAAGAATCTTAAAATCATATTCTACTGGCTTCTGTGAGAGAGGTTGAAGAAGATTAAGGAGGATTAAAGATTAAGGAATTACTGAGGAATTCAGACACCTGAAGAGATGGACTCAAGGATTAGGATTGAAGGAGAAAGTAAATGTAGCAGATGACAAGGCAAAGAATGTGAGAAAAGGTAAATAAGACAAATTGGAAGAGGGGAAAAGTATATCTTATTAAAAGGATGGAAAGTAGTAGAGCTGCATGTATGATTTTCAAATCAATATGTGTCCTGCCAGGATCTTTAGGTAAAGTACAGTAGCCCCATTTCTATTTGAGTTTGATAGAGTCATAGAAGTTAGGAAGTAAAATATAATTCTGTAAAGATCAAAGGAAGAAGGAAAGAGTAGCAGTGGTGAATGAATTCCTACTGAGGGGTGTTGAGGAAGGTCTTGAGGACCTGATATCTATTAGAACAGTGGTTGTCAACCTTCCTAATGCCGCAGCCCTTTAATACTCATATGTGGGTGTATCTACATGTGGGCTGGAGATGGACAGAGAAGTGGTATCTTGGTTCCTAAAACCATCAGAAATATGTGTTTTCTGATGGTCTTAAGTAACCCCTGTGAAAGGGTCATTCAACCCCCAAAGGGGTTGCAGCCCACAGGTTGAGAACCACTGGATTAGAGAGGTGTCTATTGTATTTTTGGATCCTGTACTCAAGAAATAGAAGAGAACTTACCAAGACTCATAAAAATAGATGATCACAACTGACCTTGAGCAATTCACACAAGAACAAACCATATTATCAAAAGGAATCTAAAAAGTATTACCACTAATTACAAATTCTTGAGCAAGAAAGCAAGGACCATGGGGCACAGGTTATGTTTTCTTCACTACTGTTTCCTGATAGCAACAGATACAGAATAGAAGATTTGATATGGGAAGTAAACACCTAAGAATAGAATTTGGCCTTCCAGAACATAGCTTAAAACATCATGATAACAGACTCCTCTTGAGGATTAGAGTACACCTAACAAAGGCTCATTCATCAAAATGTATTTGCCATGTGTCTTAAAAATCTGATCAAAAAGGACTTTAAATGAAAAGGGATGAAAGAAAAAGATAAAATTGTGTATATATATATATATATATATATATATACATATATATATATTCATCAAGGCGGCTACTGTAAAGAGGAGCTACAATGAAAGAATAATCACAACTGATACCCTCATTAAGTTATAAGTAGGCAAAATTCCAGAAAGAAAATGCTAATAAAGCCCATGACCTCAACACACAATGCTTAAAGTTAGGTAGCTAACAAGAATAACTAGGAGTCATAATACAAGGGGAGAAATTAGACCATAAAGTTACACCAAAACTTAGTGAGATAAAATCTATAACAGTAATTATCTCCAACTGGGAACACCCTATTCAAAAGAAACAGGATAGCAAAAGGAGGTGATGCAGTGACATTATATCTTGAAAAGGTTTAGTGAGGAAATCCAAGAACAGCAAAGAGAAAACATGATGAAGAGTCTTTAAGTAAAGGACAATAAAAAGAAAAAACATAAATGATTTTATCTTAGGAGTATGCTACAGACTTGGGAAGAAAGAGCGAATATATGAGGAGATCAAGAAATACTTCATAAGCCTGAACAGAAGTGTAATATAATCATAATAATAAAAGATTTCATTTACCTAGACATCTACACACCTACTGAAGATGTTCTCTCTCTCCCTCTTTCTCTCTCCATCCCCCCTTTCTCTCTCTCTCTCTCTCTCTCTCTCTCTCTCTCTCTCTCTCTCTCTGTCTCTCTCCCCTCTCAACTCCCCCAGCTAAAGAGAAGGTAATAACTTCTTCACTTGTCTCTATATGCTAGAGACCATCCAAAGAAAGGTAACCAAGATGCAATAGGCCTTTGACTCCATGACATTTGATGACCAGCTGAAGGAAATAAGAATGATTATCCCAGGGAAAATGCTGGAGGACATGACAGCAACAATTAGCTTAGTGATAATTTCACGCTTCAAAAAGCAGAAGAATCTGGATCTTAAGTACTAGATCTGATTCTCACAAACATATAAAAATAACAATGAATAAGGACAGATTGATCATCTTCTTAAAAAAAGAAGCTTTAAGGGTTCAAAAATATTTCTCAACACATTTATTGGGGAAATGAAGTTTTCCTTAAAAATAAAATGAACTTTAATGTTAAAATAAAGAGGAAAGGGGGTTTTAGGGCAAGAACTTGGAGGTAGAAGGGAAGTAGGAGCCCCAAAAAATACTTTCTTGCTAAAGAGTAAAAGGCGTGGGGGGGGTGGAGCAAGGAGAATAAAGTTGAAAATGCACAGCAAAAAATGAAAGAAAACCTACAAGGAATAAAAAAAAAGCAGGACAGTTTTGAAAACAAGGTGTAGCATTTATTATGTAGGTTTTCTTGAAATGGAAATTTATTGTTTTCTATTGAATCATATCATGTTCTGCTGTGTACATGGAAATGCTATTTTCCTTTTAGTTTGTACTTAAGCTTAAAATAAATTTTAAAACATAAAAAATAAAATAAAAATGACAATGAATTACTTGGAGAAAACCCAGAGAAAGCAACCAGTATGGCAAAGGTCCTTGAGTCCATATCATCATGGAAGGATTAGCTGAAGGAAATGGGGCATGATACAGAAGAAAAGATTCTGGGGATCATAAGAGCCAGTTTAAGTACTGGAAGGGTCAGCAGGTAGAAGAGGGGGTCAGGTTTGTTCCATTTGGCCTCAGAAGATTAAGCCAGGCACAAAGGAAAGAATTCACAAAGAGAAAAATTAGGCTTTATTAAAAGAAAACTTCCTAATAATTAGAACTATTCCTAGCTAGAATGGACTTTTCTAAAGACAATACCATTTCCACTCATTAGAGGTCTTCCAGCAGAGACTAAATGATATGTCAGGTATGTCAAAACAGAGTTTCCTTGAGAACGTAGGTTGGAATATTTTACCCCTGCTATTTCCTAACTCTGAAATTCTATGATATTCATATAGCTTAAGTAGGGGGAAATGCACATGAAAAATAATTTCATTTGTTTTTTTGGACCCAAAATAATATTCAGGTCTCACCAGGTCCTTCCAACCTTAGGAATAAGCTTTAAATCTGGAAAGGGCCTTAGAGACCATCTAGTCTTCTTGAAGACCAATTTAAAGCTCTATTTCCAATGAGGCTGTTCTAAGAAGAAAACTAAATTTATCATGTCAGTACTCAATTGAAGGGTCAAATGGTGATTGTATTAAAGCAGGATTATAGCTAAACTGCACCAAAAAGTAGAGAGGCACTGAGTCAAACTGGTATCCTATGGAGCTACTCCCATTAATCTAATCTGGGCCATCTTCAAAAGCTAAATTCTTTTACTCTTCAGGAGAGAAAAGCAACAGCTGTCATGGCACATTTCATTTAATAAATATTTCCTGACTGAGTATAATAAAAGAATGTTTAAGCACTTCTCTATTATATTAAATATGATTCTCACCTAGAAAAGATCAATAGAATTACTGTAGTTACTTTAAAAATCTCTGACTTCTGTAATAACAAGCCTGAGTTGCTCCAAATGCATTTAAGACAAAACACTTCCTTTCCACTAACAAAAAAAAAAGATAAGAAGACTAAAGACCAATCTTGGTCATGTGGAACAAACTAAGAAATAAGGAAAATGGTTCTGGAGATAATGAGTAGGTTGTTTCAGAAGCAATCATGGACATTTCTAAATATCAAGGCTTAAGTAAATGAGTTTTTCTACTACTGGAAAGAAAGCAGAGTTATAATAAATGTGAGCAACAATTCTAAGGAAGAAAAAATATCCATGTGACTTTAGACAACCAGCTTATACTTTATATGTCTCAGTTTCTTCGCTGGTTAAAAAAGGGGATGATAGAATTAGGTAACCTATAAGGTCCCTTCAAGCCCTAAAAGTATGATCCTATTAAAAAATCATATATATCTTTATAGAAATCAAGGAAAACAAACACTTTCAGGAATATTCGTGGCTAAGAATAGATGTAACAAAGAGTCACTTTGTAAAACTAGAAAATGATCAAAGTCATTAGGAGGTGCCAAAGTTCTGAAATCTCAAAAGAAATAATTTGAAAGTAGGAATTAAGGAAGAATATCACTTTCTGACACCAAATTATATAATATATGAGTAATTATTAGAATTATTTCATACTGGTTAAAAGTGGAAAGTAAATCTATACAACAACCTAGACAGGAACCAGAAACAATCAAATTTCATAGACCAATTTTTATGAGCCAAAGAACATAAGCAACTCAGGGAAAGGCTTCTGCAAAAACTGGAAAGCCATTAAAGAAAGGGAGGTGAGGAGAGGAGAGAATAGAGGGGAAAGAGGCAGGCAGGCAGGCAGGCAGGCAGGAAGGCAGGCAGGCAGGCAGGCAGGCAGGAAGGCAGAAGGTTTAAAATGGTATCTTAGACCAAATTTTGCTATAAATCCCAAATGAATATAAAACCTAAATATAAAAATTTAAATCATTTTAAAATTAAGAGGAAAATAAATGGTGTCTTTTATAACCATAAATAAGAGGAGAATTCTTAACCAAACAAAGAATAAAGGAGATTGAAAAAGATAAAACAGTTTTTGTATAAACAAAACCAGTACAAATAGCATAAGAAAGGAAGGTGTCAACTAGGGGGAAAATCCCTGCATCAAAGGTCCAACATCCAAAATATAAAGAGAACTAATACAAATATGTAACCAAGAACAATTCTCCCAATAAAGCAGTGCTCAAAGGACATCAATGAAACATTTTCAAAAAAAGAAATGCAGTCTATTAGCAATCATATGAAAGATTAATCCAAATCACTAAGTATAAAAAAATTAACAAATTGGAAAAGAGGTAGAGAGTCAACAATACAGGAAGCAGTTACAAAATTATAATAGAGTTATGCTAGTCAGTGAACAAGCATTTATTAAGTGCCAGTTGTATGCCACCCAGAGACAGCTAGATGACTCAGTGAATAGAGTTACAGGTCTGGAGTCAGGAATACCCAAGTTCAAATATGACCTCAGACACTTACCAACTATGTGACCCTAGGCAAGTCACTTAACCTCTGTTTGCCTTAATCCTCTGGAGAAGGAAATAGCAAACCATTCCAGTATCCTCACCAAGAAAACCCTAAAGACATCATTGGCATACTGTGGTCCATGGGATCACAAAGTGTCAGACACAGGGCAACTAGTTGGGGCAGTAAATAGAGCACCCTCCCTGGAGTCAGGAGGACCTGAGTCCCAATCTTATCTCAGACACTTAACACAAAAACTAGCCATGTGACCTTGGGCATGTCACTTAACCCCAATGTCCCTCCAAAAAAAAAAGCCAGGCATAACTGAACAACAAATGTTGTTGGACAAATAGTCCATGCTCTCAAATAGCTCACAATATAATGAGGAAATATTACTAAAATGTCTATGTTCTTTGATTCAGAGATCCTACTGTTAGGCAAATATCCCAAAAAAGGAAGATTCATATATGCCAAATTAGTCATAGCAGGACTTTTGTGGCAACAGAGAACCGGAAACAAAGTGAGGGCTTGTCCCTTGGGGAATGGAGAAACAAACTGCCATATAAAAGCCATGAACTATTATTGTGGCACATGAAATTTTTAAAAATGATTGAGAGAAACAGGAAATTCTATTTGAATTAATGCAGAGTAAGGGAATCATAACCAGGAAAACCATATAGACAAAATATAAAATTATTACAACATAAATGGAAAGAACAATGAAAAACTGAATGCTAGGGCAAAAAAATGAAAAGATTTGACCCAGAGAAGAGATTTTTTTTAATTCACTTCCCTCCCTTTATTGGAAAGGTAAGACACTATGGGTCTAGGGTGTCACATATGCTGTCTGATGTAATTGATGTGTTGGGAGGTTTTGCTGATCTGTCTGTGTGTATTCTATCTTTGTCACAAAGCAAGGTCTGTTGTCTAGAGGAAGGGAGGGTAGCTACATATTCAGAAATTAATGCCATGGAAAAACAAAAGGCATCAGTATTTTTCAAAGAAAATCAAGAGCATTAGAAAAATCACATCACTTATTGACATTAAATGAAATCTCATGCTACCAGCTTCTACTTGAAGATGAAATTTATCAAAAAGGAATTTAATTATCTCACCTTTGTGATACTTGAACCACAATAACGTCAAGGATAAGTCTAGGAATCTGAAGGGCAAAGTGCTATAAATATTCATTCATAGGAAGCAGACAAAGAGATCCAATTCACTGTCCTGGGTATCCTAAATAAGGGGAAAACTTGGGCACTATTTTTTTAAAAATAGTATGCGATTGCATATTGCATACTGGAATGTTAGCAATTATCCAATAGCAAATTTAAAGAGCAAGCAAATCATTCAACACAAAACTTGGCTGTAAACGTTTTGCCTTTTGTGGTTTGTCTCACAAGAATTTTAAATAAACTACTCAGGACTTTGATATAAAAACAGCCTTTTAAGAGGCTGCTCTTCACTTAAAACCTCTCTGCTGAGAATACCTTACTGTTCCAGCATTTCCTTTCAATAGTCAGTACTTGACTCCAGTGCCATGATGTTGGTTCCCTCCATCTACTTAAATCAATGGCAAGAGCCCATTTGCCCATTTTTGTGTTCCAAGGGTCCTAGTTACTAAAAAATATTGGCCCTTTTGTCTGTCAAAAAACATTTTGGGGGGATATGTAGAGCTCCTTTTGGCACAAGCTATGCTGATACAGTGCCAAAACAAGGAGCCAAAGCACAGAAATCCCAGTCAGCCAGTGAGTTGGGTTTTGCCTACACAGTGCCAAACTAACAGTGCGATGATTTTTTCCTGCTGACTACTTTTTTGACTAGAAGCTCTGGCATCATGAAGATATAACCTCAGGAATTGGGGATAGCAGAACTTCCTCATCAACCTCTTCCCCCACCGCAGACATATTTTCCCTTCCTTCCCCATCTAATTTAAAATAGCATGTTGTAAAGGCATTGAGAGGTATTAGTTGTAGGAAACAGAAACCAGGCAGGTGCAGACATATTATGAAACTAATAGAACTTGAATTGCAGATGGAAAGGCAAGAAATAAAGTTAGGATATGCAGAGAATACCCCTACATTTGGCCCTTGACAATCTGGTTCCAACTATTTGTCTTCTCACTCTCTACATTCCAGATAAATGGGGCTATTAAATTATTTTCTGATATCATCTTTACCTTTCCAGATTTTTTACATTTGTATGGGCTAGCCCCAATGCTTAGGATGCATTTCTGTCTCATTTCTTCTTGTTGAGATGCTTCTCTTCCTTTAAGTACTAGCTCAAACGTAACTTCATCTCTAAAGCCCACTGTTAATCCTCCCCATTCAAAGTGAGCCCTTTAGACTCAAATTTTCCTATAGAACTGGACCAAGATCTCTTTTATATTATTTCTATCACATTCTGCCTTGTGACATTCTTATTCAGGTATATAGAATATCTTTTACACACACACTCACACACACACACACACACACACACACACACACTCACCTGCTCATTAGATAGCAAGATTGTTTTGAAATCATAGATCTGGAGCTGAAGGGACCTTAGAGACCACTGAATCCAAGCCCCTCATTTCACAGAGAAGTTAATTGACTTTCCTGAGGTCAAGTAGCTAGGGCCTGAGGTAGGATTTAAACCCAGATCTTTCTTACTAAGTCAATAGGAACCTACTTTATACATATTTTAGTGTACATGGAGACTTTCCTTTTATCAATGACCTCCTTGAGGTATATGCAGCAAGAGTACTGCATGATGGCCCTACACTGAGAGGACTTCTAGAGAAGGCGTTGTGAAGTGAACCTTGCCATACACATCTCTTAAATGTGTGCCTCACTACAATTATGGTGTACTAAGTTTCATATTCCTCCTCCCATGGAGGCTGTATTTTTGGGGAGGAGTGCCCTCTGCGAACCCAACCGGCCATTTCCAGTAGAAGTTGGGGAATGCTGCTGTTTATCATCATCATCATCATCATCATCATCATCATCATCATCACCATCATCATCATCACCATCATCATCATTATTATTATTATTATTATTATTATTATTATTATTATTTCTTTTTCCTTCTCTTTCCTTCTCCCTTTTCTTTCCTTCTTCCTTCTCTTTCTTCTTTTTTTCTTCTATTTTTAAATTAACTTTTTTCAAGAAGCTGAGCCAATTTACTTTTATCTTCCATGGTTTTCATTTTTTATTTCTTGAAATACAGCTCTGTAAAAACAGACTTTTTAAAAGTCCATTGTGGTTTAAATGGAGCTACTCGACTCCTCCTTAAAATCCAAATCACTGTGGCTTTCATTGAATGGTCCATGATAACCCTAACCCAAGCCTCTGTGGCTCACTGTTTAGGTTCTGATTGCTTAAAATGAGTGTAAATAGTAATTGTTTTCTGTTCAGACCAGAAACTCTGAATGAAGGTCTTTCCCTCCCATATTGATATCTTTGTGGTGGCAAATTGAACCATCTTTTGTTTCAGCTCTTACTCAGCCCTCAGTACACAATTTGAGACACAAGAAAATCCTTCATTTAGAAAGTCAAGGTGACCCACTGTATCTTGGGCCAATGCCAGTTATCTTAACCTTTGTCTTGCCCTTGATCTTCAATGACTCTAGGAGAGAGAGTGCTAAATTCTAGGGATACAAATATAACACAGCCCTGCTTTGGGAGAGCTGATATTTTATTAGGGGATAACCACCATCAAAAGGAATTTTAAAAAGGAGCACCATAGTATGGAGATAGACTTGCATCTCTACTCTCCATAGCAGCTCTCTCAGTGCAAATGCTATACCTGTGTGTATGTGAGTGTGAGTGTGTGTGAGTGTGTGTGTGTGAGTGTGAGTGTGAGTGTGTGTGAGTGTGTGTGTGTTGCCAAAACCCGTCCAGGACCTAGCACACTGTGGATGTTTAATAGATTCCCAATTGAAAGCCTACCTAAAACAAACCATTTTATAAGGATATGAAAGTGATCATCTTATAATGCTACTTATAAGCAATAGGCCATCTGAGATGTTTAGTTGGGATGAAGATGTGGACATTTCACTGGGCAAATTGGTGAAACCATTTCTGACATAGCACCAGAGGCATTTCAGACAAAAAACAATGTTGGGGTTCTTTTGGTGTCAGGCGGCTGTTTTTAAACAGCTTTGTTTCAACACAGCTGTGTTTTCAGCATCATATCAACTATTAGCTCCCAGTGCAATATCATCTAAGCCAATTGTAATTACAATGACAACCTCTGAATGTAAAAGGCTTTGACTAAACATCAATATTTCTTAATCTAGAACATGAATCAAGCTCATTTTATAGCCATTCAGTTAGTGAGAAGAACTAACTCATTTTTCACTCAGGTGAAATCAACATATTTCAATAATGATGTGCCTAGTTACACAATTGGTATAATTACCAGTGTATTTTTTGATAACCCAATTGCTCTGAACACGTTTAGAATAAAGATAGTGATACTGTCCCTGCCATTATTACTTGCTTTTCTGAATGTCTTGTGTTTCTTTTGGTTCCTATCTTCCCCAATGTCCTTAGTGCCAAGCACAGTACAACATATAAAGCACATACGAAAAAGTTATTTCTTAAATGAATGAGTAATAGATGGAGGATTGGATTCTGGTTCTAGGCCTATCACTAATTCGACATGCAACCTTGGACAGATGACTTAATAACAACAACTGATAACTATACAGTTCTTCAAATCTTACAAAGTACTTTCCTTCTAATTACCTTGTGAGATAGGTAGTTCAAGTAATAATTCTATGTTCTTGATCATGACACTGAAGTTCACAGTGGTCAAGTGACATGCCCAAGGTAACACGATAAGGAAGTGTCAAACCAAAAATTGAACTCAGATCTCTTGTGACTCAAAGCCCAAGGATCTTTCTACTATATTGCATCATCTCCCATTACCTTTCTAGGCCTTAGTTTTCTCATCTGTAAGATGAAGAAGTTAGATGAGTTACAGCTAAATTCCCTTCCAAAATGCAGAATTCCAAAATTCAGAGACCATACTTAAAGAAAAGATTGGAAATAGAGCTAAAAGCTGAGTCAAGACTATGACAAAACAAGATTTGTTAAAATGCCAGCTTTCTAATTAAGTTCTCATGGTCTTTAATCCTTTTTTTCATCACAATGAAATCTACAAATATTTGAGGGCCCAAAGGTCCAGCGGGGTGAGAAAGGCGAAAATTTTCCAGAACCAAAAAAGAACAGCAGCTCAGACATACTTAGACTCTGCTACAGTTGCATTTTATTTATGTGTCAAGGGAGTTTCTAAAAGCTCAGATGTAATATTGGGGAGGGGTAGGCGAAAGGAACATTTTAAACCACTTCTGAATTTCCCATTATGCCTTCTGTCCTCTCAAGTCCATAAGCATGGAAGGGGAAAATTTGAAGATGCATAAATGATTTTTAATATTTGCTGTTTAGGCCAGAAATAGAAAAAGAGCCTGCCTTGTGTCATGTTGGCACTTCTTCTCTTATCCCATCTGGAATCGACATGAAGGGGGGAAGACGTCTGCATAAGGCAGAGACAAAAAATGAAAAAATTAGTTCAATTGTGGGGAAAGTCAGCATTTCAGATTTATTTGATGATTTTCATCAGTGTTGTATGTTCTGTGCTCCCTTAACCTAATGCTAATGAATTCTCATCCAGTCACAATAATGATGACCATGACAATGATGAAGATGGTGATGATATTCTCTCTTTATTATACAGAGAGGATACTACTGTGAGTATAGCATGAATTGTTTAAGCACTGGTAAGGAATTTGCACTGATAAACTTTTCTTTAAGCCAGTTGCACACAAAACAGCTAGGTCAGGTAAAAGATTTGCTGACTAATGCAATCTCAGATTAGGGAAGGATCTCAAAAACCCAATAGTACAGTCTATACTTGCGCAGCAATTTCCTGTACAATTCACCCGATGACATGTCATTTGCCCTTTGTTTGAACATATCCAGTGAGGAAAAGTTCACTTTTATATATATGGAATGGGATTTATAGAACAAAATGTAACTAAATGCTCTACATAGGAAGTGAACCTCACCTCATCATTAGCGATATGCTTTAACCAACTAACAGCACAAAATAATCATTATGAATTAATATGAATAAATGAAAAGCATTTATTAAGAGCATACAATGTGTCAGGCACTGCGCTAAGTACTAGTGATACAAAATAAAGTAAAACATTGCCTTGCTTTAAGTAGCTTACAATGGCATAAGGGATAACAATGGGATAAAAAGTACCAGGGAATGGTATTCTGGTCTGCAAATTTGTTTAGATGATAAGTGTAACAATAGGACAATTTGCTATCCATGACCTTTCTAGAAGCAATGATAGTATTGATTTGAGTACAGTTCCTAGAATAAGAGGTAGAAAGTATGATGATAGGGTGGGAAAGAAGGAAAAGGAGAGGGAGAGAGAGAGAGAGAGAAAGAGAGAAAGAGAGAGAGAGAGAGAGAGAGAGAGAGAGTGCGTTTGTGTGTGTGTGTGTGTGTGTATGTGTGTGTGTAGGGTAGAATTCAGCTTTCTGAATAGCTGGAGGTGAAAGAAAATAACCTGATCTGGTACTAGCTAGAAATAGGTCTAACAAATCTGGACAGCCTGGTCTCTAAGTGGGAGTTCCAATTTCTTCCAGAGCATAACCTCTAAAGGTCCATTTGGAAAGTGTAGCAGCAGATTGTAAAGTGGTCAAGGTGAAATGGCTTGCTAGATATTGGGCCCTCATGAGGCAAGATAGTAGGGTGAAAGAGATCTTAGTTGAATTTTAGACCTGCTACTTATTAGCTGTATGACTGAACAAGTCAGTGATAGCTTCTGAAACTCCTAATCTGTAAAATGAAGATAATAATTCATTTCAACAAACATTTAGTAAGCATGTACAATGTGCTGGATTATATAAGAGAATGTGTATAGAGTATTTTGTAATTATGGCACCCTATTGATTACTGCTAAAGGTGTATTAAAGAAAATCTAGAATAATCAAAAGAAAATCAGAGGTAATCGAGTTATTTTCTTGACACTGTCTACATCAGGGCAGATCTCTATTCAGCCAAATAATAATCTGATCTCCCATAGATGACCCAGAGCAGAAACTGTCTTCTGGGGGGTTTTCAGCACCAAGGTCAGAGCCTTATTTACTTTGAAGGAAAAGAAAGATCTGTACTCCAAAAAAATACTAAATTTATGTTCCACATTATGAGATCAACTACTTTTTGAGCCTTATTTCCCTTGTTGTGGTTAATCGTGTGTGTGTCTGTGTGTCTGTGTGTCTGTGTGTCTGTGTGGCCAGAAGGAGAGGAGGAAGAAACAGCAAACTTAGCCAGAACTCTTATGCTTTTGCTCATTCTGTTCCTCTTCCTTTGCATACTCTTTACTCATTTCCTCCTATCCACATCTTGCTTGTCTTTTAACACCCAATTCTTCTCCAACTGCCCTGCTGAAGGCTTCTCTGGCCACTCCAGTCCAGGAATTCTCCCTCCCCTAAACTCCTAGGGTGCTTTACTATCTGCATAACTCCTTTAGCACTTAATGATTTGTGGCTTTGCATTGGTGTTTTACTAGGACCAATGACAATAACAACTGTCACTAAAAACTTCAAGCCTTGTTTCTGATAGGACTTTGGGGTTCTGTTAATGGTTATGGGAGAATGAGCAAATCATTTGACCTCTAAATGCCCTATACAATTATCTAACATGTTAAGTTACAAAGCAAGTCCTAATCTTCAGTGGTAGAGGGAATTCCTTATCTGGCATTCCCTACACCAACAAAATCATATGTTTGGAAATAGAGTCATACATACATACACATATGTATCTATGTATGTTTATATACATATATGTCTTTATGTACATGCACACATATACCCATGCATGTGTGCACCCATGTGTAGTATGTATATACACATGTGTGTACATACATACCTAGGCATATCACAACTATACATTGATATAAATATATAATATTCATTTATGTATATATAGACATATATAGACATATAAATATATATTATATATAAGATAATATGGTGCTTTATGGCTTACAAAACACTTTTCTCCCAACAACTATGTGAGATAAATAGTACTATGACCCCATTTTACAGCTGAGGACATTTAAATGCAGTGAATTGTCTTTGGTCATACAAATATGAAGTATGACTTGTCATAGAAGTCCTGATTTTCTGATCCCCAGCCCAGGCATCTTTCTGCTCTAACACGCTGCTTCCCATCTTGTCTCTAAAGTAAATGGTAAATTTCTTTATACAGGACATTACTTTGTACTACCAGAGCCTAGAATAGTACAGAACACAGAGAAAGTTCTTAATTAATTAATGTATGGGTTCAAATTCTGCCTCTGACACTTGCCAGGTGTGTGAACATTATTGGCAAGTTACTTAAGTCCTGTAAGTATCCATGTCCTCATTTGAAACTGAGGGGAGTGAACTCAATGGCCTCTGAGGTCCCTTCTAGTTTTAAATCTCTGATGCTATGATATTTGCTGATTGAATCAATCAACAGGTATGATATCAATGTGATATTCACAGAACCCATGGAAGCTATGAATATACTGGTGTAGTTGTGAATCACAAAATGTAACAGACTGTCCACATGTAAAACAGAACCAAAACATTTATTCAAACACCAGAGAACCAAATCCATCATAGCAACCAAGCAGTTGGTACATATAACCAATGCAGTGAACACCAATATTCCAAAGCCTTCCTTCCATCAGACCTTCAAAACAAAACAGGCTCACTTAAGCAAAAATACCCCTCTCTCACTCATGCAAGCTGCCTGCCTCCACACTGCCTGCTCCTCTCTGCTCCTTCCTGCTCCATTCTTCCTGTTCCACACTTTCAGGAAGCTTCTCCCACCATAGGTTCCATGTGACTACATTTGGCCTATTAAGTGGCAGAGATCTTCAAGTTCCCATTACCATGACAACAGGGGAGGTCCTAGATCAAATTAACATTGACCCAAACACCAAGGTATTCAGGTATAGCTGGACTCGAGAATGGGTAGAAAGCTGCATTTGGTTTACAGTCAAAAAGCTAAACTAGAAAAGAAGTTTAGAAACTAAAACACCAGTTTCACCTCCATCCTGGTTTTTGAAAGGCTATCATGAAACTCATCTTAATTTGGTTTCATTAAAAAATAGCTACAAGCTCACAGAATGTGGCAGAAAGAAGTACAAAGGAAAGGAGAATGCCATAGCACCATCAAATGCTATCACTAAGAGATCTAGAGACCATCTCCATGTAGTCACTCATTTTATGGATGTGGAAAGAGAAAACATAGATAGGACCAACTTCAGAGAGTCATTTATGAAATGAGAAGGCTAGACTAGATAACTTCTAGAGTTCCTTCCAACCCTAACTTTCTGTGGATCAGACAGATTTTAATTTTCCTGACCTATGGAGGAAACTATGTCTAACCTGTTCTTGAATGCATTTGTGCAATTCTACTGGCTTAATTTGATCTAATTAAACTAGTTATTATCAAGAAAAGTTTTTCCCCCACTCACACTGAATTTTCAAGGCAAGTTGCATTTGCTCTTTAAAAGTTCTTTTAAAAGTCATCAAAAGAAAATTTTTTCAGAATTGTATCTTAATGTTCACTAATGCATTTGACATTAAAATCAGTGAAAGCTTTGTGAAAGATAGTAAATTATAAGCATCACATGTAATTTTCTAAGATCTGTATATAAACATAGCCAACTAAGAGGTGTCAAATCATTTTAGAAATAGCTCTGTAGTTTCTGACCCTATATTTTTTCACTTTTATGCATGGCAAAGAACAGAATTCTAAATTAACTTTGGATTCAGTCTATAATTTGGGCTTTTTCACTAGTGTTCGTTCAGGTGGCATCTTTGTAAAGTGTTGATTCTTATTACTACTCTTTAAATTATTCCTAAAAATATGTTTCAGAAGGTCGATGATCCATCTTGGGTATTACAGTCTCATAGAAGGAGCCTCCTTTATTTCTTTTGAAGTCAATGTCTTCTAAGTACCAGCTCAACAAATGTAATAAAAGTTCACAAAACTATGCTAACAATTGAAGAGCCTGTGTTCCAGTTAACTACATAAACACTGTCAAATAATTTGTGTTAAATAAATAAATGCTTAATACTGTTATTATGATGATGTAGTCTTCTGAGTATATATTCTGATTCTGCCACTTTTACTCCCTGTGTGAACTTGAAGAAGTTCCTTAGCTTTTCTTAAGACTCACTTTCATGTCTGTGAAATAGGAAGAATGAGACTGGATGCCTTCTCATATTCCTGGTAGCTCTAGATTTATGTGACCTACGGTGTGTATGACAAAGTTGTTTGATTGGGTGACTTCTAAGAACACTTACAATTCTAAATTCTATAATCCTGTGATCCTATTTGTGGGAAAAATTTAAAAACTGGCAAAGATGATTCAAACAATAGTTGGTTTTTCATAGACACTAATGTTTTCAATTAAATCATGAAATAATTATGAAAAATGGGCTCCTTCCTGCTGAGCCCATGTCATGTTTCACAGGCCACAAAATACACTTAGATTTTCTTAAATTACTTAAATATTAAATTACCTAAATAAATCAGAACTTTCCCCACCTCTGCAACATAACACAAATGCTCAACTCTACAAAGTATATTCACAACTTCCCATAATCACAAATGCCCATTAAAAACGTGGGATGGGGATGGGAAGGAAGAAGAGGCACTGTTTATTTGGGGCCTGATGTCTACCTTTTTTTAAGTTTTATTCATAGACTCATGTACTTACTTTCTTGACTGGCAATTAACCTTTCTTCTTCAAATGTAATTCCATTTGTAGTGATATTGTCATCTAACTAAAACTCTATAATGCCACTATAGCAAACCTTTTTTTTTCTAAAAGACTTTAAAAGCTTAGTTGATGGAGACAAAGCACATAAAATGCAGATTTATAATGGTGTCTGTCGCTTGGGGCAATCACTGTCTCCAGTTCTCTTCCCATTGATCACCATGGAGAATGATATAATTGAAAATATTTTTGTAGAAAAAATGTCACTAAGATCAAATATCTATTTCAAAACATGCTAGGGCAAAAGAGAAAGAGGAGACAGAGAGATAGGCAGAGAGAGAGAGACAGAAAGAGAAAATGAATCCTTTTATTCTCCTTCTTTTTCCCCAATGACTTTTGGGGGGGGGTTGAATTATAAAGATGAGAGAGAGGCCCCTCATCTTTATAATTAAAAAGCCCCAAAGAGGAGTTGGAGAGTGGGAAGAATAAAATGATTCCCTCTCTGTCCCCCCAACACACACCCTAATAAATTCTTTAAACATGGTGTTTTTAATTCTTGAAATAGAAGTCATAAATTTCATTCACTTCTAATGCTTATACATAAGTAATAAATAAGAACTACATGGTAATGCTGTTAAAAAATGAGAAGAGACTAAATGTTGCAGGTACTTTCCAAATTATTAACTGCTCATGGAAAAGTTGAACAAAGAATCAACATTATCTATCTATCTATCTATCTATCTATGAGTATGTGTATGTATGTGTAGATATGTGTATGTATGTATGTGTATGTGTATGTATGTGTAAAATAAGATAGGTGAAAGGCTGCAAGAGACCTGGAAGGGTAGCTAGATGATGTTTCAACAAACCAGTTAGTTTAACTTCTTCCTTCCTTTAGTCAGAAAAGGTTATTATTTTTTCAATTCCCATTTCCCAGATGAGGCATTATTCATTGGTTAGTTAGCTGTTGCTGGGAACAAGGGGCAGTTAAGCCTTATGACCAATTAGTGGTCTCATAATCAAACCTGGATCCCCCCCCCTTTCCGCCCCTCAAAGACCCTAGAAAAGATAGCATCCTGTAGCTTGCCTGGGCTATGTTCCACTCGGGATCCTCACTTCCCAACCTCCCCTGAGAAAGGGATACACTGGTAATTCTTCAGTAGCTCATCATGGAGTTCTTCACTCTATCATCTAGTTTGAGTACAAATGTAAGATCTCTCAGTGGAAGAATGATCGATGCTTTATTAGCTCCTTTGATCAGAATACTGCCTATTAACGCAGCCTAAGCTTTTTTTCTCTGTTTTCTTTTCTTTGTAAGCAGTCACGTCATTGTCAGGCATTTCACTAAGCACTTTACAAATATTATGTCTTTTGATCTTCACCACAACCCTGTGGCAGGTGTTGTCATCTCAATTATATAGTTGAAGAAACTAAGGAAAGCAGAGCTTAAGTTTGTGTGCCCAGGGTTACACAGGCAGTAAGTATCTGAGGTCAGAACTGAACTCCAGTCCTCTTGACTCCAGGCTCAACATTCTCTCCACTGTACCACCTAGCGGTTATCAGTGGAGCACAAACTCTTGCAAATCTGAACATTTGGAAAGGGTTCAAGTTCAGTCCCAGGAATGGACTATAGGTCCATTGTCCAAGGATCATATCTGCTAAGTGATGAATATTTTGTCCACAGCACTTTTCAGAAACCTTTTATTAAGTGGCCCTTGGGGTTTTGATCTGGGTCAGTAGAAGACGTATTCCCCAGGTACTAAGGCACTCACTTGTTATTTGTTGCTGTCCACTTGCTTCAATCATGTCCAATTCTTTGTGACCCCATTTGGGGTATCCTTGGCAAAGATACTGGAGTGGTTTTGCCATTTCCTTCTCCAGTTCATTTTACAGATGAGGAAACTGAGGCAAACAGTTTCAAGTGACTTCTCTAGGGTCACACGGTATGTATCTGAGACCAGATTTGAACTCACAAAGGTGAGTTTTCTGGATTCTAGGCACAGCACTTTATCCACTGTGACACCAAGCTGACCCCTAATATGGGCAAGGTACTTCACTAGGTGAAGGGAATATGAATATGAAGAAATAGGGAATATGAAAAAATGTATGATACTATACAGGAGGAAATGGATAACTCTAAGTTGTCCTATTATCCATCTTCTCCTCATACTACATAGTTATTTTATTTTACTCTGTTTCTCTTGAGACATACTCTCAATTTTTTATGGGATCTGAGATCCACTGGCATAGATAATTGCCAATGAAGAAGCTCCCTACTCTAACACAGGTTAGTATCTCCTCTGCATCTTGGGGGAGGGGGGAAATGAGTGGAGCTCACCAAAAAAAAAGCAGGAGTGGAGGTGGAGGTCTCAGAATCTTCTACCATCTCCCTCTCTACTGCCAACAACTTTGCCAAAACTTGCCCAGTCTTAAAAAAAATTTCACTGACTTTAACATCCCCTCTCACTATTGTTTTATATCTCTCCTCTTAATTTTTTTTGGTAAATTTTTAAATTTTAAACAAATACAAAAGAAAAGAAAAAAGAAACAAACTTCAATACAAAATAAGAAAAAAATTGCTGTGTGCAGAACATGAGAGGATTCAAAATATAAAGTAATAAATTTCCATTTCAAGAAAGTCTATATAATAAATAGTCCACATTGTGTTCAGAGCTGTCTGTCTTTACTTCTTTGTAGATTTTATTTTGTTCTCTGCTGTGTACTTTTTACTTTGTTCTTTTTCCCTTCCTCCTCTGCCTCAAGAAGGCTATAATTAAGTGTGTGTATGTGTATATGTATACATTTATGCATATATGTATATAGACACATATATACATATCTTGTATATGTGTGTGTATACATATATATACACACACACAGATCCATGGGCATATACACATACACACTTATACATATACACATTCATGTATACACAATATATACACAAACATATATAGAGATATAAACATGCACACTTACATAGACACACATATACACAAATAGCTATAATCATGTACATATATAGACATCTACATTAATTTGCACCTATGTAAAACCATACCATACTTGTTTTCTCTGCTTCTCTGAGGGTGGATACCACCTTCCTTCACTTGTCCAAATCTTGCCATGTTTTTCCAAGGCCACCAACTCATCATTTTCTACACCACAGCAATATTCCAACCTTATCCTGTCTAGTTATTTTAAGCAGTCTAAAACAATATTGATTCATATGGCTGACATATACTGTAGTTTTCCTATTTTTCTCTTTTGATTAAATCTATTTTAACTTTAACTTTGTCTGAGATCATGATTACTACCCCTGCTTTTTTGCCCTTATTAAATTCTACTCCTGATCTTTATTTTATGTTTGTGTACATGTGTTATTCCCTATACATCCTTATTCCTCTACTTTACTTCTACTCACTACCTTGCCCTCCTATCACTTAACCTACTCTGGCTCCAAGGGTCCCTTCCTTATTCGTCCCCCTACTCTCTCTCTCTCTCTCTCTCTCTCTCTCTCTCTCTCTCCCTCTCTCGCCCTCTTGTTTCTATCTGAATTTAGAAGACTTTTATAATCTTCCTAATATATATGTAGTTCCCTCTTTACCCCATTTCCATTCATTTAGACACCCTTCTATATCTCCCCTTGAATTCCATCACTCTCTTATTTCCTTCTAAATATGTGTGTATTTCTCTCTTTAACCCAAATCTCATATGAGTAGAGTTCCCTCTAAAATTTTTTCTACCTCCCTATCCCTTTAACTTTTTAATTTCTTTATAAATTTAGAAGAATTTTATACCCTTCTAAATACATATATACACACACACACATATGTATGTATGTATTGTTCCCTCTTTAACGCATTCCCAGTGAGAGAAGTGTTCTGAGACTACCACCCCTCCTCCCCTATCTAATTCCTCTGTCAGTTATTCTTCTTGTACCTCATTTGTATATGATAATTACTCGTTTTATTACTCTTATCCTACAGTCCAGTGGTTCTCAACCTTCCCAATGCTGTGACCCTTTAATACTTATATGTGGGCATATCTGCATGTGGGCTGATCCACCTGGAGATGGATAGAGAAGCAGCGTCTGGGTTCCTAAGACCATTGGATATATGTGTTTTCCAATGGTCTTGGGCCACACCTGTGAAAGGGTGGTTCAACCCCCAAAGGGGTAGCGACCCACAGGTTGAGAACCACTGTGACCTAGATGATATTACTTTTTAGAACCACATCATATTCAGCTCTATTCCCATCTTTCAAACTACCTAATTACTAGTTACGATCTCAGAGATACATTTTACATACCCTCATATTGAGTTCCTTGTAGTTAGTTTTTGATGTTTACCTTATATTTGTTATATTCTATACCTTATATTTCTCTTGGATCTTGTATGTCAATTTTTTTTTTTTGCTTTTCAGAGGGCAGTTGGGGTTAAGTGACTTGCCCAAGGTCACATGGCTAGTTTTTTGTGTTAAGTGTCTGAGGCTGGATTTGAACTCAGGTACTCCTGACTCCAGGGCTGGTGCTCTATTCACTGCACCACCTAGCCGCCCCTTGTCAAATTTTTTTTAAGCTCTGGTCTTTTTTGCAATAAAATCCTGAAAGTCTGGTAATTCATTGAATGTTCATTTTTTTTTCATTTGCAACTATGCTTAACTTTGCTGTGTATGGGATTTTCAGCCAGTATTTTTGCTCTTTGATATAAGACCTGTGGTCTTTCAGTATGGCCTCTGCTAGATTTTGCGATTCTAATAGGGGTTCTACCATATTTGAATTTTTTCTTGTTTCTTGTAATATTTTCTCCTTGAGCTAAAGGTTTCAGCATTTGACTATGATATTCCTGAAGGTTTTCCTTGTAGGATCTCTTTCAGGTAGTGATTGGTGTATTTTTCCTATTTCTATTGTTCCTCTTGTTCTTACAGTTCAGGACAATTTTCTAAAATTATTTCTCCTATTATTGTATCAAGATTCTTTTTTTTATCAAAGCTTTCAGGTAACCTGATTATTCTTGTGTTTTGTCTTCTCAATCTGTCCTCCAGATAACTTTCTCTTTTATTCTTTTGTTCTTTATATTTTGTTTTATTATTCCTTGGTATCTTCTAAATTTGCTGGCTTCCCCTTGCCCAATTCTAACTTTCAAGAAGTTGTTTTCTACCTTAAGATTCTGGATTTCTTTACTTAACTTTCTTTCCATAATCTTGTTTTTTCCTGGATTGTTATTATTTTTAATTTTTTCTTCAATCTCTCACATTTGAATTTTAGTCTTTTTTTAAGTTCTTCTAGTAATTCTTTTTGGAGCAAGTGATCATTTGATGCTACTCTTGTGGCAGTAGAGGGGATTTTTTACTTCAATGTTCTCCTCTGAAAACAAACCCCTATCTTCTCTATTCCTATAGCAACTTTCTATGTTTGGGTTCTTTCTCCTTTGATGACTTGCGGTGTTTTGTTTTGTTTTTTTTAATTTATAGCAATTTGTAATCCCCTGTAATCCAAGGGTATGGGGGATGGTGCCTCTAGCCTCAGATCCTCCTTCAGTTCTCCCCTCTGGCCTGGACCTGAAACCAAGAACTCCACCTTCCTGTAAATATCCACAGCCAGTGGTATCCTTACCCCACTTCTTCTGCACTCAACAGGGATTTATGCTGGTTCCTCATTACCCAGGGCTTTCATCTTGGTAGCACAACTTGGTCTGATGACCCTCATTTTCACCTGCTCAGATGCCCCAACACCCCACACTATCTAGGAAGTAAAAATTCCTGTGTCTGGGGCCCAGGCTTCCTCCCAACCCTGCTGCCCCTAGGGCTCACTGCTTGCTCTTTCAGCAGAACTAGCCTGGAGGTTTATACTTCACAGGACCCAAACCTCAGTCCTGGGATTTTTCTTCAGATCCTCTCTGGTTGTCCCAGGAGGATCACTGTTCTACCCCAACTCTTGTTTACTTTTACTGCTCCATGTTTGTCCCGAGGTGCTATTTTTTCGTGAGAGAAATCTGAAGAGCTTGGAATTTTTTTTTTTTGCTTACTCTACCATCTTCCCAGAATCCTCTCTTCTCTCATCTTTTTTAAAGCCAATCTCCTGGAAAAGGCAAAATACAGCTTCACAGACTAGACATGTAGAGGAAAAGTGATAAGGACTGGACTTGTGATTTCATTTATATAAGAAATTCCCAGATGAGAAAATACCCTCTCTCAAGGTAGGTTTACCCTTTCCCTGAAAAATGCAGTTATATGAACACAGAGGTGAAACATACTCATTTTCACTTTCTTCTTTCCTTCTTCCTTCCTTCTTTCCTTCTTCCTTCTTTCCTTCCTTCCTTCCTTCCTTCTTTCCTTCCCTCTTTCCTTGCTTCCTTCCCTCCTTCCTTCCTTCCATCCCTCCTTCCTTCCTTCCCTCCTTCCTTCCTTCCTTGTTCAAGTCTTCTAGTACAAAATGACCAATATGAAAATGTTTCACATGATCACACATGTATAACATATCAGATTGGGGAGGGGAGGAAGAGAGGAAGTGGTAGAATTTAGAACTCAATGGGGTGGCTACGTGGCACAGTGAATAGAGCATCAGCCCTGGGGTCAGGAGTACCTAAGTTCAAATCCGGCCTCAGACACTTAACACAAAACTAGCTGTGTGACCTTGGGCAAGTCACTTAACCCCAATTGCCCTACTTTCCTCCCTTCCCCCCCAAAAAAAAAACAAAAAAAAAAGAACTTAGAACTCAAAACTTTTAAAATAAATGTTATGGATTATTTCAACATGTAATGGGGGAATAAAACATTATTTAAAAAAATGAACAAGTATAAGTTAATTATGATAATAATTTTTTAATTGCCTAGATTACTGAGAGATTCACTTCCTCAGGGTCACATAGCCAATATGTATCAGAGGAAGGCTCTGAATCCAGGTCTGATTGTAAGGCCGACTCTTTATCTACTACCTGTGATACCTCACTCCCAAATCCTCCTCCAAATTAAGCAAGGATGGGGCATGACAATCCACATTAGAGAAAATAAAGTATTCTAAGACCCCATTTTAAACGAATACATTATTTGAATGAAAGGCAGTATTTCCTAGTGGATAGAGGGCTGGCTTTCATCGCTGGGTGACCTAGGTTCAATTGTTGCATCTGACAGGTACAATTGGTATAACCCTGGGCAAGTCATTTCAATTGTGAGTACCCCCACCCAATTCTGTAAGACTCCCTGTGGCAGAACAGTTGACAATCTGCTTTGGTCAAGGTTTCTCACTGGGAGCTCCTTATACCAATCAAATGATGAGCCTGATGAAAAATAGAAGCATTCTTCAGGGTTAAGATGTTTTTGAAATCAAACTATAGCCCTGCATTAAATTAATTTGATGATCTGAGGCCTCTCAGCCTGAGAGAGGGAGAACAAAACTGTTAGGAACATCTATCCACTTTACAATTCTGAAGACATTTTTTTCCACCAAGTGGGCTGATATCAGAATACTCAAAATCAAATGAACCCCTGTGCCCTTAGGTTGAAAAGAGCAAATTAAACATGAGTCTTAATGGGGCTTTTCTTTCTAAAATTAGTCTGAGGAAGAAGAGCAAGTACTTCTTTTTAGTACTCTACTTATCTGTTTTTGAGCAGCAAGCAGCACCCTCCGGTGGTGATAGAGAGCCCAGATAACAGTCTCCTCACAGACCAGCACAGGTTGGCAACATCAGGCCAGATTCTATCCTCTGTTATCTCCAGATGTGACCAGACCCACACATCTGGTTGATTTCTCTTTATTTTCACAAGGGTGCTCAGAAAATGTAGAAGAATTAAAAATAATAACAATTTGTAAATTATTACATGAGCTAATGCTGAACCAAAGCATTTAAAACATTGAAATAAGTATCATGCTACAGTTATAGGATTTGAAGCTAGGAGAGACCTTAAATCTAGGCTACACTCTTCATTCTTACAGAGAGGGGAATTAAGGTCCAAAAAATTGTGTCATTTGCCTCAGATTACAGTGGCAGAGCTGTGACTAAAGATAGTGAATTCCTAGACCTACAAGAGACCTTAGAAATCTATTCTAACCCTGTTTTTTACAGATAAAGAAACTGAGGACTGAGGATGTGACTTGCTCAAAGTCATATAGAAAGCAAGGTAGCCAGGACTGAAATCCTGTCTTTTGATTACAAAGCTCATGTCTTCCTCCCACACCACACAGAAAGGAGCTTAATTCAGAAACAAAAATTGTTTAATTAATTAATAGTTAAACATTCATACAGAGCTTTAAAGCTTACAAATATGCAGATGAGGAAATTGAGACCGAAAGAGGTCAAGTAAGTATCTGAGGCTGGATTTAAAGGCAGGTCTGCCTGATTCCCAGAACACAGCTCTAGTCACTGCTTCTTAGCTAGTGGTCTCCAGAGCCTAGCTGTTTTCCTTCCATGAAACAGGTTCCTGTCTGTGTCCTGTCTCTGCTGTAGCCACCCCACCTCTAGTACCTCAAATTTCATGTGTGTTTGTGGCTTCAGATACCACCTCTATGTTGTTGTCCAGTCATGTCAGTCATATCTGACACTTTGTGACTCCATTTGGGGGCTTTCTTGGCAAAGATACTGGAGTGGTTGGCCATTTCCTTCCCCAGCTCATTTTACAGATGAGGAAATTGAGGCAAACAGGGTTAAATGACTTGCCCAGGGTCACACATCTACTAGGTGTGAGGCCAGATTTGAACTTAGGAAGATGAGTCTTCCTGACTCCAGGCCTAGCACTCTAGCCACTGTGCCACCTAGCTGCCCCTATCCCTTCTCTACCGAACCCCCATATAGCCCCCATCTAACTGGTTCATGGAAGCTAATAGGAGTTAAATTCAACAAAAGACCTATTATTTTCCCAGTATATGAAGCCTTGACCCCCTTGAATGGTAGGAAACTGAGAGAATCAAAACTGGAAGCAGAGGGCATATTTTTTACCTAATCTTACCAACATAAAACTTCTTAACAAAAAACAATAGAATGAAAAAGGGTCTTACAACTTAAGATTCTCCCTCAACCTCTTCATAATATGGAATGTTCCTTTTCTCTTCTTCACCTATAACACGTGCAAAAACTCACTTTGGCTGAACTTCTTACACAGGCTACATGCAGAGGGGCTTTCACAAGGCCCAGACCTCCTTTTCCTGCCTCTAGTCCCTAAGCAGATATAGCTTCACTTTACCACTATCCTTCCAATCTCCTTTTTCTTGTATCTTGTCACTGACTGGAACTCAAAGCAACCTATTTCCACATTATTCATTGCCAAATTATGTGCTGTTGGCAGAGTTAACACTTCATGAGTATCCCTTTCCTTACCATTGCCTTTCCCCTAGGCAGACCATGCCTAGTTAATGAGAAGAGACAGTATATAAGAAAATTCACAGAACTGAAAAGTCATTGAACTGAGGAGTAAGGTGTTGGTAATGTATTGATTCCTGAAACATACTCTCAGGTATCAGTGTCAATATGTGGTGACAGTCAATGATAACATTTTAGGGAATTGGGCTCAGCCTAGCCTGGGAATAGAAAAGAGCTTACTGCGGTGAATTTTGCTGTTAAAAAGAGAATTTTTCAATCTTGTCTGTTTAAATCCTTAGGATGAACTCAAAAGGATCTGCCAAAACATGAAACCGAAAGAATTTAGTCCCATAGACACAACGTATGTGTGATGACCAACTTTGACAGACTGGACTCTTCTCAACAATGCAAGGTATAAGACAACTCTGAAACACTCAGGATGGAAGGGGATGTCTATATTCAGAGAAAGACCTAGAAAGACCAGAGTTTAAATGGAGACTGAAGCAATACATGCTCTTGTTCTTTTCCATGTTTGGTTTTGTTTCTTCTTTCCCACC
>CM053600.1:11637187-11678625 GCA_028646575.1 Pseudocheirus occidentalis | reverse complement strand
GCCAAATCCAAAATCTGTCTTGACTCTATAAAATTATTCCTTATAAGCACTGGCCTTCTCCCAAGTCAACAAGGGAGTGTCTCAGCCAATAGTCTTCTCCCACATCAACAGGGGAGTGTCTCAGCCAATAGCCTTCTTCCAAGTCAACAGGGGAGTTCACATCTTTTCACCAATGGACAGAGTTCTATACTTAGCCCTAAGTATCTGACCTATTTAGCCCTAAGTATCCTATCCACTTAGCCCTAAATATCCAACAAATTGATTACCATTACACTTATGTGGAAATATGCTTGATACAATTATACATTTATAGCCTCTATCAGATTGCTTGCTTTCTTGGGGAGGGGAGAGGAAAGGGTGAAAGGGATAAAAAAATAGAATTCAAAACTTTTAAAAAGTATTGAAAACTATTTTTATTTATAATTAAAAAAATAGCATTAAGTAGAAAAACAGCCTTTTAATTTAATGCTTTTTAGTTAATTAATTTATGATGGTAAAAACAAAATGATCTCTTGAAAATTACCTCTGTCCTCCAATAGAGGAAGGATCTTGTATTCTAGAGTATGTCCCCAATCTCAGTTGTCTCACTCTAAGATCTGATCTTAGGGCAAATTTTGGCCTGTTTGCCTTGGTTGCCAAAATTTCTAGGTATGGATTTTCTAGGCTCCACATTTTCATATATGGTAGCTGGGGGCCACAGTGTATAGAGTACTGGAGTTGGAGTCAGAAAGACCCAATGTGAATCCTATCTCAGACAAATGACCCTGTGAAAATCACTTGACTCGCCTTACCTCACTTTCCTCATCTCAAAATATGAGGGATTTGGAATGGATGGCCTCTAAGGAGGTATTGTGAGATAAATATATATAGCTATATACAATTCACACTTTTCTTTTTCTTCCTTAGATTGTAGTTTTCTTGTTTTGGCTTAGTAAGTTGTTAAATCCCACCTAGTCTTGGTACCTTAGATATTACCTCATTTAGAAATTTGACTAGTGACAAATTCCACAAATACAGATGTATAGATCCCAGGCTACATATGATCTTTATGTTTGCAGTGTTGAAAATGCTGTTGCTTACACACTGGGTCATTTAGCTATACTCCATTCAGAGAGTAGTAACCACTTTAAAATGAGAATCACAGAATTTTACAGCTGTAAATTTTATTCCCCTTTTTTTCATTTTACATAGTAAGGTGAGGCCTTAGAAATGAAATGCCTTACTCAAAGTCCTATAACTGGTGAAATCTCTGGATTGTCAAGTTATTTCTTTTTCTAGTACATGTTCAATTCAAAGTCTGGATTAGAGAGCGTAACGGCCAGGAAAATGGAGAAAGGAAGACATAAGCATGCTATTCATGAGTATATAGGCCTCTGTAACACTCTTATGACACCACTGCCTAGTATTGGGAATATTTGTGGCTTATCTTCTCAAATAGATTGTAAAATCCTAAAAGGTAGGAACTGTATTATCCATCCAGATGTCCCAAATAGAACCCAGTACTCTGCCTTGCAATCAGTCAATCAATCAACAAGCATTTATTATCAAGTGTTTTCTATAGGTCAGGTACTGAGCAGTTTAAGTACTCAACAATATTTATTAAAGGAAGATGAAAAGATTGTCAGATGTACTCAGTGACAGTACTTCTTGGTGGAAACATCTTGGATACTATTGCGGATATGAAACTGGAGAAGAGGTTAGACGGCAGAACTAGCAAGAGAGGGGTTTGGGAGTAACATGTATAGATGTGACAAAACTGAAGTGGGATAAGGGATAATCATTCTCCAAGGGAAATGATACATGGAGAGAGCAGGGGACCAAAGAATGAAATCTAGCGAGTGCTCACATCTCAAAGTCAGGAGCAAAAACCACCAGTTACACATATATATTTAGGTACGATTACAAAGTAATGAGGTGGCTACCACAGGTCACAAGTAATTATTTTACAGTCCTATTATTTGTATGTCTGCATCTCTTAGATTCACCTCCCCAAAGAATAGTAGTGATAGCTTTAATTTTCCCCCAAATGTTTTCTTAATCCCTCAGAATTTTATTTCAGCTCTGAATGTGAAAAGTGGTAAGAATCTCTAAAGCATGTTGATGAAAAATTCAGTGATTGACCTAACTACCTAAGAGCTTAACGTCATTTTATCCTATACTTTTTGAACTTGCGAGCCAGTTTTAGTCATCATACTTCAAGAAATGGTTTCCTTTTTTGATGATTATTATGATATTCCCCTCAGTGGCATCTCCTTTTTCATTGGCACTGCTGCTTCCATTATTAGCAGCCTACTGAGTTTTGGCACAGAATGATATTGGCTGTTTCTTGCTGTAAGCCAAAGAAATGTCAATTTCATCACCCTCTTGTCTAGTGGTTTATGTGCAGAAATGGTAGTTAGGTTTATTGGAACTCTCCGAAATAAATCTCAGGCTGATTTGCTTCATATTTCCCTGAGGATATGACTGTCCAATTATTCAAAAATAACTTCTACTTTCTTTTTCAGAGTCCCAGGAAAATGCTCAAGTAAACTGTTAATTCTTCATCAACTCTGCAAAATGGTTGCTGTCAAAACATTAAACCTTGGGCCGTCCTGTCAGTCTTTGCACTCTCTATTTTGGCAGCTGTCTTATGTCATTTTTATCATCCTGACTTGCAATCCTATTTTCTTTCACCTTATTAAAAATGAATCTACTCTAGTATTCTTAGACTTTACTAAATTTTGTTTAGTCTCATAGGATTTAAAGTTGCAAAAGGAATGGTGCAAAAGGAGCTGTCCAACTCCCCCGAGGCTGGAAGTAGCCTAGCCAGGATTTGAACTTAACTCTTTGTCTATCACTTAATCCCACTTGCCTCAGTTTCCCCATCTCTAAATGAGCTAGAGGAGGAAATGACAAACCACTCCAGTATCTTTGCCAAGAAAATACCAAATGAGGTTATGAAGACTTGAACATGGTAGAAAACAACTGAACAACAAAATTTAAAGTCTGTTGTCAATATTTCCCTAGCAAGGTGTTAATTGGCATTAACCTAAAGTCCTGTAATGTTAATGGGATATAAGATCTTCCCATACCATTAATAGGCCTCAAGTGGGTCCCATTAAGGGAAACTTGCTTGTAGGAAGGCTTTCACACCTTTTGCTAATTTCCAATTGGGTATTGAGTCATAAAGCCTTCTGGCTCTGAGAAGTGTGTATGTATGTATATATATATATATATATATATATATATATGTATGTATATGCTTTGGGGGATCACTTATGAGAAGGATCTCGTTATTACCTGGTCAAGATTCTGAGTGGCTGTATGTTCAGATCACCCTGACTGCTCAGATATAAAGATTCTCTGAATCCAGGGATGTACATAAAGTGTATAGTTGATTTAGGCCATCACAGCCCTGTGTGTTGGTCTTTATTCCTCTGCGTGTATTTTCCCTGTTTGTATTTTCTCTAAAGTGTAGAGTGCAGACTTTCCCCCTAAACTAGTGAATATAATTTAAAAAAAGATTGTTTACCCCTTAAATAGCTATCTTTTCTAGTAAAGCAGATCTGGGAACCTGTGCTAGCAGCCATCCTGGGTATGCCAGTGTGGTTGCCCCTACAAGTTCCCAGAGATTATGTTTCTTGTAAGTCTTATGAGCAAAGAGCAACAGTAAACTTCTATCAAATTTACTTCAATTTCAAGAGGTAGACAAAGCATTGGACAAGGAGTCCAATAGAAGGGTAGCTTCCTGGAATTAAAGACTGCTTCGTTTTTGTCTTTGTAATCCCTGGTGCCTTGTATGGCACCCTCTATATAAGAAGTATTACATGTGCGGCCAGAAGGCCACAGTGCTGCTCCTGCAACATTTCCAAGTATAGCAACGAGCAGGATTAAATTGTAATTGGGAAATATTGAACAAAATAAGTAAAAATACAGTAGTGTGTAGATAATGTTGACCTGTGGTTTTCTAAGTCAATGTGTAGCCATGGGGATTCATGTGTATGATTTAGTGGCTCATGTTTCTATTGGAATTTACTATATGTGGTAGATGCCTAGCAACTGTTGACTGAATTGAATTAAAATAGATCTGGTTCTAGTTTCTAGATCCGGGTTAGTCCAGAGCTGCTACTAAACGTTTGATCTCAGGCAAACTATATAATCTCTCTGTTTCAGTTTTTTCACTTGTAAACTTGGGAATAATATTGCCTATCATGCCTTTCAGGATTGTTTTATCAAATGAGAATTTATGTGCAAGTGCTTTGAAAACTGTAAGGCACAATAGCAGTTGTGACTGGACTTCTGATTTCATTGTTTGCTATAAGGGCTTTTCCAGGTGAATAAATCCCCTCTATCAATCCAGGTCAACCTTTGTAATGCATTTTATAGTTTTGGGGAGCTGTCTAGATTTCGGAGAATCTAAGTGCTTTGTCTAGGGTTGCATAGGCAGTGTGTGTCAGAGGCCAGACTTGAACTTAGGTTTTCTTGACTTCCTGTTCTGTCTTCTATTCCCTGTCACCTCTCAGTCTGCATTGTGCTATAAATACCAATATAATAACATTACTTTATGTTTTTATAATGCATAATCTTAAGAGAGAGTTCATGTCCCTTTTTCCTTTGTTAACTTTGGTTTGGATAAAGATGTTCAGAGTTATTATGTGAGCTTTAGAGAAATGATTATAAATCTCTTTTGGGTTTCAGATTCTTCCCACTTCTATTTTGACAGTAGAATTTCCAGGAAGATCTTTTGAATTAATACTTGTTTTTTTAAAAATGTGAATCTGGCAAGGAGACAAAAGGTTTGTTGTTATGTTGTTCACAATGTGAATAGAAAGCAATATGACTTTAAATCCCCTCTATTAACAAAGATGCCAAGATTCATACTTCCAAACCAATTCTGTCCTTCAAAGGATTTGGAAGACTGAACATCTCTCCCATTGGTCAAAACATGTCTGGCACTCCCCTTTGTGTACTGCCTTTAGAGCATGTTTGTCAACCACAGGAGAAATGGAGTCATTATTTTGTTTTTCATCTTAAGAATTAACATCCTAAGTGAGGGGTAGCATCACATAGTAAATAGAGAATTGGTCTCAAAGACAAGAAAGCCCAATTTTAAGCCCACCTATGACACATACTGTCTATAGCCCTGGGTAAGCTACAATCTCCCAGTGTTCTAGACAACTCTTTATGACAACATTGCATGATTGCATTGGCAGAGGGATTTCCTCACACTAGAGTTTCTTATTCTGTACCCATATTGCATCAAACATATTCCTACATCCAACTCTGTGTGTATATTCTCCACTTTTTTGACCAGTTTAGATGAAAGTGAAGTTCAAGTGATACCCACTTAACTTAGTCCTTCCACATTTGCATGTATTTCCAGTTGCATACCCTAATGTTTTTTAAGGGAAATTTCCCCATTCTTCCTTTCCTTTTTTCCCTCCTTTATTCATCTTCCTTTTCTTTCTTCTTTTAGTATTTTCAAAATAAAACAAAGCAATTTCTAGGTCTTTGGGGACTACAGGATTCTTTTATCACTTCCACCTCCATTAGAATGTAAACAGTTCATTCTTTCAAAATACCTTCTCATTGTTTACTCATATTTACCTTTTTATTTTTAAGTCAATACCTATATTTGTATTCCATTTTTTCTTTTCAATACTATTTCTTTTCTATGAGGAATATTTTAAAGTCATCTATTTTATTGAAGAGAAATTGTTTTTACTTATAGGCTTATACTTACTTTTGATGGGTTAAGTTATTCTTGATTATTAACCTTTATCTTTTGCCTTTTAGAATGTCTTATTTCCTGCTCTTTGGTTCTTTATGCTGATAGCTACTAAATCTCATACAGTCCTGATCTCAGTCCCTCAATTATTTGAATTCTTTCTTTTTCACTGCTTGCAGTGTTTCTTTTATCTGAAAGCTCTGCATATTGACAATGACATTCCTGGGAGTTGTCATTTTGGGGTTTCTATCAGGAAGTGACAGGTAGAATCTTTTAATCTTCACATTATTCCCTGTTATAATGTCTGTTTACATGTAAGGTTTCCTATGCTAATAAAATTACAAGGCCACTGTCTGTCTATTTTTTATGCTAACAACTAATATATATCAAATAGTAGATTGTATGACAGAGAAGAAAGAACCCTAGACTTCAATCAGAAGAGACCTGCATTCAAATCCTAACTTTAACACTAATTAACCATGTGATCATTAATGTCACAATCTCTCTGAGTTTCCATTTATTTTTTCTGTAAAATGAAGCTCTTTTTTATTTGTAATATTTGCCTCACAAAACTGCTCTGAGACAAGCAAGTTGGAAATCTGTAAACAGTATAGAACTACCATCTATTATTATTAAAAGCTATTATCATATCATTGGAAATTATTCAGTAATCTTCTAGAACTGAGGCCTGTGTGGAGAGAATTTTAAGTGAATCCCCTTTTGCTATTATTAATGTCATTTGTTCATAAATGACTCTGTGTGCAAATCACTTTACCAGTCTGGGTCTTAGTTACTTTGTCCATTAAGAAAGGGATTGGATTAACTCATTTTTAAATTCTTTTATAGCTTTAGTATTCTATAATGCTATGATTTCAAGAAAACATGTTGATTTCAAAGCTTGAAGGGATCTTTGGATATGTCATGAAACAAAGCATCCATCCTTTCAGAGTTTCAATAATTGAAACTATTTTGAAATGAAGGATTGGAACATGGTGTTCTTTCTTTAGTTTTGTCAACCAGTTGACAGTTTATTAAGTGTTTATTATATTTCAGGTATTATGTGAAGTTCTGGAAATATAAATGCAAGTAAAATAAAGGCACTTACATTCCCTTACATCCCCTCAAGGGATTTACACTTCCTTATATCCCCTCAAGGACTTACATTCCCTTACATCCCTTCAAGGGACTTACATTTCAGTGGGGGTAGACAATAAATAAAAGGAAGCTGAAGGAGGGAGGGAAGTAGTCACATGGGGCTGAGACGGACGTCCAGAGTATAGCCTAGTGAGAAATGAGAGTTGGCTGACCTGGGCATTCTCCTTAAGTGGAGGTTCTAGGAGAAGCCATCCAACAAAAGTAAGGGCTGCAGGAGTTTAAATCTCCCAAAATGGTAAAAGCAAATTTGTCTTCAGGGAGAACTCTTTTTAGAAATTGCTTTCTTTCTTTATGAATCTCTTAGTTTCTATTCAGTAAATATTTAATAAGCATCTACTTTTAGTCCCGGGGCGCTAAACTTCTGAAGACACTTCAGGTCAAGTTAGCAAGCATTCATTAAGCACTTACTATATTCCAGAGACTTTATTCACAGTCTGGGGCAGGGGTGGGGAACCTGTGACCTCGAGGCCATGCATGGCCCTCTAGGTCCTCAAGTGCAGCCCTTTGACTGAATCCAAACTTCACAAACTTGTTCTGTAAAATTTGGATTTAAAGGGCCACATTTGAGGACCTAGAGGGCCATGTGTGGTCTAAAGGTCACAGACTGCCCAGCCCTGGATTCTGGAGCTAGCTCCCTATGTCCTTATTCTTCCCCATGGTCATTCAAGTTTTAGAAATTTAGAGTAGATAGAATCAGTCTTCAATGCATATTAAATCAAAGTGTCTTAACCTAGGATCCATGAATCTGTGGACAGATTTCAGAGAATTAGTGAACTTGATGGAGAAAAAAAATTATACTTTTATTTTAACCAACCTTTGGCTTCCTTTGCTGTCCTACTTTACTCCTTTAAAACCATCATTCTGAGAAGGGGTTTATAGGCTGCACCAGAATGCCAAAGAAGTCTATGACACAAAAAAGATTAAGAATGCTAGCGTAAATGGAAGAAAAAGAAAGCCTTGTTCTTTATTAGTTTCTTTGATTTACTGACTGAACTCCCAAACTTTTTCTTTTAATTTTCACTGCGGTTATCTGTAGTGTTCCTACAGTAAATATAGGATCAAATCCCCAAGATTCTCTCCACTGTAAATTTAGTTTGGCCATTTTGCAGCCCCCTTTAGACTCTGTTTCCTAATTTTCTCTCTAAATATGGTGACCTCAGCCTCACTTCACTTCAACCAGCATGTATCAAATAAATGCATGTGTTGTGCAGAGAATCATCCTAGGTATTGGGGAAATGAACAAAGTTCCCTGTCTTCATAAAAAGTTCACTTTTGCTAGGGGATGTGACAGAGAGATACTATAGAAAGATACTTTAAAATGATTATTTAATTAGTTTTTACAAAAGGATGCTTGGCAAATGCACCAGTGAGGCACAAAACATAGTCCTATATGAAGTTCAAAGGAGAAAGTTCACTAGTGATTAGAAACATTAAGGAAGGCGTTATTGAGGTAGAAGCTTTATTGGCTTTTTAAATTACGAGTAGGAATTCAATAGAATAAGAAGAGGAAGCAGGATATTCCCAGCACAAGCAAGAGCTTGAAGGCATAGAGGCAAAAAAGCACAGGTCAGATTTGACAGAGTAAATCTAATTTGACTAGAACATTGGCTATGTGGTAATAATAATGGAATAATAAGAGATAAGAGAAGAAAGAAATACTGGTACTAATTTATTACAGGGTCATAAATAATTGAGAGGTCTTAAAAGACCATAGAAATCTTCTGAAGATTTTGAGTATTATAGTGACTTGACCAGATCTCTTCTTAAAGAAGAGTGTGACCGTAGCATAAAGGGTAGAACAAAACAGTTCACTAGGTTGTAGTGAAGGTGTGAACAAGGGTGGTAGCTATGGGATTGGAGAGGTATTTAAGAGGCAGAATAGAGGAACAATCAACAGGATTTGATAATTGATTGGACATGAGAATGAGAAGAAAAAGAGAGGCAAACATAATCCCGACATTTCAAACACAGCAGGCTGGTAGAATGATGAAATAATGAAATAAGGAAGAAGAGAACATTTCATGGAAAGAAAATAGGTTCAGGTTTGAATGTGTTGAATTTGTGGTGCTGGTGACATATTCAGGTAAAATGTCATCTAGCCAGTTGGATATGTGGATTTGGAGCCTTAAATAAAAGTCAGGGCTAGAGATAGAGATTTAAAAGTCATCTACTTAGAAGGGATAGATAAAGCCCTGCAAATAGAATAACTCACCAAGGGAAATAGTGCATGTGGAGAAGAGGGTCAATAATATCTGGCATTTACAAAACCCTTTAAAATTTGTAATGCACTTTACATATGGGACACTTGGATCCCCTTCCCCCCATAGAGAGCTCCAGGATAGGTAGCCCAGGCTGAAGTTACTCCCTGTTTATACATCTACTTGCCAGCCCCCACTTTTTCTCTAAAGGATACAATCAGTTTCATGTCAAGGCATTTAATGAGTAGAGTAGCAAAGCCATAAATCTAAGGCACATTATACTGGACATAATAATAATAATAAACATTTATATGTGGTTTTAAAGTTTGCAAAGCAATTTGTATATATTTTCTCATTGGATCTGATCCTCACAACCCTATGAGTTAGGCACTATTGTAATTTTATTTTATGGATGAGGAAGTTGAGAAAGAGGAAAGTAAAATGACTTTCCTAAGGTCATATAGCTAGAAAATATAAGGTGGCAATTGAATTTAGGTCTTTTAAAACTTCAGATCTCGCACTCGATCCACTGTGCTTCCTACTTCCTTATATACACAGACATCACCAGTTGGGAGACTGGATGTACGTAAGAACAAACAATGAGGGTGTAAGCATAACCAAGGTGGATTTTAGAGTGTGGCAAGTGGATTTTTGTTAGTATTTCTTGAAATTGAGTGTCCCAGGATCCATGGACATGACAATCTCTTGTTCCTGGGTCTTTTGCCTTATCAGTCACAGACATCTTACTCCTTTGCTTCTGGCCCAGTTCACAGCTGTAACACATCCTTTGTTGAGTCACATAGAGGCAATCAGGTGCTAGGTCACTGTAGGCTTTTGTACCTTTTGGAACTAAGCCTGTCAGTTGAAATTGTATAAATTCTGGGAAACTCATATTTTACCTTGAGGCTTGTTCATGGGCAGGAGGTTTTGCCTGAGACCTTTTTGATTTCTTGGATGGGACTCTGGTAGCCTTATTAAGCACTGCTGCCCTGACCCTCACTGTGAATATGGACCCAGATGTTTGTGTTTCCTGGTCTGGTGATTATAAAGAAAGGGGGAACCCTTGAGGGGAAACTTCAGCATTGAATGTGCCTTGACTGATCCCCCCCCAGAAAGGCTTAAGGGAGAAACCTTGGGGTTGAATGCAGAAGCTGGCATGCTGTGTGTGTCTTGATTGGCTTTCATCAAGGCTTGGGGGGATTCTGTGTTTGCCTTGACTGGCTCCCACTGAGGCTGGGGGGGAACCCATAGGGGAATCTATGTGTGCCTTGACGAACCCCAGTTGAGGCTTGAGGAGATTTAGGGGATTGCACGAGTTGTTCCTGTCTCAGTTGACGCCACCGAGATGTAGGGATAGTTGTGCTCTCCCAGCTTTTTGATGGCCCCTGGGAGAAGGGTGATTTGGGACTGCTGCAGGATTTTGTCCTCCTGTTATCAGCAATCCTCTTGCAAGAGTAGAATAAAGCAAGATCATTAAACCCTCTGAAGGTGTCTGTTTTTCTGACCAGATCAAGAATGAACCTGGGCTAGCAACCCTCCTGTATGCTAATGTTATTGGTCTTACTGAGGAAGGGTTGGGGGATACAAAAGGGAGACCATAGATAATAAAGACAACTCTCATATACTCCCAAGAAGCTTTGCTTCTGACCTTGATATACCTTCATCTTTATGGGATATAATAAGAATTAAGCCTCCAAAATATAGGCATATCCTGCCCTTTCACTGCACCTTTGTAAGGCTAGGACTAAGATGTTTTCTTTCTTAAGTGTGTTAGCTCTTTAAGAAAAAAGGAAATGCATTACTTCACTTTTATGTCTTTCAATGAAGGTTGGGCAATATTTTTTGGGGGGTATATCCTGAGCTTTTTATGATAAATCTTTTATGTACCCAAAATAAAAGCAACTGAGATATAACTAGAGCAACTATGTCTTTGCATGATTCTTGTTCTTAATAAGACATTAATTGTATGAAGTTTGGGAGGCCTACTGTGTCAATCTTTTCTTTTATCAACATATCCTAATCACTTATTTAATTAGATATGGAACTTCTCAATAGCAAATATATATATCAACTTTTATGAAAAAGGTATTGAATTAAACAAAAGTCTTTCAGTCACCAAAATATCAATCTGTACTTTAGTTTAAAAAAAAAACCAAATCTTTGGCTACTTTGAAGTCAAAAGTTTTTGCTGCTTTATAAAGTTGCTCTCCTATGGGGGGTGGTGGTGGTAGAACATGTAGTTAAAAGTCGGAATCAAAAACTTTTAGCGATGGGTTAAACCTTAGAGATTTAGTTCAATGAAATCACAATAATTTGAAAATTTTAAAAACTAAATAGAATTTTCATTAAAAACCAAATGTACAAATTCTGAATGTGTAATAAAAATAATACATTCAAGTGTTCAATGCAACATGTGTCTACTACATGTGAGGTTCTATGCTGACAGCTGTTGTTACAGGAGAAACATTTCCTTTTGAAGTTTGTCAAGTGATACTAAAATTAATCTACTACAGCATAGAAATTTTGGAGGTAAAATGTAGGCTTAAAAAATATTTAGTGCTCAAGGTATAGAAAAATAGCCCTGGACCAATATTAGGATTCTAATAAGGCTTCTTATTGACAAAATTACATCAGAGAAATAGAGAATTCATTCATTTATGGATTGTAATCTCATACATCCTCCTAGGTCACAAAAGTTAAAATTGATTCATAATCCCAGGCATCCTTAAAAGTCATAAAAATTGAATATACTTAGTTAAAAAGAGGCCTAATCTCATATATCCCCTTAAGAAATAAACCTAGTTAATTAGATTCCACTGGTAAATTAAGTCAGATTATAAATCAATTACAGTTAGAGGATCCACAATGGGCTGATTCAGAGGGGATAATTACATACCTACAGAGCTGGTGTCAGGAGAATTTTTTCTCAAATATGGTCTAAGTCAAATTATTTGGGGAGCCTTGGCTCCCTTTTCGACCTTCTTTTCTGAGGACTGTTTGAAGTCTTAAATAAATTGTCATAACCCAAGGGACAGATTTCAGCTAACTAGGAGAAATGCCCCTGACCCTTCCTCCAAATAGTAAAAAGTAATAAAAGGAATTCAGAGATGGAAAATTATTACCACAGTGTGAATGCAAAGGTAAATATCATCCAGTTCTTGTCCTCAAGGAACTCACAATCTCTCATTGGGACAAAAATAAAACGGGACAACATAAATGCAAAGAACGGGTCCAGGAAAAGCATTGGGAGGAATCTGATGAAGAACTCTTTCTCCCTTGGGAGACTAGGAAGAGGGCAGAATTGTATTATTTCTCTCTTAACTCACATTGTGAGGTATTTGCATAGCACATGAAAGGTCAGCTGGAAGGGAACTTCCACTTCAATGAAACATTTTAAGCCCATAAGAAGAAAATTGCACATAGAAAAATGTTATTTATAGTTTTCCCCTCATAGCTCATCAATGTCAGCTAGAATGTACTACAAAAAATAGAGCATACTTACAGCTTGACTTGAGTAACCTTATGCTAATTTTAACATTTCATCAGCATTAGCCTACCTTCAGTAGCCTTTCAATTAAAACCCCTTCCCCTGTAAATGATTTTGAGATAAGTGGCATGTAGGAAGGGAAGGAAGAAAGTGAGTTTATGAACTATCCATACTTGAGTAAAGTGGATTTCTTATAATCTTCCTGCTACCAAAAGTCATATTAAAAGGTTGTCACCAAGGAACCACAAGGAGATGCTTTGCCCCCGATGAGCCATCAGATCCACTGTGGGCACCCCTCAAGGGTAAGATCCCATGGAATGTCTCAAACAAGAAAATTTAGACCTTGGTTAAAAGCAGGGCTTTATGAGTATGGTTTAGAGATGCATTACAAACAGAAACAAACAAATCCAAACTTCAAGACTGCTATTTATTGAGTCTCTTAAAGTGTAATTTCACCCTTAGCTATATATTTTCAATTGCATTACTTCATTAAGGAGGTTATTAAAAATAAATCCTTTTATTGTTTGCTCTAGGAAAAGAGTAAAATTAGAAATGTGAACTTTTGGGAGGAGCTGATTTTTACTTTGTTTAATTTGTTTTGTGTTTCATTTGGCTTGTATGGTTGGTCTGTTATTAGGTGGTTTTTTTTATGTCAAGATGGTGTTTAAGTTTTGCAGACTATGCTTTGCCAGGGGAACTGTTTTTAATATGTGTCTCAACAGTACTGTGCTTCTATCTTTGCTTAGAATTGAAACATGAAATCCATGTTTGGAAGTTGACAGCACAACGCATTAATCCCGCTAGTCGGGAAGAGACAGCAGTGAAATGCCTCCTCATGCAGAAGGTTTTAACTCTGGAGTTTTTGCTCAAGAAGAAGCTCAAAACATTCCAAAGGTAAAGTAGACCGATCATGGTCACAGGACTTAGAACCTTTGTAATCATTTCTTCTCCTGATTTTAAGGAAAACTGAACCCCATTGGAATTGTCATTAGATGGCCATTGGGTTTCTATTGAGATGTGACCTTAATCTATATACTGAATGCTGAGACATTTTAAGGAGCAAAACCAACCCCTCTCTCAATATCATTGTTTTATCCAAAGAATCCCAAAACCAAACCATAGAATTTGAGTAAGAAGGTTTAGAGAAACATTTAAGTTCTACCAGATAATACTTTGGTTGCTTCTCTACTATGCTCATGTGGCCTGATTCCCACTCAATTATTCAAAGCATGAACTTCAAGTCATGGTTCACAAATTCTGTCTAATTTTTTTATCAGACTAATCAGAGAACACATTTGTTTCAAGCAGAAGACATTTATGTACACAGCCCCACAAAATTAATGACAAAAACCATTTCCCCACACATATATGTAGCATATTTTGATATGTTCTGTCACAGATGCTCCTACCAGTGGCAAAAAAGACTGCATGGGGGGAACTTATTTGGGAGAGGTCACATACATAATAAACAGGCATGATCTAGGCAGGGGACATGTAGAAATGGGGGGAGGGCACATAGGTAGAAATCATATAACTAGGTTAACTCCTTCCTGGGACCTAATATTCTTTGACCTTGCTGCATCCTCATAGAATTACTCATTTGCTGCTCTGGGGAGGTCATTAAGTTTTGGGTTACCATGCTGAAGGCTCAGAAAGTATTCCTGTTGGGTCATCTTCTCTGGGCACTGTTCCCTACCCCTATAGCCTTGCAATCTGCCAGTGTCTGTTAGACTGGGCAGCTTTCTTCAAGTGCTCTATTGCTCTCTGCTGCCGTCTCTTGGCCTTCTGCTGAATTGCAGTTGTAATACAGGGAGGTCTTAGCTAGTGTAGTCTCTTTTCTAGAAGGGATTTCAGCTGCTTTGGTACATAAGACACGCAGCTGTACCAAGCCAACCAGCCAAAGCCAGGAGCATCCCCCAGGCTCAGTATAAACCTCTCATTTGAACTCCCTTATTTCTGCCTCAAGATTTTTTTGCTCCCTGAACTTAGTCTGCCCCTTGGGTTATGGTAAGGAAATTCCTTTCATCTGTCTTCATGCTCCAGGTCTCTCTGAAGGTCCTTGCATGGAAATCACCCCAGAAATCTCACATAAGAAGACAAGAGGGTGTGTGTGCATGTGTGTGTGTGTGTGTGAGAGAGAGGGAGAGAGAGAGAGAGAGAGGGAGAGACAGAGACAGAGAGAGAGGGAAAGGATGGGGAGGGGAGGAGAGGGGAGGGGAGAGGAGAGAAGGGAATAAGGGAGGGAGTTTTGAATGAGTTTAAATTGAGTTTTTGAGTAAGTTTTCAAAAAGTACAAAGAACTTCTTTCACAACTTATTCCTTTTTAAAACTTTCCTTATTAGTGTCTAGGGCACTACCATCTTTCTGGTCAACTATGTTTGAGCCTTAGACCTCACAGTCATCCCTGGTTCTTCACCATCCCAGACCTTACATATCTAATTAGTTGCCAAGATCTGTAGATTCATGTACCACAACACCTCTCACATCTGTTCCCCTCTCTCTGCTCACAGGGACACTAATGTGTCATTTGAGTTCTTATCACTTCTTATCTGAGCCTTTCCAATAGATTCCTAAGTGGAGTTCTTGCCTCCTTTCATTTCCCTTTCAAATTTATCCTGTATACAGCTGCCTCTAGGATGAAATAGAAATTTTTCTGTTTATTATTTAAAGGCCCTCACCATCTGATCCCATTCTATCTTTCCTGCTTGCCTCAACATAGACTCGTGGAGCTTTGGAATACCAAAGTCTGGTTAGGTGACAATCTTCCAATTATGTGGCAAGTTCAAAGGGGTTGAGGCACGACTCCTGGTCACAGTCCTGGTGTTGGGAGGAGGGAGGCCCTGTCAGCAAGGTGTTTCCTAGTCTTTAGCCCTTGCTCTTTAGATTCCCTCAGTCAAAAAGAAAAGGAGGAGGGCGGTAATATCTGCAGCTACTGAATCTCTAGTTGTGGTCTTGGGAGCTGGTTCATACCTCTTAGAAGAGATTTGATATGGCTAGGAGGTACAGCACCTTCAGATACACCCAAAATTAAGTAACAGGCTAGAGGAGGGAGAAAATTTACCAAGAGACATTTGGGGCATAGAGTTGGTAGGGGGGAAAGGATAGTCCCACAGTGCAAGAGGAATCAGAGAGAATGGACAGAGAATGGATCCCTGTCTGCTCGGGTCCTGGATAGTGCCTGGAGGTGCTCAGCTTGGGTGAAGTGGGGGAGGTTTTTATAGGGTTTCATATCTGGGGTCAAAAGGGGTCAGGAGTTGGGGGCAGAGGCCAGAAGAGCTCAGACCTGAAGCATGGCTCAATGTGAAGGACTGATGGTGATTCATACAGGGGGACTGCTGGAGGACATTGCTTGCCAGTTGGTATTCAAATTTCCCACCATTATACCAGTGAGAAGGGGACTTTGAGCCCTTCCTTATTGCTGGTTTTAATTGCTAGGGAGACAAATTGGGGTGTCTTCATTTAGTGAGTAGGGGAGGCTACTGTATTTCTAACCATTTACTTGCCTCAGCACAATCTGTTCTCTAGCCAGCTGGGGCATTGCCTCCCTGTTGAGGCCCTATGTGATGGAGACTTCCAAAACAAACGGGTTGGTGTATGTAAAGTGCTTTGCAAACTTTCAAGAGCTGCATAAAATCTTGTTATTATTATTATTATTATTATTTCTAACACTTGTTAACTGACAGCTTGAGATTAGCATCTTCCAGTTGATCACCTGGAATCATTTTAATATCTTAGTAATAATTATTATCTTAAATAATAAAATTAATAATTAACATCTTAATAATGAAAGTAGTATATTTAGTAATAATAATGATTACTTTAACAAGCCCTCCATGCTTTTCCATAGTCTTTGGAAAGATAAAAAAATTATCCAGGCACACCAACACCTCCAGGTCATTTTCAGTCTATTGAAAGTAGTAGGTGACCCTGAGATTGCTTGGGAATTGTATGTTCAAAATTTGCAGACACCTGCTGGTGTCTGGAGAGAGAAGGACTCAGTCACTTAGTACAATCAGTCCCTGTTTGAACTTGGGATTCTTCTTGACCACCACTCTTGTAGAGTGGCTACAAAAGGCTCCCCAATTGCCCTTCTTCCCCACTATGCACACATGTCCTTGGCTGGACAGGAACTAGTTAGTTCTGCTGCTCTTACCAAAAACACATTTGCATTGCTCAGCACTGCTGACTTCCCTGGCGAGAGGAAGCTTATGTTTCTTCCTAAGAGCAATAGCCAAGGGATGGAGGGAAAGAGACCATCCCCACTCCTACCGTGCTATGTCTTTCTCATTTTCACCTGGAAATTGTCCAGTGACGTTAGTGTATCTTGTGCTGGTTCCTGGGAAGTCACCTTCAGATATTGTTTCTGCTAAGCCTTTTTAGAGATATATCATGCAAACGTGGAACAGATGAGCCCATTAAGTCACCAGGCACAAGTCTCTCCCATATTTATATTGCAGCTTCTTGTTTTATCTTGTGTTATCTGCTTCCCTTTATCTTTCTTCTTTATCCCCATCTTCTCCAGAAAATGTCTGACATTCCATGGATTATTTTTACAGTTCTTATATTAGTATGTCCAAGGATCTGTGATTTCATTAGTGTGAAATCCCTTCACTGCTCCCTGCATTGAGGCATGCTTTAGTAGCCAAAAAAGGGACTAAATGATGAACTTAGCTGGCCTGCCCTGGGCCTTTTACCAGGTCTGTACTTTTCCAGCTTGGTAGGAACTGTCAAAGGATCTACTATGTTGTCACAGCCTTCAAGAACCCAGGAAGAACAACAACAACAACAACAAAAACCAAAACCAACCAACCAAGCAGAAAAGAACCCAGGAACAAAGCCATATCACCATGATTATTAGGATACATTTTCAATGGAGTGTAGGAGATTTTTTTCCTGAGAATTCTATAAGAGAAATAAAGATGTAAAATGGGGCTTGGGATTCTCTGACTTAGCTGTGTTATAGAAGCCTTTTAAAATTTTAAGTTCAAGTAGTTTAATAAAAAAAGGCAGGTTAAAAGAATACATATACTATGGTAAATTATTCTCCTGGTACTAGCATATTGAATCCAAGTTGAGAAGTAGCAGTTAACTTTAAATAGTTCTGTTGACTGGAATAACTCCCACTTGTCTTGGTTTTGGAAACAACAGATGGAAGAAACTTTCTAGAGGATATGAACTTAATCCAGGACCTTGGACATAGGGTAGAACAGAAAATTCATCAAGGACAATGCAGAAGAATTTTTTTGTTCATGTGTTGTTAGTCCTGGAGCAATGAAGAATTATTTTACATGCAGAAATTGTAGAAAGCATATTTGCTAGGATACCCTGTAACCAGGACAACCAAACTAGAAATAAAAGTGTGATGCTGATCTCCGGCACAAAATCTGAAATGTGGAAATTGCAAAAAACTCACTAAAGGAGTCCCTCAGATTAGCCATCTTCTAGGCTTCAAATATGGAAGATAAAAGCCTGAATCTTATATACTGAAATTTATGATAACTATGAAGTACAGTCTTGCTGATAAAATGTTACAAATCTTAAAGTAGATCTAAGGATGAGACACCATTTCTTTTTATAGTCAGGTCAGGAAAGACCATTCTAATTTTACTTAGGGTAGATAGATAGCTTAAGTTACAGGCAGGACAGTAAACTTCATTCAGTACAGCCAGATGTTGATAATCTAAATCTTTCAGAATTGGAATACAAAACAACCCCCAAATGCTTTCAAATATAAAATGGAGGAAATTCCATCTTAAATGTTTGTACTTAGATTCCTTTATCTCTATTATTTGGCTTTAACTCACATAATCTTTTATAATAAACATGCAGTTTACCTCAACCTTGCAAATAGACTGAAAATAATCATATATGTAAAAAAATCTTAATAAATCAGTGAATTCTCATGAGCTCTTCTTATATGTAATATGAAATCAATAATTTTTGGAACTGGAAGGGACCTTAGAGACCATTTAGTCCAGTCCTTCATTTTATAGATAAGGGAACCAGGGTGGCTAGGTGGTGCGGTAAATAGAGTGGAATCAGGAGTTAAGTTCAAATCCAGCCTCAGACACTTAACAGAAAAAACTAGCCATGTGACCTTGGGCAAGTCACTTAACCCCAATTGCCCTGCTCCAAAAAGAAAAAAAAAAGCAAAAAAAACAACAACAAACCCCAAGAACAAAAACTCAGAACCAGATAAGGAAACCAAGGAGGAAAAGGGGAGCCATCTAAAGTGATGAGTTTGGACGAATAGGAAATTCAACAACCAACTTCAATTTTAAAAGACATGTACAGAAGACAAATACAAAAGTACAAAAGATGAGTACAAAAGTAATGACCTTATTTAAAAAGCATCTGGAGTCCTAAAGCTTGGAATGAGTGGTACGGGCAAGGAAAGATAAAGAAAATGTCTTAAAAGTTTTTCAAGTTATATTGAGGAACAGTAAAGTCTCCAAAGGAGCAAGACCCTGCTTGAGGTGGAGGAGTCAAGGATAACTGAAGTCTCAATTCTTCCTGATTCTTACTCAGTTATTAATGTTCTGCCAAGGACAATGACCTTTGGTTGGGAAAACAAGCAACAACAATGAATAATGAGATTAAACGATATTAAGAGGAAACTAGTTACCCTAATGAGCTCATCACCTGGTCAGATTTGTCCTCAGAAACTGAAAGAATTGGTAGACATGAATGCTAAACAACTACCAGTGGTCTTCCAAAAATTATAGAGGATAGAAGAGGTCCTGTAAGGTTGGAGAAGAGTTAATATTTTGATTTTCAAAACAGAAGAGAATAGATTATGCCAAGTATAGATGAGTGAGCTTACCTTCAATTCCTGGAAAAATTTGGAAACATATGAGAATGGTTAGTGAACATCTAGTAGAAGAAAACCATGCAATCAAAAAGAGCATGGTTTCACTAAGAACAGGCAATATTCTAATATTATTTCCTCTTTTTTTCTTGAAGTCATTCAATTGATAAATCATGGAATGCTGAGGAGATAGCTTACCTAGATTTTAGCAAAACACTTGTCCTGGTATCTCATGCTGTTCTTGAAGAGAGATGGAGAAATATGGGCTAAACAGTGACATAATTAGTATTCATAACTGGTTGAATGTCCAGACTTGAAAAGTAGTAACTGATAGTTTGAGACTGGTTTTTTGCTTTTTGGAGTGGGGAAGGCTGGGCAGTTGGGGTTAAGTGACTTGGCCAAGATCACACGGCCAGCAAATATCAAGTGTCTGAGACCGGATTTGAACTCAGGTCTTCCTGACTCCAGGGCTGGTGCTCTATTCACTGTGCTACTTAGATGCCCCAGGTTCATACTTCTTAGAAGAGATTTAATACGGCTAGAAGTCATCATTGGAAGCATTTCAGAGATCTTTGTTTAGTCCTCTGCTATTTAACAATTTTTATCAATGATTGGGAAAAATGTATAGATTATACACTTTCCAAAATTACAGAAGATATAAAGTTGAGTGGAATTACTAACCCACAATATAACAGGATTTCACAAATGTTGAATAGGCTAGAACAAAGATGTTAAGCATGCTGCCACTGATACTGCCCAAACCAGATTAAAATGTAATTAATTGAGAAATGTTTAAAAAAAAAATAAATAAAAGTACACCAAAACATAGATAACATTGCATTTTTAAACTGCACCATATAAAGTCCATAGGGATCATTATGCATCGATTAGTGGCTTTTGTTCCTATTTGAGTTTGACTCCATCAGGCGAGAACACTGGGCCAGACTGAATAAAATGAAATGAAATAGGGAAACGCATGCAATTTTATACTTGTCTTTTTTAAAAGTACAATATGGGATTGTGTGACCCAAAAAGAGTTTATTTGAAAAAGATCAGGGGTATTCAGTGAACTTCATGGCAAGTATGAATCAGCTGTTTGATATGGCAATTAAGAAAATTAATGTGATCTTGGGCCGCCTGGAGAGAAACAAAGGGAGATAATAGTCCCTTGGTATTCTGTCCCAGTTATGCTATATCTAGAGTATTGTGTTTAGTTCTTGTTCTATTATTTTTAGTTCTAGGTGTCCATTTTTAGGAATGATGTTGATAAGTTGGAAACAGTCCGGAGAAAAACAGGGTAGTAGAGAACCTTATACCATATAAAAATTGATTGAAGGAATTGGGGATATTTTGCCTGAAGAGGAAAAGATTAAAGGGTGACCTGATGTCTATCCTTTAAATATTTCTTAGGGCTGTCATGTAGAACAGCCATTATGCTTATTCCACTTCACAGCGGAAGACAAAACTAGAAAACAATTTATGATGCTTACTCACAAATAGACAAATTTAATCTTTATAGAAGGAAAAACTTCTTGCCCCATGACAGTAACAAGAGCTATCTAAACAGCATAGGCTATTTTAGGGAGTGTTATGTTCTGACCTTTTGGAGGTGTTGGAGTTTATGACCAGCCATGTTGCAGGAGAATTCTTTTTCAGATATAGATTAGATTTGACCACTGTGGTGCATTTCAGTTAATAATAATAGCTAACATCTATATAATGTTTCATATGTGATAGCTGCTATATTATCTCAATCCTTACCACGACCCTGGGAGGTTGGTGCTATTAATACCCACATTTTACAGATGAGGAAACTGAGGCAAACAGAGGCTAAGTGACTTTCCCAGAATCACACAACTAGTAAGTTTCAGGTTTTCCTGACTCCAGGCCCAGCATCCTATCCATTGTGGTACCTACCTGCTCCAAATATTGGTGACTTATCTAAAATCATAGTGACAAATTCAATATAACTCAACTAATACAGATTGGGTCCCCACTCTGTTCAGAGACTTGAGTTGTTAATGACAGAAGCAAATGGATAATGAGTTTCTTCACAATCCAAGGCATAACACATATTTCAATATTCTTTGGACTTGGTAGCATTGATTAACTCTCTACCTCAAATAGAAAATACCAAGCAATCTCTTTTCTTAGCTACTTTGTGCTCCTGCACATGGATATCATTTTGATGCTACCATTGAAGACACTTGAGGCAGGGATGCCTTAATACAAAAATCCATTATTGCTAACAGTAAAGTTCCTTGAGCATTATCATGAGAGTTTTACTTTAGTGATAATCTAGCAGAGATTTGAAAATTCCATCATAAAATGAAAGTTAAATAATGTTGAGAATGAATCACTAGTAGAATTGAACATCCAATGTTTTTTGCCTGAAAATGACATGAAATGAAATTTCAGAGGAAGAAAGAGTCAAGTTGACTAGTTAGGAGACAAGATTTCAAAGGTGACTAGGAATTAGCCGCCTCTATAGGGGAGGGTCCTAAAACTTCCGTTGATTGAGGTAGATTTTACTTGATTCGTTAGTGTCACCAGGAAACATAAAAAGTGTTATCTTCTCTTTTAGACAAATTTCCCAAGAAGATAAAAACTGGGAGACAAATATCCAGGAACTACAAAAAAAGGTAAATAATAATGAGAGTATATCTTATTGTTCACAAATTCTTCAAGTGTACCCAAATGCGTATTCATTTCCTAACATATCCACGGAGTATAATAAAAAGGGTTGTATTATGTTGCTCTTTTGGGGGTAGGAGGGAGGGGCAAGGACAGGCATCTATGTCTTACATGTCGGATAGCAGATTAATATGAAATATTGATAAGAGGCATATAAATGGGCCCACTGGAATCCAGGTCAGTAGGACCAACTTTTAGATCAAATTGCTTTAGAATGAAGAACTTGGGGTACATGAAAAGTTATTTTATATAAATCAAGTGGAAAAGTCTTATCAATGTAAATTAGTCACAAGAGGAGGCCTAAAGAACCTAGAAACTTCCTTAGACAATGAATACCTGATCTTCATGCCAAGCAGAGGGACATGGCAGCCAAGGACAATACTGATTTAGAATAGAAACTCATTTCTAAAACATTGTGGAAGAGGACATCAATAATTATATCCATTATCCAATGTAATTTTAGTATGTGGATAGGAAGAAAAGAGCTTTTGTAGAATGATTCTCCTAATGTGACCTGATGAAGAGAAACCAAGTATCTGTCTAAAGAAAAGAAATTACATTTTCAGTCTTTTCTCTCAGAAATGTGTTACGCATCTGAGGGGAATGGGTGACATTCTATGTTTTGTGTAGCATGTATCATGTATTATACCTGATAGTTTAAAAATTCTTGGGGGCATGTTGAGTTTTAGTTCATGAATTCATGAAGTAGGAAAAATTTTCTCCTTGATTACCCTGATGCCCATTTTTACTTACGTTTCTTCACCCTACTCTGCCCTTTCATGCCGTACATCGTCCATCAAAATTCTCAAACTGAGCTTATATCATAGAATCATAGATTTAGAAACCAATGGCTCGTCTAGTCTAACATTCTTATTTTACATATGAACAAACTGACAACTATGGAGATTATGTGACTTGAAGAGGTCATATATGTAATAAGGGACTAAGTCAGGATGTGAGCCAAGTTCTCCAATTCTTCAATTTAACACTCTTTATTTCTTAGTATGAATTTAACACCTTTTTCCTCTTCTATGCACATTTCATTATAAATATTATCTCAAATTACACATTAAAAAGCTCTGCGTCAGGGTTTTAAGCATCAAGGCAGCTGATGGTAGAGCTTTTCTTTGGCCTTGCTGCCTGTGGTATCACAGAAAGAAAGCTGCTGTCTCATCTATTTATTACATGGAAAGTTTCTCTTACCCCTTCCCCTACATGTGCAATTCTAGCGGCCCAGGCTAACAGAGGTGTAGATAGGGCACCATTCTCTTAAAGTCCCCTTTTGGGCTGTTGTTGCTCAGGTTCAAGTCAGGTTAAAGAACTACATGTTTGTTTCTTGCTTCTTTCACATGTGTATTGGATGGATATAGTTTCTCTGTAAACCTTTGTGTTTGTACTGGCAGGAGGTAAACAGCAATCTGAAATCTCTTGCTAGAGGGATGGAAAAATTGTTTTCCATTTCTGGGGTGACTTTATTTAATAGGGGTCAAATGGTGTTGCCTTTTGGTACCACCCTGTGGGGATGCCACAGTCATGAATTAAATAAGAAGGTGTGAAAGTTTAGCAGGTTGATATCCCAGAAAACTTCCGGTTTCTCTGTCTCACCCAGCCTCCTCTTTGTTCAGTGGAAGAACCCTCCTAATTTCTTTCTAGACTCTGTCCAGCTACCTATGGTCTTAGACGACTGACAGATGTCTCTAACAACTGGTAGGCAAATAATTTACATTGCTTTACTCAGCAGTGGGAGTATTCCCACCGTCCTCTAGCTACAAGGAAAATGGGAAGGTTTGCTTCTCTTGGTAACTGAAGTCATGGTATTATAGATTGTAAAGCAGGAAGAATGTTGAACTGAAAATATACAGCCACCCAAGCATTTGTGAAAAATCTTTAAATTCCCCACTCAGTCTAATGGTACTTGGCTATTTAAGGATAGCTTTGATATTGCCAGGAAACCAGAGTAGCACTTTCTTATACTGTTGTGCTAGGGGACAAGGACAGATTTTACTTCAAAGGGCTCGCTCATATCTTTTCAGACACTCTAGGAAACCTTCCTATATTTCTAAATCACTCTTTGCCTTCTCAACATTTTTTAAAATTATACGTAATTTATCATTTTTCCTTATAACAAATTTTATCAACTTTTCTTACTAATTAAGATGTTTTTCCACCTTTCCCCACCAGACCTGACTTTTTTTTTTTTAAAGAGGAAAGTAAGTTTATGGTACTGATTCAGATCAGGTAGAACTTAAGAACAAATTGCCTATTTGGGGTATGCATAAAAGACAAAAATATTCATATTTTTGACCCAGAGATCCTACTGCTAGGTGTAGGTGCCGAGGAGATTCAAAATTTTTATAGTTACAGTTTTGATGCGAACAGAGAATTGGAAGCAGAACAAGTCCCCATTTACGAGGGAATGCCTAAAGACATAGATAGATACATTTTCCTAATGACCATAAGAAATGACAAATATGAAGACTTTTAGAAGCATGATGGGAAGGCATACACACTGACACAAAGCAAAGGAAACAGAAACAGGAATGTGTGCATGTTTGTGTATATGTTATACACACACATGATGACCATGTAGAGAGGGTTATCACCTACATGAAGCATGGAGGTGTCATTGTAAGGCTCAAAGGGAAACAGAATAGATACCTGCAGCCTCTTCCCCCCTCACCTTTCTCCAAGGGAGACTTTAATTCCCACTAGGAAAGGAAGGAAGTGCTCAGGGCCAAAAGCTTGGTCACTCTGCTCTCCTCAGAGAAAGAGGGTACCAGGCTATTCCCTTAAATATTATTAGTCTGGGGGGGCATATGTTTTCAGACCATCTCTGAGCACTCTTCATTACTAAGGAAAAGAAGACCTCCAATCTCTAGATCCTAAGCTTAACTCCTTTCCCATCAAATACTAGTTCCACAATGAACACAATATAGCAAGTAGCAGAGAAACCCGTTTATTCAAGTCCATAGCAAGTAGAAATCAGAGAAAGCATACATAGGAGCATGTATACTAGTACAGAATGAAGGAGGTGTCCCAGTAGGAGCTAGGTCACTCAGTTCAACCAAGAGAGTTCTAGATCTTCCCCTCCCCCTGCCCGCCCCAGGCAAAGTTCCTTGAAGTCTCTGGTGTAGCAAGTGAGGATAAGGACATGATGGAGACCTCCACCTCCTCTCATGTCAGTTTCTTCCCAGAGAAACACAAAAACAATGTAAACACAAAAAAACACTGCACTCTGTGAAATTAGAATTGTTGAGATTCATGGGGCACCCCAGAATGTTGGGGTGCATAAGAATGACTAGGAATTGCAGTGTCTTGAATGAATTTGCTCAGACCATCTCCAAGTTAAAGAAAAAGGAGTTTATGAGGGTGATGCACCCAGCAGGCCTGGCTCCCTATGGGAGACAGAGCACCAGTCAGGTTAGGTGTCTGGCCTATATTTAGTTTGATGGGATAGGGGGAAGGAGAGCAGGAGAAGTGGAGGAGGAGGGGAAAGCAAAGCTCTGGAATGTCAGGTAATCTAACATGTCTTTGTAAATGTATACAGACAAGCAAAGGAAATAGGAAAGGGGAGGGGAAGAGCTGTTCTAGAACATCAGGTAGTTGGGAGAGCTTGGTGAAAGCACACAGATAAGCAAAGGGAACAGGAAAGGAGAACAGATAAGTGGGGGTGGGATTATCAATGCATAGTCTTCTTGATCACTGTTCTGGCCTACATTTTATCTGATATCTCTCATCCTGAATCCTGCTTGCTCCATCTGCCTGGAACACTCCTTTCTTCCTCATCATAATGACTAAACCTGTCCTTAGAGAATGGTGGAAAAAATGCACCTTTTTTCTTTCAGTGCTATGTTAGGGGAGTATAGGTGTGGTGTATTAGAAAATGCTATCAGGGCGGTTAGGTGGTGCAGTGAATAGAGCACCAGCCCTGAGTACCTGTGTTCAAATATGGCCTCAGACACTTAACACACACACAGACACACACACACACACACACACACATGCCATGTGACCTTGGGCAAGTCACTTAACCCCAACTGCCCTCCACAAAGCAAAAAAAAAAAAAAAAAGAACGAAAGAAAGAAAAAAAGAAAGAAAAGAAAAAACACTGTCATCAGACAGTTCCTGTGTGGGCTAATCTTGTTGAGCTGCTTCCTCCTCCCCTCCCCCTTTGTATATCTTCACTACAAGGGATGACTTGATTGATAGGGTAATAAGGTGGGATATATTCTGAAATGAAGTTTTTCAATAAAAATAAGATAAACTTTAAAAAATGAATACATTGGGGTGGTTAGGTGGTGCAGTGAATAAAGCACTGGCCCTGGAGTCAGGAGGACCTGAGTTCAAATCTAAGACCTCAGGCACTTAACATTTTCTAGCCCTGTAACCTTGGGCAAGACACTTAACCCCACTTGCCCTGCCCTCCCCGCTCCAAAAAAAAGCAAAAAATAAAAAATAAAAAAATGAATACATTACTGAATTCAGAAGAATGTGCTGGGTAACACACTTGTGGTTTTCCTTTCCACAGCATAGGATAGCAGACAAAATTCTCCTCATCAAATGCCTGACTGTGCTGGGATTTGTTATCTTCATGTTTTTTCTCAATTCATTTGTACCAGGCATTCACCTAGATCTTGGTGAGTCATGTGATATTTTTGCTTATTACTATTGATAAATGTTGATATTATAGACAAGAGGCGGAAAATTTTACACTGTTGTTGAATCATGTCTGACCATTTGTGACCCCTTAGACCATAACATGGAAATACAGTTCACATAGTTTTCTTGGCAAAGATACCAGTTTGCATTTCCTTCTCCAGTGGATTTAAGGAAAACAGAGGTTAAGTGACTTGCCAAGGGTCATACAGCTAGTATTTTAACTTAGGTCTTCCTGATTCTTGGCCCTGTGCTCTATCCACTGAGTCACCTAGCTGCCTCAAATTTTACATTATTGATATTCAGAGATTCCTTTTTTTTCACCAAACCCACTCAAATCCTAGGTAGAGGTGATTTTATTTTATTTTTTTAGTGTGAAATTTTTTCATGTTAGGAAAGAATTTAGCTGGAATCTTCTGACATGGGCCACAGGGTGAGAGTGGGGACAATTATGCTATGAACAAGTCAAGTTTGGTAGTCAGGCTGCAGAAATGTTGGAAAAAGGTGAATTCAGAAGTTAAGGTCTTAATCAGAGATCTTTTAAGAGTCCAAAGACAATAGTGATGTCTGTGGAGGAGGTTAGTTAAAACCAAGAGAGACAAAGTGTGAGTGGGGGATCGTGGGGGTTAACTGGAGTTGGAGGTCCCGGAATCAGTTGTTTGGTATCATGAACTTTGCCATTTGTTACATTTTCTTAATGGAAGAGTTAAGGCTATAATGTGGGCACCTGTGCCTTGCTTTCAAATTTCTCCTGAAAGTCCTTCAGCTGGACAGCTCCTACTGCTCCCTGATTCACTCCTATAGAAACTGTGGAATCCATGCAGCAGTGGGTGGGTCATTCTCTTGTTCTGGCATGAGCAGTAGATAAAAGGATCATGAGGAGGAAAGTCAATAATTTACCTCTTTCAATGGGCAGGGATACAGTGAATCTTGTTCTTTTTATCACTTTTGAGGAAGAAGCACAGATGGAAGCTCTCAGAAGGGGTAAAGAAAAGAGAGGATAGCTGTGACTGCTCAGAATGTCCCTAAAAATCAACCTTTGTGCTGTGTTAGGCATACTTACCTTAGCCCAGCTGCACACTCTTAAGACTATAAAAAGAAATGACTAGCAGTCCTAGATTATGATCAATTCTTTATTGAGAAAGAGAAATATTTTTAAAGAAATGAAAATTGCTCCACTCTTTTTTATTCTGAACTTAAGAAATTTCATATTTCCAAATGCATAACAGAAGATTGTATATGAAACTTAAGTTTCTTATTACTTATAGCTTGCTTTTCTTTTAAATGTAATAAGTTCAACATGTAACTTTTGAAGTTGTCTTCCTTGTCTGATTCTTTTTATTTTCTTCCTTCCTTCCTCCTTCCTTCCCTTCTTTTTCTTCCTTTCCTCCCTTCCTTCCTTCCTTCCTCCCTCCCTTCCTTCCTCCCTTCCTTCCTTCCTCCCTCCCTTCCTCCCTCCCTCCCTTCCTTCCTTCCTTCCTTCCTTCCTTCCTTCCTTCCTTCCTTCCTTCCTTCTTTCCAACTTTCTAAGTAAATGATCATATTTTCAGTAAATAGGGTGAATTTTATCTCTTCTTTGCCTATCTTCATACCTTTTATTCCTGTTTTGTTTCTTATTGTTATAGTTAGAACTTTTATCCTTTGGTAACAATGAGGAAGAGAAGCATCTTTACTTTATCCTTGTATTTATTGAAAGATCTTGTGGTGCTTTCCTTTTGGATATAATGCTAGCTTTTTCTTTTAGGTAGGTACTTTATATTATATTGGAAAGATCCTTCTATGCCAACACTTTGAATGCTTTATTTTTGTTAGCAAAAATGAATGTTGTAGTCAAAAAGCTTTTTCGGCATCTATTTATATAATCAAAGGGTTGGGATGTTTTTTCTTTTTTAATGATTAATCATGTTGTTTTCCCAATGTTTAATCATAATTCACTCCTGGTATAAGTTCAACATGATCATAGTAAATTTTTTTTTTTTACAAATTACCAAATCTTTTAATTAATATTTTAGAATAGGTATTCATTAATGGTACTGTTTTATGATTGTTTTCTTTTCTTTGTTTTTGTCTGGTTTAGGTATTAGGACTATATTTATCTTAGAAGTAGAATTTGTTAGCATTCTTTAAATTGTGCATTCAAAGTTTGGGCCAGGATTGTTTACAGCTAGCTTTTTTGAATATTGTATGTATGATTTGAGCTCTCTATTTAGTATTCTTTTAATCTGGACACTTTATATGTTGAAAATAGTCCGTATCTTTTGAATTCTTAGATTTATTGGCATATTCCTGCCCCTCTGTGTAGGTGATTTTTAAATCTGTATTTCCACTCCCTACCTCTCTCTTCCACTACATACTTATATCTCCAGTTACCTTCAGGATAGCTCCAGTTGACTATCTCCCCAGCACCCCCTTTTTTTTTTACTCATTAAGTCCCAAACTGAACTTATTTGCTTTCTTCTTAACTGTGAATCTCCTAACTTTGACTCACTGTTGTTGTCTGTGGTACTGCCATTACCCTAGTACCCCTTATTCAAAGCCTTATAGTTATTTTTGACCTTTTCCTCCATTCATTGATTACATTTTCTTGCTATCCTCTTCATAACTTCTCTCATATTCACCCTTCCTCTCTATTCCCATTGCCAGCACCCTGGTATAAACCTTTATTTTATTTATAAATGCACATATTCATTATTTATCTATTCATTCACAATGTGCTAAATCTAGACTGAAAATCAGGAGAAAAGGGTTATGGTCTGAAACTCACCAGATGGAATGAAGAAAGCCAGAGTGAGCCCTAAACAGTCATTTGGTTTCTTCTTTCTCCTTCCTCCCTCAGAGACCCCTTTGGCCTCAGGTTCTCAACCTCTTTACCACTAACAAATCTTTTTTTCGAGAAAGGATCTGATTCAAAACAGTTTAATAGTACCTATGGAGGGACGATTAGCATTTTACCAATGACCTGTTGGTGCAGGAAAAGGACTCGAATGGTGGGATTTCAGGCATCAACTAATCAGTTAATGGGGTAAGTTCTTGGAAGATGAAGGACCCACAGACAATGAAAGTCTAGGCCCTATGGTGATTCTTGACTCTGTCCCACAAGAAGATAATGTTTAAAGAGACCAATCTGATGTCAGAGCACTTTCCTGTGATTTGCTGTCAATATCCTGTGTGACTCTAAGGAAGTTATCACTTGATCCTTCTGAACCTAAGTTTCTTCCTCTGGAAAATGAGATTGATTTTCTTTTTCTTCTTGAATTAATTTTCTTTTTTTGGGGGGGGACAAATAATATTTTATTTTTTTCAATTACGTGTAATGATAGTTTTCAACATTCATTTCTATAAGATTTTGAATTTCAGATTTTTTCTCCCTCTCTCCCCTCACTCTTCCCCAAGATGGCAAGCAATCTGATATAGGTATAGAATTATGTAAAAGATATTAGCAATATAGATATAGCAAAATAGATATAGCGATCATGTAAACATATTTCTACATTAGTCATATTGTGAAAGAAAAAAGTGGAAAAAAGGGAAAAGCCACAACTCCCCCCCCCCAAAAAAAAATCAAAGTAGTATGCTTCAATGTGCAGACTCCCTATTTTTTTTTTCTCTGGACGTGGATGGCATTTTCCATCATGGGGCTTTTCAGATTGTCTTGGATCATTGTATTGCTGAGAAAAGCTAAGTCGATCATAGGTGATCATTGTACAATGTGGCTCTTATCCAGTCCAATGTTCTCCTGGTTCTGCTCACTTCACTCAGCGTCAGTTAATGTAAGCCTTTCCTGGCTTTTCTGAAATCCACTTGCTCATCATTTTTTATGGCATAGTAGTATCACATTACACTCATATACCACAACTTTGTTCAGCCATCCTCCAATAGAAGGGCATTCTCTCAATTTCCAGAGAATATTGATTTCTAAAGTAGGGACCAGTTCTGATATTCTAAATTTGGAATCTGAGGAGTGCTAGGTAAACCGGAAAGTTACATCTTATCCAGCAAGTCACTGCTCCAAGATTTCTCTATTACTGGGACACTGCCTCCTCACTCTACCTAGAATAATCCTTAGCTTCCTTCAAAGTCCATCCATCTTCACACCTTTTAACCAAGGCCTTTCCTCATTTTCCTAGTTATTAAAGCTCTTTCCCTCTAGAAACCTGGTATTACTTTGTGTTTCCTTCTTAGGGTACTCATTGTATCCCCCACTGTAATTGTATCCCCCGCTGGTCCCTAAGGGCAGTTGACTCATTCCTTACAGGTTTTTCTTTTTTCAATAGCTGGCAGAGTGCCTTGAAGGTAGTGGATGCCAAGTAAATATTTGTTGAATTAAGTTGACCTCTGTAATTTCCCTCTTCAAAGGCCTGTGGTGCCCCTGCTAAAAAGACAACCTGTTAAAAATTGGTTCCCCCCAGCTCATCATCTTGCATCTGAAGGTCCTGAGGTTTGTCCAACCAGATTGAATCTCAGGTTGCCTGGGTTTGGTCTCAGGCCCAGGACTGATGGCTCCTTTGACAGGGCTCTCTTTGATAATTTTCAAAGCCTGGGATGGTGAGATACAGTGATCACCCAAGGATTGTAGGGGGGTCAGGAGGGGAGCAGGAAGGGAATCTGTACACAGCTAATACGTGTATGCTGAATTCAAGGGATTGCATTTCAGAGGTTCAGACTTGGCTGCAGCTGCTACTAAAAATGAGTGATCCCAAGCTCATGACCTTCTGTCCTGCCCCCTCCTCTGTAAAACATCATCGCATCTAAGGACTCATAGCTGGAAGGGCCCTTAGAGATTATCTAGTCCAATCCCTTCTTTTACAGGCAAGGAAACTGAGGCCCAGAGAGGGTTGGGGCCTTCCCCAAGACTCTGTAGTTAGTGAGCCCCAGAGCTGGCCTTCACACCAAGTCCTTGGACTCCCAAGCCAGGGCTCTTTCCACCATGCCCAAGGCCTACATAGAAGAGATCTTTGTGTCCTCTGAGCTTCTGGGGGTACCTGTTCTTCACACCATTCATCCTTTAATGGACATATATTACCTCTTTAACTAGGTTGCAAGCTCCCTCTGGGTAGAAGCCACAGTTCCTTTACTGTTATCCCTCTTGGAAGAGAACACAGGGGATGATGGCACTCTGTTAATATCTGTTCACTGATTGATTCCAAAATTAAGCCCAACAATCTCATCCATTCGCTATTGGATTTAAAGCTTTCCTTTCAAATAAGCTGCGGTCTCCATAACAACTGTTTGCTTACAATGTACTGCTAGGGAGATCAAAGAGGGAAAAGAAACCCCACTGGGCTGGAATTGACAACTTGTACCTTCATCCTTGAAGCATATGATCCCACAGTAGGGGCCACTGGCTGATGATGTTTTGAAGATGGACACAGATAATCATAATTCCTGGGCCACATTGGACATAAAAGACAAATTCTATCAGCAAGATGCTGGCAGTGTGACAGGAATTCTGAGAGGCAAGAGACTCACTGGAATGCATCCTACAAGCAGAATAGTCCAGCATTCCTGGTGAACTCATGCATATGCAAAGGGAGACACGGAGCTAGGATAGGAAGCAGGGGTCCTATGGCTACTTCTGCCAACAAAGGTGCCCATGGCCGGATGAATTCCCATCCTCAGCTTTTCCTCCTCTACGTCTTTACTAAGGCTGTACTCATGCCCTGGAACAACTTGCCCCACAGTGATACGAGTCATCCATCCTGCAAAGGTTTGCTTGATACTCACTACCTCGGTAATGATTTCCCATATTCCTCCCAGGGCTTCAGATGGAAGGGATCCCTCCCTCATGTGATTTCAGAAAAGATATGGGAATGTTTCATAAATTTGCTCACCATCCTTGTGTAGGGGTCATGCTCATCTTCTCTGCATTGTTCCAATTTTTGTATATGTGCTGCCGAAGTGAACACAGTACAAACCTTTATTAACATTTTCTTGGACTGCTGCAAATGCAACTGAGCATGTGTACAGACTCCCATAGGGGCATGCTACTTTATACGTTATAAGCTCTGGGAGGATGCTCCTCAGGATTCCAGCTCTTACTGGAAAGTTGAGTTCCCAGAACAAGGTTGATCTCTCCTTTAGGGTTTTAGGGGTATTCATGAGGGGCTGGGATTATTCATTCTAATGTTATTAGTTTAAGCCCCTATTCTGCTATATTCTACCCAATGACGATTTCCAATTACAGCTAGTTCTCACTAATTAAATTGATTACCCAGTGATTAACACCCTAGTATCACTTAAGTATTAAGTGAATATTTAAGTATCACTTAATTTTTACAAAGGGGTATTTATCTAGAACATATAATAAGAGGAAAAGTGTAAAACATCCCCCTAAACCAATAGTACATACTCCCCTATAGCACTTTGGCACCTGGGGAACGGGAACTCAATTGCGAATGCCAAGAGACAGGTATAATCCTGTGCTGACACAGGTGGGGAGACAGGGGGCTGGAAGCAGAAGGCTGTTGCACTACTCTTCTCCCTACAGAGGGGCTTAGAGCAGTCATTACTTCACTCACCACTAGAAAAAGAAAACAAGAGTTGTGCTAATGGAAATCTTTTGTATGAATGCTCAATACTTAATAAGAAACCCTTTCTTCACCATGTGATAAGTAAGTATTCGGGAAACAGTTGTCACACATCTTTGTTTGCTCCAAAGTCTGTGTGGGAGATTGCATTATGCTTTAGCTCACTGTATGTGCTCATTAGGACTGGGATCTCATTGGCCAGTTCCTTGTTCCATATATCCGCCTTTTTTTTTTTTTAACTAGAATCTAAGCCCTGTGAAGCCTTGGTACCTCCCCAAGTGTCCTTTTCCACACACAGCTGGCCTTCATAAATGTTTGTTGAATGACTATTTTTAACTCATTTTCTCTTGTTTGACTTTCAGTATAGACTAAAATGATCTGTTCATCATCCTCCATTAGGAGATGATTATTTTATATGAGGACCATTATTAAACTATAGCCTCAGGTCTCTTCCCTAGGCTGAATAATTCCAGTTGCTTTTAACTTATTATTTGATAGTATTTTTCCAGTCCCTTCTTCATCCCTTCATCTCTCTGGAACCCTCTCTACTTTATTCGCCTCCCTCTTGAGGCAGAAAGCCCAGAATTATATATGCCTTCCTCACTTCTCTGCCAGATGACATTCCTTACCTCCTTCAAAATGCTCTACACTCATCTTTATGAAGCCTTTACTGATTAACCCCACCTGACTCTAATCATTCCATTCACTCAAGGAATCCTCATCATTCTTCACATTTCCTACTTTCCATATAATCCTAATTTTAAAGCAACTAAATATGCAGGTAATTCTTCAAATTTAGGAAAACATGAATTTATTCTGGAAGAGAGACATTGAGGGAAAGACAGTTAATTTATTTTATAAAAGCCTTTGCCACAGGTTTCCTTTAAATCATCGTGTAGTGGAAAGAACATCATACTTAGAGTCCTAACTGGATTTGAATCCCAGCCTCACCAGTCATTAACTTCATGAGCTTGAGACAATTACCTAATTGTAGGGGGGAAGTCAGTTTCCTCATTGTAAAATGGGTGGGAGTGGAAGAGAAGGTTTCTCAGTTTCCTTTCAGCTCTTGACTTGCTAGTGTCATTACCATTAAAGGTATATTCCATCTGCTCTGAATTTTTTAATGCTGTCTATCTCATTAAACTTGTAAGACCCTTAAGGGTAGAAACTGGTTTTTTTTTTGGTCTTTTCTTCACATCCCCAGCTCAACACAGTGCCTGACACATTGTAAGTGCTTAATAAATTCATTTTGATTAAAATAGTGAATTTCTCTATTATATCTAAAATAGATTTCATTTGTGATTTCTCAAAATAGAGATCTGGAAAACCACACCTTGATAAAACCCATTGGCATTCAAATGGAGCTTCAACTATGCCTTTAAACCCAAATTACTCTGGCTTTCACTGATTGACCAATAATAGGTCCCAGCCCAACCCTTCCTAGCTCTTTGTTTGGGTTTTGAGGACTCAGAAGGAGTGCAAATAGCAATTATTAGGTTTGAGTCAGAAAATTTGAGGGTTTTTACTTCCCAGATTGATTCCTTTAAAAAGGCAAACTAGGCCATCTTTTGCCTCCTTTCTTACCCAGTCTTTAATCATCAAAAAGGTGTTGCCTCAGATAAACTGAGATCTGGGAAAGAGCTTTGCTAACCCCACTGCATGTGGGGCCATCTTAGTCCTTCTGATCCACATCTAGCCACTGGACCCCAAAGACTCTAGTGGAGAGAGTGAGACTGATGACTTTGCATAGCTCTGCCTCACTTAAATTCAGTTCACTTGTAAGTTAAGACAATACCCTCCTGTTATCTCTTTGAGAATAAAGGATAAACAGCAAAAACACAGAATAAAGGTATATGAAACTTTTGAAGATTTAAACCAATTGTATAAAGGAAGGCATACTAAAAATCCCAATACAGTTGTGTATGTTTATAATTTCTATTTTTTTTCTCTACATATTCATCTGTCTCTTACCTCCCTCATTAGGTATAATTTATTTTCATTTAGAACCCTGCTTTGACCTTCTTTAGTAATTGTTACTGGTTGCTGGTTCAGTGCATTGTACTCAATTGTTTCTGAATGAATGGAATGGGAATTGACTTCAGCCTTGAATTTTCTTTCTTTCTTTTTTATTTTTTGGAGGGAGGAAGGCAAGACAATTGGGGTTAAGTGACTTGCCCAAGATCACACAGCTAGTAAGTGTGTCTAGTGTCTGAGGCTGGATTTGAACTTAGGTCCTCCTAACTCCAGGGCCAGTGCTCTATGCACCATGCCATCTAGCTGCCCTGAGTTTTCTTTAGCCTATAATTTCTTCAGTGTTTTTGAGATCTTTGTTAGAAGCCTTCAGAATGCATTTTCCTTTACTTTCTAAACACAAATAAATAATCACACATATTAACTATGCAGGAGTATTATTTTAACTAGGTGGGAAAGGAAACACTCTTCACTGTTACCATTTTGAAGCTCAAGATCTTATTTTTATCATCCTATTATTAAGTTTAAACATCTTTCATTCCTGCAGTGGTAGCATTAATTTGATTCCCTTTGGATTTTTAGGGTTCTAGAATATTTGAATAATCCCAAAACAGAGCATAATATGATGGCTCTCCTTCACAAAAAAATTGAGAATTCCTCCCGCCCTTATAAAACTAAAATAGAAAATTGTTTCATATTTAATTTTCTACTGAGCACCATGAAAGGCAAATACTAGAGTGTTAAAAATGTAATAACTTTTAATTGCATTTGTTAGATTGGATCTGAAATCTTATTGTCACAGCAGAATTCTTTATCACACCCTAGACTTGATGCAATTTTAACATTATGAACATTTAATCACTATGAGAATATTAGGGAGCTTCCTTAGGTAATTTAAAAGAACTAAATCAATGGTTTTGGTGATAAAGGGCTTCTGCTGCAGAGTTCTTTGGGCTTTTCAGCAATTACTTTGTTTCTAATTTTATATAGAAGTCTACTTTGAAGCAATACTAAAGCAAACATTTTAAAAACATAAAAGCAAATATTCTAGGATAAGATTATGCTCCACCCTCCTATCTTATAATTTTCCAAAAGAAATAAGAAAAGGTCAGATTCTCTTGGGGTTATAGAAATATGCCATATGTTGAATACATATGCCATATTCTGAATACATCATACATGAAGCTATATATGCACTATGATGTTTGGAATATTTCCACATGTAACTTATCAATAGAATTAATAATGACAACTATTGGTGTTTTTTTAGAATAAAGTTACCTCTAGTATGACACATGTTTGAATCTCTGTATATCTGTAAACATATTGTCGAGGTCAGAGTTGGGAGAACTGGTTCAGGTTTTGAAAGGAATTTTTGAATGAATTGGCAAGAATTTGAAAGAATTCAATCAGACCTTGTCTTTAACCAATGGGAGCTTTATTAACCCAAAAGCGTGCGGGCCTGAGACTTAGCACGGAGCTAAATAAAGGCAATGATATAGGAAAAGGACCAGACTTACGTAGCCAGAAAGCTACACGGCCTGTAGGATGATGATTTTTAGAGTTTCTAATGGAGGTTGGAGACGTAGAAAAAGGATGAGGAAGATGGATGACACAAGATAAGGGAGACAAGGGAAATTTTATGACCCAGGATAGAGGGAGACAAGGAAGTTTTATGGTCCAGGATAAGGGAGAAGTTTTATGGCATTTCAAATGGTCTAGGATAAGGGTACTTTAGGATGCTCTCAGGCTTAGGAGGGCCTCCCGAGGTACTGAGAAAACAATCCTTAATATTATTTTTAACCCGTACGGTGACTCTATATCCACATCAATATGATTATGAAATTGAGTGACCCTGATTGATTTTTACGAAGTCGAAATTGAATTTCAGAACATACAGGTATATTTTGCTTACTTCTACACTAACCAATGCCACTTCCCAGGAAATGTAATTAGATTTTTTTTTTCAAATCCTGCCTTAACATGCTGTCTGGATATGCTTCTCTTAGCTCAGTCCCACATGAACCCTTCTATTTATCTCACATCATGGAGGCATCTAAATACCCTTGGCTTTTTCACATCTTTCAGGCAGTACATATGTCCTCTACCTGGGTGGGGGAAGCTTTGTTCAGCCCTGAGCTGATGGCTATTTTCAGTGATCCTGTTTACGTGATTCACCATCACACTCTGACCAACCCTATCTAAGAATACAAACTAGGTAAGTGAAAGCAGAACATATACCAAGTAAATATACAGTATTGGAAATGGGGCACTAAAACCTGAGGCAATCAGAAAAGTCTCTTTCAAGGAAATGGAACTTTAGCTGAGCCTTGAAGGAAACAAGGATTTCTAAGAGGTAGAGCAGACAGCCTTTGCAAAGGCCCAGAGGCAAGAGATGGAAAGCTGTGTCTAGGGAACATTAAGTTGGTTGGTTTGGCTAGAGCAAATGGATGAGGGGGAGAATTGCAAGCCAGGCTAGAAGGATTCATCACCAGAAGGTTTTTAGGCTTAAGATGAACATTTGCTTTGTCTACATTATTCATTTGCTTAGCTAATCCTGGTTTTCATTAGTGTTCCCCATGGAGCAACTATACTTCATTGATTAGGCTACAAAAAATTCTTTAGAACAATTTTGTATGCATTGATTGCTGGGATGTTTCTGTTCTCCCTGAAGAAATATATGCCACAGCATTTGGAAAATGTACAGTTTTCCTCTTTCTACACTCAAGTGTGATTTGCTCTATCCTAACCAATTGCCGAAGAGATATTCTTCAATGTACTGCTACTGGAGAAAATTTTGTGGCATGATCAAAGAAAACAGAATAGAGCCCTGAACAGAGGCTTCAAGAAATAAAGACAGTGGTTTAGTTGAATCCCTATAGCAGCTCTGAAGGTGAAAATCTTTTGTCTCCTACAGTCCTCCCTTCCTCCTCACTTGATTTTGGTACCATGTATTTTGATGTTGTTGTTTCATATGGAGTGAATATATGTAAGCCTTCAAAGTCAGAGAAAGGCATGTAAGAAGTGTAAAAAATCTGTGATGTTCTAAACAAGGACAAGAAAATCATTGTACTGGGGGAGGGTAAAGAGATATTTGGGGATGATATGGAGTAAACTGAAGATGACCTTATACCACTTTTATTAAGATACTGTGAACGAAGACTGACACTAAATTTTCCACTATGCTACTTTTGAGATGAAGGGGAACAATAAATAGAGCCTGGTGTTCATTTGTGGGTCCCCTGGGCTTATAGCCCTCATTAACAAAATGATCTGTGTAAGCTCTAAAGATAGCATTAAGAATATTTTGACTCAACAATAACACCACCAGGACTGTATCCCAAAGAGATTAAAGAAAAGGGAAAAGGATCTATTGGTACAACAATATTTTTAGCAGTTTTTTTCAATGACAAAAAATTGCAAATCAAGGGATGCCCATCAGTTGATGAATGGCTAAACAAGTTGTGGTATATGACTGTGATATACTGTTGTGCTATAAGAAATGATAAACTAGGGGGAAGAGCCAAGATGACAGAATAAAAACATGAATTTACTTAAGCTCATACCCAGTTACCTCAAATACCTGTAAAAATGACTCTAAACAAATTTTAGAGATATAGAAACTATAAAATGACAGAATGAAATATGTCTCCAACTCAAGACAGCCTGGAAAACTGACAGGAAGGGTCTATCACATCAGGTTGGGAACAGAGCCTAGTCCATCGTGGGCCATGCCAGTACAGACCAGTGACACAGACTGATTGCAGCATACCTTAGGGGATCGAATCAGTGGCAGCTGTGGCAGTTTCCAGACATATCAACCCATACACACCAAAAAGAAAGTAAAAGGTCAGTGGGGAAACTCTATTGGACCTGGGTGATAGAAGAGTGTGGTCTGTCCTTGCCCCCTGAGATGGTGGTGGCAGCTGTAGTTGCTGCAATGGTGGCTGCTTCCTGAGTTCCAGGCCCACAATTGGTGGGAGGACCAAGCAGCTGACCAGAGGGCAATTTCAGGAATCTTTCTGCTGACGCTGAAGCAGGATTCTTTTGCTTTGCCCTGCTTGGATCTGGGTCATAATGGCAGTCCTGGGATGATAAGCACTGGTATGCCAGAGCTTGTTGAGGCTATGGAAAGGCAGTCCTCCTCACAGTTCTTAGGTAGGTCCCTAGAAGAAGCTCTGACAACTGCTTTGCAAAACTCCAGAAATTTGGGACACAACATTCTCTACTATGGAAGTAGAGTTCTGCTGTGGCAAAAAGCTCAAAAGCCAAGTATTTGACTGGCAAGATGAGTAAACAGAGGAAGAGAAATCAAACTATAGAATTTTTTTTGGTGAAAAAGAGGATCAAAATATAGAACCAGGAGAAAACAACAAAGTCAAAACTCCTGAATCAAAAGCTTCCAAGAAAAATATGAATTGGTCTCAGGTCATGAAGGAGCTCAAGAAGGATTTTGAAAACCAAGTAAGAGAAGTAGAGGAAAAATTGGGAAGAGAATGAGAGTGTTGCAAGAAAATCATGAAAAATGAGTCAACAACTTGCTAAAGGAGACCCAAAAAACTACTGAAGAAAGAAATGACAAGTAGGATGGTTTCAGAAAAACCTGGAAAGACATGAACTCATGCAAAGTAGAATGAGCACAATCAGGAAAACATTATATACAAGACCACCACATGCCAAGAAAAATTCCAAATGGATTCATGATCTAGATATAAACAATCTTACCATAAACAAATAAGAGCAACAAAGAAGAAATTACCTTTCAGATCTATATATAGGGAAAGAGTTCATGGGCAAATAAGGGACAGAGAGTGTTACAGAAAATAAAATGGGCAATTTTTATTATATAAAATTTCAAATGCTTTTGAACAAAAAACCCAATTCAGACAATATTAAAATGGAAACAATTAACTGGAGAAAATAATCTTTGCAGATATTTTAAAATTTAAATATATGAGAATAAGAGCCATCCACCAACTTAAAAAATGGTTGAAAAAATACGAATAAGTAGTTCTCCAAGGGAAAAAATCCAAGCTATCTATGGCCATACTAAAATGCTCTAAATCACTAATACTTAGAAAATGCAAATTAGAGCAATTTTGAAGTTTTACTGGTCACCCATCAGACTGAAAATATTGACAAAAAGGGGAAATAAAAATGTTGGAGAAGCTGTGGGAAAACACATCAATACACCCTTATTGTAGCTGTGAATTGGTAAGTATGCTGCCAACTTGTAACTATGACCCCCAACCTACTAAACTGAATGTCCTTTGACTGATACCAGTATTAGTCCTATATGCCAAAGAGGTTTAAGAAAGGAGAAAAGGATTTATATATACATAAACATATTTATAGGAGCTCTTTTTGTAATGGCAAAGAACTAAAACTAAGAGGAAGGTGATGCCTGTCAAATTGAGAATGGGCTGAAAAAAATTATGGTGTATGAATGTAATGTAATACTAGGGTGCTATATGAAACAAAGAAATGTGGTTTCACAGAAACCTGGGAAGATTTGGATGAGCATATTGAGAAGGAAGTGATTATAACAAGGAGAACAATATTTATTATAATCTCAAAATTGTGAAAATGAACAATTTTGGGTAAAAATCAAGTTTAATGCAATCATAAATCACAAGTCTATGGGACTGATATTTGAGAATGCTCCCACCAGCTGACAGAAAGGTAATAGACTAATATACAGAATGAAGTACACATTTTTGGATGTGGTTAGTATGAGAATTTGTTTTGCTTCATTATGCTTATTTGTTAAAGTGTTTTGTTTTTTCTTTTTTCTACTATTTGGGAGGAGGAGTAGAAGGGAGAGAAAGGGAAGATCATTACAGAAAGGAGGGACAGGATCATAGAGTGCATAGAAGGAAATAATGATAATTGCATAGTTAAAAGATAAAGGATAATTGGAATTATAGGAAAAGGCCAAGTTATGAAGATCTTCCAAAAGCCAAATGAGGAATTTAATATTTGATTAGGAAAGTTATCAGCATAATTGATCCTATCAACAACAAAACTAGTAGAAACCATATGATTATCTCAATAGATGCAGAAAAAGCTTTTTGACAAAATACAACAACCGTTTCTATTAAAAACACTAGAAAGCATAGGAATAAACGAAGTCTTCCTTAAAATGATAAGTAGTATCTACCTAAAACCATCAGCAAGTATTATATGTAATGAGGATAAACTAGAAACATTTCCAGTAAGATCAGGGCTGAAAAAA